>JXCR01138155.1:4311-71955 GCA_002079205.1 Phalaenopsis hybrid cultivar
ATGTAAACCTTTGCAAGCTGGTGGGCTGGGCTTTAAAGACTTCCAACACCTGGGTTTCATAAATCTTTGCAAATTATGGATTAGATTCAGGTCCCAGGATAGCCTTTGGGCAAGATTTCTAAAAGGGAAATACTGCAGATCTTTACATACTACTTCGATATCCAGAAGGATAGGGGATTCCAAACTTTGGACAAAACTGTTAAAAATCAGAAATAAAGCTGAGGAACTCTTCCTTTGGGAGCTTGGAGATGGGCATATCAATTTTTGGTTAGATAACTGGGTCAGCAATGGAGAGAAACTTGAGTGCCTTAACCCCAATCTCAACACTAATTATCTTGTCAGAGATTTTTGTTATGATAATCAGCGGAACTGTAGACTGCTGAACACTATTCTTTCCAGTGAACATGTGAGGTGGGTTGAGGGTACTCCTATCACATCCATTTCCAATGATAAAATAATCACTAAACATACTTACTCCCAGAAATTATCAACCTACATTTACCATCATTTCTTTAATTGGAACCAGATGCCTTGGGGTAAGGCCTTTTGGGGTAAATTCCTAACTCCCTCTATGTCCTTTTTCTGCTGGAGACTCTGGCATTTTTTACTGCCTATAGATGATATTTTAAAGATGAAAGGGCTGAGAGGACCTTCAATCTGCCCACTTTGCTGTGCTGCTGAAGAAACCTTAGATCACCTATTTTTCTCTTGTGGCCTCTCACAAGAAATTTGGTCAGGTTTAATCAAGCTCTTGAATATTAATAGTCAGAATTTAAGTTGGCTTAAACTGTCTATTAGCTGGGAAGATTGGCATAACAACAACCTTTGGGTGATACCATGTATTGTGGCTTGGTTCATATGGATGTACAAAAAACACAGAAAATTTGATGAGAAGTTTTCAGGGTCAAAATCTGTGATTCTTAATTGTACCTCTTATATTCAGAAATTGATCAAGTTTCATCTCTTCCCTAATGTTATAAAGCACTGGAGTCCAGGAAACAATACTCCTCTCCTTCAGTCTTTTAAACTAATCCTTTGGAGTCCTCCCCCTACTGGTTGGTTGAAGGTCAACACTGATGGCAGCTTCTCAAATGGTTGTGCTGGTATTGGGGGAATCTTCAAGAACTCTCATGGTTCTCCCATTCTTTATTTCACTACTCCTGTTGTGGTAATGGATGCTCTGGAGGCATAATTCATAGTTATCTACTCGGCCATCAGAATTGCTTCTTACTGCCACATGGGTCATTTGATCATAGAAACATATTCTACTAATTGCATTAAAATCCTCCTTCATCATGAAACCCCTCCTTGGAATATAATCAGATGGAACAATTTGTTATTAGCCCTACTACCCAGATACAAGATCAATATCAATTATATTCCTAGAGAGGGTAATTGTCCTGCTCATTGGCTTGCCTCCCAGGGTAGAAATACTGAACATACCTTTGTTGGGCTGACTCTTACACTTGAATTAAAATTCCTACTGAATGGTGACAACTTGGCACTCCCCTATATCAAATGTATGTAACTGCTATGGGAGGTAAACCCTTGAGGGAAGGTATTGAGTTACATTGTGTTAGACTTTACTGCTGGTCCTTGTGTGTATTTTCCTTTTATATGTCCATACTCATGTGTTTCCTATTTCATTTTCTTTTTTTTGGGAGGGTATATATTTCTCCAAATATTGTAATCCCCATTTGGCTCTTTAATTAACATGAAAGGAGCCTTAGTTGCTCTTTTTAAAATATATATATATATATATATATATTAAAGAAAGAGAAAATTATACTGTAGAACTAGAAAAGTGTACAGATTTGATATAAGGAATCTGTAAAAGGTCTCCTTTCAACAAAAGGAGAGAGGAGGGGGGACAAGAAGAGACCAATGTATCATCTGATTGACTAGCCAATCTTGCTAGCCAGTTAGCTAGTCTATTGCCTTCTCTATAATTGAAGCTTAACTAGAAGTGGCAAATATTTCTATAAACTTGAATAGTTTTGAGCCATTGGAGTATGTGTTAGGGGGGTGATAAGGTTTCTTCTACCAATTGGACGAGCAATGAACAATCAGTTTCAACCAATATGTAGCACCATTTCCTCTGGATAGCAATATGAAGTGTCCAACATAGTCCAACTGTTTCAGTTTCCAGTGCATCTTGAGCAGTCATAGGGTTGTAGAAAAACAATTTACAGGCGCCTTTGGTGTCTCTAAAATCCCCCCAAAGCCAGCTTCTGCTACACTATAACTCCCATCTATGCTTTCTTTGATCCATGGAATAGAAGGCTTTGTCCAATAAACTTTGGAGACTTTATAGGTTTGGTGTTGAGAGCAGCTAATGGTGTAGCAGCTTTCTAGAAATCCCTTATGTTTAATTAGTTTTGCAATAAAAGTTTTACAGTGTGTCACTGTTAAAGCACTGAGGGAGAATAGTCTTCAAATTTGGATTTGTTTCTATCATCCAAATGAACCAAGCAACCACAAAAGGGATGATGCTCATATTGATTCTGTTCCATGTATTCCAGTCGGAAGAGATGGAGTCCCAATCCAAAATCAACAGGTTTACCTTCAATTCTTTGATCAGTTCAGACCATACATGTTCAACAAACATGCAATGAAAGAGAAGATGAGGAATTGGCTCTTTCACCATGAAGCAAAGATGGCATCTGAAAGGTCCTCTCGGCCCCTTAAGCTTAATTAGGTCATCCACAGGAAGAAGTTTTTGAAAAGTTCTTCAGATGAAGAAGGACATAGAAGGAGTGATGTATTTATTTCAGATAACTTTACCCCAAGGGAGAACCTCCGAGCTGATAATTTTGAATAGATGGCCTTAGATAGACTTTGAAGTTTACTAGAGTGAATAACAAACCTATCTTGCTGCACTCTATTGAAGGGTATTCTAGAAATGTAGATAGTGGCAGTTTAGTCCAACATTGACGGGAGTGTCTCCATTGACCAAGAATCACCATTCTAGCAGTCAGCAACCAATAGATTTGGATCAAATTCTTTTGGTCTTAATAAAAGGAGATCATGTGGACACCATTGATGTAGCCAGAAGTGTACTCTCCCCATTTCAAGGTCCCAAAGGAATAAGTTTTCTGTCTGTTGCCTAATTTTAAGTAATTTAACCCATATAGATGAGTCACCCAGCTTCTTTTCAACCAAATTAGGATGGGAGTGCTTACAGTATTTCCCCATCATTAATTATTCTCATAGTGAGTTATGCATTCTGAACTTCAGCCACAGTTACACATGTTGACCTGTTGAAGATGCTATAAACTCTTAAATTCTAGTTCCCCAGCAATAGTGGGTTTAGTAGCCTTCTGCCAGCTTGCCCAATGTAATTGTTGCATTTGGTAGTTCTTCCNTTGCACATTCAATTCTGATCAATGACAAGTGTCATGGATTCTTCAATGCTACCAGGGGGATCAAGCAGGGAGACCCCTTGTCTCCAACCATTTTTATTCTTACTCTAGACTACCTTTCAAGACAATTGAACAAGTTGGTTACTATTTCACCTCATTTAGCTTTCCATCACAGATCTAATATCCTTATAAGCCATTTAGCTTATGTTGATGACATAGTTATTTTCTCGAATGCTGCCAAGAATTCTATCAGGAGGGTATATAAATGCCTTCTCCACTTTCAGCATACTTCAGGTATGGCACTTAACATACAAAAATGTCAATTTATTATTAATAAAAACTCCACTCCTCAGATCAAGCACTGGATCTCTGATTACACTAGATTCAACTATGCCAACCTCCCTATTTAATACCTTGAATGCATCTGCTCAAAGGCAGAACTAGACAAATATATTTCCAGGATGTCATTGATCAGATCAAAGCACAACTTGAANTAGAACCCTCAAATTTAAAAATTCTAAATTTTTTCTTTCTCAACTTGAAGTTCCACATATTGGTCCTAACCTCTAGCACTTAGTAGGTGGGGTTAGTATGGAGGATCTCAAGAGGAGTTCCCATAAGACTGTTTGACCTTAGGGTTGACCCTGGGTGTTGGTCTGGAGCTAGTTCACTAACAACACTTACTATCACCTACATCCACTCACAACCCTAAACCTTAATTTTTTGACTTTGATCCCTTGATCTTTTCGGAGACTCATGTAGATAGTCTCCTAGACCCTAGCCCTAGGCTAGGGTTTAGCTACGACCAGTACATAGAGGACCCAAACGGGAAATTCATTGGTCCATAGCTCATGTAAGGTGGTTGACACCGTAATTCTACCAAAGCTTCCAATTTGGCCTCTTTTACCCCCAAACCTACCCAAATTACCAAAACACCCCCAAACCCCAAATTTGGCAAAAAGTCCGAATTTCACCCAATTTACCCAAATTTCTTCAAAAATCACTTCAAACCATTTCAAGATATAAAAATTGCCCAAAACCACCGAAAATTGCCCCTAAATTTGCAAAAATTACAAATATACCCTTGGCACCCTAAACTTTCCCAAAACCTTAAAGAATCATCTCAAGTGTCTTTAAAACCAATTTGGACCCTCCAATTGGACATAATTTTGCTAATTTGACCATTTTGACCAAAACCCCCAAATTGCCTTTAAAGACCCAATTTCCCCAAATTCATCCCAAATGTCCATCAATTTAGACCCATGCTCTGAGCTCAACTTTGATCTAAATCAAAACCCCCAATTATGATGATATGACTTAATCTCACCTAATTGAACCCCATGACATACTCAATTTGCCCCAATTTGAATCCTAAACTCTTCATAACACTCTTACACACCAAGTTGAACCTTTAATTGGCCTTGGTGAAGCCTTAATTTTACTTAATTTTCACCCAAGTTGAAAAATCCCCAAGTTTACCCCAAATTGGTCGTCTTCAAATTCCTCCAAATTGAATGCCCTAACCTCAAAATTGACACCCAATTTATGTTTAAAACTCTTCATGACATTCCTATGGACCATTTCCAACCATTAATTTGGGCTTATCTCAACCTTAGCCTAACATAGACCCAAGTATAGTCCAACATGTCCAAATTGACCAAAATCCTACGATCCTTCAAATTGAGCTTTCAATTGAACTTAAAATTACTTCAATCCTTCACTAAAAATCTTTATTACAATTATCTACACAATGTTGATAAATCAATTAAGCTCAAAGTCATGGCTAGTATAACCCAAACCCAACTTTTAGCCTTTTTGACCAAAATTGGCTCTATGCACCAAAATTGACTTAGCCATCCTAAAGTCACCAAATTAAGGTCTACACAGCCACTAAGAATAACCTTATTGACCAGGCTAAAGCCTCTCAAACCACGAAAGTAAGCCATGGACCAATGAGTCCCTAAATTAAGGGAACTTATCTCATTTTTGGGCCTTAACCAAAACTCTCTTCCATCATCACTTATCATTGGGAGTAAATTATAACAAAAGCCTCCCCTTGGCTCCCCTGACCTTCTGGCCACCACCCCTGGCCCAGTAAATTGGCCCAGTGGACGAAAAACTCCAAATTTGAGAGCCACCACCCAAAAATCAAACCTAATTTTAGCCCTAGAGGCCAACTCACCCTAATTGCTTCTTAGAGCTCCTCAACACTCCACCTGAGCACCATTTTACACCCATCAATTAGCCCTGAGCTCCCCCCTAAGCTCCTTTATTTAATCATCCCCTCCAAGGCCAAAGCAAGGAGAGTGCCAAAATCCTTGTGGAAAATCTGTCCAATTGCTTTCAGACACTCTTCAAGAAACCATAAGCTCATTGCCACCATTTTTCCCTCAATGATCCCCACTGTGGAAGCCCAATTTTGAACTTAAGCTTTCAGCTCAAACTAGGACATCTCTTTGCTATCCACCAAACTCAAATTAATATTGCACACACCATCCCTAGAGGAAGAGGAGTTGATTCTCGATCAAATCCCCTCTAAAACAGCCTCTAAGTAGCTCTAGACCAACTCCTGAAATCCACCTTTATCAAAAACATACCTAGACAATTCACCATATCTTGAGACTTCAATTGGAGGTTCGTTGGGTCTAATCAAAGCTACCACAACCATCTGATTGAGGCCTCCCCTCTCAGTCAAAGGTATTGAGCTCTAACCCTAGCCCAAGCTTATTTTGATTTCCATTTGTAATGGCTTGAATTAATACTTGATTAACCATATAGATGTGTTCAACTTGAGTAGATGAAGGTTTACAAATAAAACCCATGTGATTTGGTTGAGTCTAGATGAAAATCTTAAGGTTTTAGTGTGAACAATTTACGGGTTATGTCACTTGGGGACGATAACAAAGAGCCATCTGATCGCACGTGTATCCAACCAAAGGAGAAGATGAAACCGGATGAGTGGATGGTATGTGAACTGGAGGCCTATGGCAGCTGAAGTGTATGGCAACGTTGAACGAGAGTGCATTGTGTATGAGATCGGAGCTGCCGTAGGTTGAGGCGGCGCTACGTGGATAAGTAGATAAATGGGGATTTTCTAAATTATTTTAAATGCTTAAACTTCAAAAATCCATATCTTTCTCTAGAAAAATCATAAAAATAAACTTAAAATAACCCCATTGCTCAGTAAATAGAGGAGAATAATGTAGACTAAAAATAAAATTTAGTTTTTTATTCCATGATTTTTAATTATGTAAATACCCTCTGTGGTATTTCAATTCCCCATGACTAAATATTACTCACCATGAATTGAAATTTTGAGGGTTGATTCCTCATGACAGAGGTCATGCCTTCTGATTTTTTCAATGTCAGAGGACACCTCTATGCTTCTAGCCCTAATTTTCAAGCTAAGGTGACTATTTTGGTTATTTTAATTATATAAGTCAAAATATCACTTGGAAAATTATGGGAATAATCCTAGTAGGTCTCTTATGATTAAAGAAGTCTAGGAAAAATATTGTGATGTTTTGAATCTTCTTGTATATTTTCAAGCTTAATTAAATGCGTTTATCTTATATTAATTTATGTAAATCATACACTTATAAAAAATTGACAAAATCACTTCCCCACTGTCCAAAAAAAATCATATTTCCTCATTTTAACAATATAAAAAATATTTAACTTAGTCTAAACACTAAAATGGATTTTTAAGGAAACCTTGTATTTTTGTATAAAAATAGTTATATTAAATTAAATTAGCTTAGAAAAGTTATGAAAATTGGTTCTTTCAGTTCCTTGTGACCAGGGGCATTTAACAAAAATAAAATTTATTTTTTTTGAAAATATTTCATTTTTAAAATATATTTTGAATTAAAATAATTAAAATAACCAAAATTTTAAAAAATACAAAAAATGGTTCAAAATGAGTGGAAATGTCCCATGATCACTTAAAATTCATTGAGATATTTTTTTTCCTAATTTTTAAAGTTAAAATATAAATTTTAAGAGCTTAAAAATGAATTTTTCATGTTTTCCCATTAAGATAATTATAATAAATAAAACAAAAATCACAAAAATACAAAACTTGGTTCTCTGAGTTTTTTGAATTCAGTTCTGTCTATTAAAAATATAAAAATAATTTTTTTTAATTAAAACATTATTTTCTATTTAATTTAATCATTCAAATTGATTAAAAATTAAATAATAGTAATAAAAATTTGATTCAAAAAATCATGAAATTTTGGCTAAGTGTTTCTCTGACCTTAGGAGACCTCTAATAATCTTTCCATAAATACAAACTTTATTTTGGATAATTAAATAAAGTAACCAATGAAAATCCTATCTTCTAAATTTAAATATTTAGCTAAATTAAATTAAAATTTTGAGTGGTCCACATGTTCTCCTCCAACATTATGATTACCTCATGAATATGACAGTTTAAACCCTCAAAGTCATTTAAGTTTTGTTTAATGAGTTATGAGGTGAAGCACCCCAATGACAAAGTGGAAATTTTAGACTTTGGTGCCTTAAAAAAAATTTAGGATTAACCAAATGGAAAATGGGTAATTTTGATCTTAATAAAGATATTTGGTTGATTGAAATGCAATGGGATTAAAAGGTAGAAACTCACTCACTATCCTTACACAACATTAACAAAACCATAATCCTACTAATCTTTATGTCTTGGAAATCAACTAAGATCACACGATTATCAAGTGATGGGCTTAAGTCAGAAAGATGGAAATTCACTTTTCTTAAAGCCCAGAGTTGAGGATGGTTTGACCATCTGATAAGAATACATGCCATTGAAATCAAAATTATGATAATCACCTTTTCACCTATCATGATTGTTTAGAAGTGACATAGACTCGATTTCTAAACCCAATTGATCGGATTTAGAAGATGACATAATTGGTGATTAAAATCTTTAAACATTATAAGCCTGACCTTAATTGTGGGCATCACAATCTTAAATAACCTAAACTTGTCTTAAGGGCACCCAATCACATAACACTTAAATGAAACATCAATTGATTAATTGAGTATTATATCCTTGAGATAATTAAATTGCTAAGTTTCACTAAGCAACGAGTTAGTCACATTTTGACCTACGATGATTAATGGAACAATATGATATATTCAAAATGAACTTGGAATATTTCCAGAGATCATTAAAGTGATCTACGATCATGACTTGAGCATTTTGAAATTTATAGAACATTCTGAAGGGCAAATTGGGCTTATCATATTTTGCTCTAAAATCATCTACTAGGATCTTCCAAGATCCAAGAAAATCAGAGCCTGGGGTTTCATAACTAAAATTTCATGTACTCTTGTAATTTAAGTTCCTTGCAATACTATATACATGTCTTGCAATTAATAATCGTTCAGGTGGTGGAACAAAAAAACTCGTCAGGTACGCTTTTACAGTTTACAGTACCGTATTTTCTTGTACTTTCCACACTAAATTATTATACTTACAAAACTTGCATGTTAAACAACGATGTCACCCTGCAAGAAAACCAAAACTTCTCGGATAGCTGCAAAACCAAAACAAAAACTAAAATCAAACAAGATAAAATTCACCTCCATAAGATTCAAAATATAAGACAACTCTAAATTTAATCACAAACATAACATAACAATAATTGCAACTAAATTAAAACATCTCTATCGGATGATCGGGAATCTCTCAGGGGAGTTAATCTACGATTACTAACAAGACTTCCCATGATCTAAATGAAAGTACGTAATTCATTAAGTTGATTTTAAGAAAATTCATTTAGACTAAGTGAGTCCGATAGAAAATAGTGGTATCAAAATGAGGGAACCTTAAACTGGTGTCACTCTAGTCAAATTTAATAGGCCCTATAACATCTAAAGAACCATAACCATAGGGATATCTAATTTGACATTATAACTTTAAATAGTAGAAAACCTAGCATTGTGGGCAGTACAAACATCTTCAACAACAAAACATATCTACACCAGCTAAATCATTTCTTTGAATTAAAAAACAAGCCATAAGATTTCGAGGTTTTTTGCCTAGCGCAACATAAAAACTCAACTCATCATTAGGATTTTGTACATCTCTGTCGTACAATATAAGCTCTAACTCATCTTTAAATTCCAAGGTTGTCGTTCGTCACAACCTAAATCTTAACATCTTTCAGGCTATTTGTGTGATTGTTTCACACGAATGTGAGCCCTAACAAATAAAATCGATAGGATGAAAAATTTAAATATTTCTCGTCTAAACTAAAGCCAAATAATAAGATAGCCTGGGAAGTCACCGAGGTTCTCCTCCTCATCTATGACATCCCCTAGTTCTTTCTCATTTGGACTCTACAACAAAAAGTTCCAAATTTGACACATTCCCCATTCACACTTCTTTGTCTGATATCATTGAAAAGTTATATTCTTTTGAACTCTTTGAAGACAATATTTCCTAATTTTTATTGAGAGTTTTCTTAGGTGACTTCAATTATCTTAGATGTAATTAAATATAAAGGCTTGCCCTTATAGAAAGCTTTTCCAAACCCAACTTAATATAAACCCTATTTAATTCTTTATATTAAATAAGGGAACTTATCTGCAAATAAAATGGTTTCACATACCAAACGGATATCATATATTTCTTAGTTTATTTGATTGAGCCTCATCGATAAGTATTGTATTTATTCTTCGAGATGGATACAGGGTTTGAGGAATAACTCTATTTCATTTAAACTATAAGAAATATGGGATCGATCTGATTCCATATTTTTCTAAATATATATATATATATATATATATATATATATAGATAATACTACTTAAACATGGGGCTGGCGGCTGACACTAGAGTTGCTCTGCTAGGGTTTGGGAAGTGATGGCCCTGCTTGGAGAGGCTGTGGAGCTGTGGGAAGAAGCTTGTTCTCTCTTCAAGAAGTGGTTTGGCTTTACTTATTTTTGGGTTTTGCTGGAGCTTTCTGGTTCTTTGTTGCTGAGCATTCTTTGGGAGTGGCTTTTTTCTATTCTATTTCTGTTCCATTGCTGCTGAACAAGTTTGGAAGCCCTTCTTTATTTCTTCTGTTATCTAGTTGTTTGAGCACCTTGTGGGGTGCTACTGCTGGGGTTTATGGCCACCCCCATTCATTTGGAGACTAACATGCAATGGATAAGAGCTACCTATGCTGGGGTTGTTGGAGAAAATTCTTTTTCCTTGATGGATCCTGATAAATTAGTTTTTCCTCAAGATTTTCATAATACTGCTGCTGGAAGGGGTTCTGCCTCATGCATCAATCCTGTGGGCTCAAAAGATGGAGAACCTGCTGTTGTCTTCTCAGAACAGGACCTTGAAGAACTGAATATGGAAGTCAAGTTCACACTCATTGGAAAATTTAGCTTGGGGCACCCAAAAATGGATTCTGTGAGGAAATATTTTGAATCACTGAATATAACATACTGGAAGCTTGGATTATTGGATGGCAGACACCTCTATTCCAGGAGCTGAAATGAAAATTTTAAAATGGACCCCTGAGTATGACCCTTCTTAGGAGCCCCCTATAGTGCCAATTTGGTTCAAGTTACCAAAACTTCCTTTGCATCTCTTCAAATTAAATGCTTTATTCAACATTGGCTGCACCTTAGGAACACCTTTGAAGGTGGATGCTGCTACAGACAATAAAGCAAGGCCTGCTATTGCCAGAATTTTTGTGGAAAGGGATGTAACCCTACCTGATGTCAAGAGGATTTGGATTGCAGACTCATTGAAGGGTTTTGGCAGGAAGTTGTCATAAAGCAAAGGCCCTACTACTGTCTACATTGTAAGATGTTTGGCCACACTAGGGAGAAATGCTACAGGCTAAATCCACCTAACAGAAGACAAACAACTCACACACAGCTAGAACCCAACACTGATTACACTCATCTACTGAGAGATAACAACAAAAAAGCTTACCAATAGAACTTCATTGTGGCTGGGATTGCAGACACAAACATTCCAACTATAAATCAATTTACTCCCCAGGTTCAACAAGTGGTGACCTCTCTTGCTAAGAAGGGGGGAACAGTGGGAGAAATTGTGGACACAAGCAGTACTGAGAATGGAAACATTTCAGTGCAAGTCACTTTAAGGGATTCAATAGAGTCTGTAAAGCATACAAGTGAGCAGGAGGCTAGAGAGGAGGAGGCCTCCCCTACTGATGATTTAGTCACAGAACTAAACAAATAATTGGAATCAGAATGGCAGATACAAAAAATAAAGAAGAAAAGAAACTCCAAACAATAAGACTTGAAAAAGGGAAAGGGAAAGGAAAAGGAATTAGCTATATGTGAAGACCATAGCACCCAAAGAAGAGGAAGCAAACTAAGGGGAAGGACTAGATCTAGATCCCAACACTCCACTTTTCCTCCCTCCCCATGATCAATATGTTGTGTTGGAATATAAGGGGGATTGCTCACCCCTTATCCTTAAAAAGATTAAAATATCTTAACAAAAAATACAAATTTTGGTGCTTAGCCATTTTGGAACCTATGGTTCATATTAACACTAAGAAAATAGCTAAAGTGTTCCCTGGCTTCAATCTTTTCACTAACCTAAATAACAAAATTTGGGTTTTCTGCAAGAAAGAAATGAATTGCTCTATCTTAATTAATCACCTGCAAATTCTTCATATGAACATCAGTACTGAAGGAATGGATGGTTTTGCTTCTTTTGTCTATGCAAGAAGCTCCAAAACAGCTAGAACTGAGCTGTGGGAGACCCTCCAACACATTCAAGGCTTTAATGATAAAGCATGGATTGTGGGAGGAGACTTCAATTGTATTTCCTCTCCTTCTCAAAGGAGGAGGGGGGGGGCAGAACATGGGATAATTATAATAACAAAATATTGATTTGTTTGACATGGGATTCAATGGACCTGCCTTCACCTAGAGAAGGAAGAATTTGTGGGAAAGACTGGATAGAGTCTTAGCCAATGATCACTGGATCCAAAATGTCTTGCAGACTATTATAACTCATTTAAGCCTTGCTGGATCTGATCACAAACCTTTGGTAATCACCATTGGCCCAAAGAGTAGCTGTTAGAAGGGTGCTTTTAGATACCTGAAAGTTTGGTCACAACACAAGGATTTCCTGCAAGTTGTTAAAGAGAATTGGATGAATGAGTCACACCCTGACCCATTCATCAGCTTGTGGCAAAAGCAAAAAAGGTAGGTAATGCCCACAAAAAGTGTAGTTGGACCACTTTTGGATATTTCATGAAGGCTGTGGACAAGGCTGAAAAGGAGTTGCAGGTTATGAAGGAGGAGCACAACAAAAAAATATTGATGATACTACTCTTTTAGAGGTCAATGAGAAAGTGCTGGCTGCTGTAAATTGGCAAGACCATTTCCTCAAGAAAAAAGCTGCCAAAACAAAATTCACTGAAGGGGATAGAAACACAAAATTCTATCATGCTTGCATCAATTACCAGAGGAAGTGCAACACTATTCATTGTATTAAAGATCAGAATGGAAATTGGATCAGGAAGGAGGAGGAGATTGCTGAAAGTGTTGTGTTATACTTCCAAAAACTCATGAAGGATAATGAAACTGTCAGAGGCCACATAGATAAATAGTTGTTTTCTGAAAGCAAACAATTCACTGCCAATTTAAAGCAAACAGATATACCTAAGGAGGAGGAGATTAAAAGACCTTTGCAGTCCATTGACAGCAGCAAATCAACTAGTCCTGATGGATTTACTGTAGACTTTTACAAAACAGCATGGGGGGAGATTAAGGTGGAGGTTATTCAAGTTATTCAACATTTTTTCAAAGGCCATTCTCTCCCTAACTACTTCAGTGCTTCTTCAGTTGCTTTCCTTCCAAAGACTTCTATTAAAAACTGCCGGAGTCAGTTCAGAACTCTGAGCCTTACCAATGTAATCAGTAAAATTGCCAGTAAAATTCTGGTGAGCAGACTTCAACCAGTTCTTCCCCAGCTTATTAACAATAATCAAGTAGCTTTTGTGAAAGGGAGAAGTATAGGGGACCAAATTTTATTAGCTCAAGAATTATTAAAAGACTTGGAGAGACCCTATAGAGGAGGAAATGTGATCTATAAACTGGATTTAAAGAAGGCTTATGATATGGTGAATTGGGACTTTATTATGAAATGTTTGGAGGCTAGAGGATTCTCAGTGGAGTTCTGCCAGACCATTGAAAGATGGCTAGAGGCTAATGCCAATTCAGTCCTCATAAATGGGAAAGCACATGGTTTTTTCAAAGCAAATACAGGACTTAAACAAGGGGAGCCTCTCTCCCCAACTATTTTCATTATGGTCTTAGATTATCTATCAAAACTCATTGATGGCCAGGAGAAAAGGAAAAGTTTCAATGTCTATCACAACAGAGCTAACATGGATATAAGTCACTTTATTTATGCTGATGATATTCTCATTTTCACAAGGGTAACCAAGGCTGCAACTAGATACCTTGATGAGTGCTTGAACAAATTTCAATAGGTATCTTGGCTGAAAGTTGATAAAGAAAAATGCTAGATCCTTGCAAGCAAGAGAGTTCCTGTTCCATTCAAGCAGTGGATGTCAAATTTCACAGGCTTTTCTACCATCAGCATTCCTTTTAAATATTTAAGCACCCAATTAGTTAGAGGTAGAATCAAATTGACCCAGTTTGATGAGGTTATAGATAAAATCAATTCTACCCTTCAGGGGTGGTCAAACTCTTCTTTATCTAATGGTGGTTGGACCACCCTCCTCAAGAGCATCCTCACATCTATCCCCCTCTATACCCTCCAAGTGGCTAATATGAAAAGAAGCGCCACTTTGATGCTGGAGAGAACTTTTAATAGATTTCTTTGGGCTGGGAACAGGAAAGAAAGGATTTGGGCTAGTTGGCAAAGAGTGGAAAATCCTTATGAAGTTGGAGGCTTGGGATTTAAAGGTCTACATCATATGCAACAAATCAACATGTGCAAACTCTCGATCAGATTTAGAAAAAATGAAAGCCTGTGGTCTAACTACATGATGGCAAAATACTGTAAAAATGAGCATCCTGGAGATGTTACAAATAAGGTAGGAGACTCCAAGATTTGGACCCAAATGCTTAAGGGAAGGGAGGAGATTGACAAACATCTTATTTGGGAGCTAGGAGATCAACTTCTTGAAGGATAACTGGTGCCTTGTTGATAAATTAGAGCCATTACAGAATGAAAAAGAAGAGGATTTATTGGTTAAAGACTGTTGGAATGGTAATGAGTGGTCTGAGGATGCCTTGAACAAATCATGAAAGATTCAACTACTAGAAGTATCTCTAAAATCTAGTTTGATAGAAATAAAAAAGACCAGATTCAGCTCATTAAAAGGATCAGATCCAGCATTTCAAAGGACATCCAAAATAGGTTGTTCAGATGGGAAGATTGCAAGTGGAATATTAGCATTTGCCAAAAATTCCTAACTCCTTCTATGGTGTTCTTTTCTTGGAGAGTCCTAATTGACTTAATTCCAACAGATGACATTTTGAAGCTGAAAGGATTGAAAGGCCCCTCAAGATGCCACCTATGCAATAATAATCAAGAATTCAGTGTCCATCTCTTTTTCATATGCAATTTTGCTAGGGAGGTTTAGAATAAGCTGAACTCTAACATTAACTTGAACCTGTTGAATGTGGGCTAGGGTAATTTAAAAGACAGTTTAAGAGATTGGCAGGCAATTAATCTGATGTCTCTCCCCTTCATTGTTGCATGTTTTCTTTGGAATGCTAGGAACCAGGTGAAGCATGAAGACATTGTCTCTTCTTCTGATTCTGTGGTAGCTAACTGCCAGGCCTATTTACATAAGCTAATTATTTTAAAGAATTTCCCTAATTTATTGAAGGATATGTCTAATATTGATCTCAAACACCCTATGGTTATTAAGGTTAAATGGGAGAAGCCTCCTCATAATTTCATTAAAATAAACATTGATGGGAGCTTCACTAACAAGAAAGCTGGTATTAGAGGTTTTTATAGATATCACACAGGCAAAGTTTTGCTTTATTTCAAGGCCCCCTACATTGTTGAAGATGTATTGGAAATAGAAGCTGCTGCTCTTTACTGGGCCCTTAAATTTGCTAAGGAAGTCAAGTGGAATTGTATTATTGCTGAAGTGGACTCTTCACATCTGGTGGAGCTAGTCACTGCCACCTCTTCCCCCCCTTGGCACATAAATTAGTGGATTTACAAAATAAGGAAGCTTATCACTGAGATCAAGTTTTAAATCAATTTTAACTACAGGGAAGCCAACAGGCCTACCAACTTCTTGGCTTTGGAGGGCTCAAACTTGAGCCATGCAGTGGTCTCCACTACCCTTCCTTTCCCACTACAACTGTTAACACAAGGGGATAAACTTCAAATTCCTTATCTTAGAATTCAGAACTGAAATCTTGGTCTCTTCTTTTTGAGTTTCAGCTCCCTTCATATCGGCTGTCATCCATCTTCTATTCCTGTCAGGCTGTTTGGGTTTTAGTTTGATTGTTAATTACATATATGTAAATTAAATTTCTTTCCGAAGAAGGCAACAAGATTTTGATTCGGTGACCGACAGCTTCCAACGGGCAACTCCTTAACCAAAAATAGCGTCGAGAGCTTCTATCAACTATGCTGGGGAAAGTTTCTCTTTACATTTAAATCATGGAATATTGTCTTCATACATTGGTATTGTGTTCATGTCCCTCATAGGCTAAATTACCCCTCTTCCGTTGGCATACTTTACCCATTTCTTTCTTGGGAGAGTACGGTCAACTCTTTTGGACTTGAGGACCACCTGTTCAATCATCTATAAATAGGGAGGTTCAGGTGGCCATTAAGGACTTTTTAATCTTTCTGTGGGGTCAGATCCCCAATAGGTGTGTTGGTGAACTAGTTCCACCTGGGCATTGTGTGTTGTTAAGTTGGACCCGCACTGGGTCATGAACTGTACATTTTCCCTTTCGAGTTTAATTTGCTATTTTGCAAATTAAATTGGATCATGTCATGCAGCGTGTGCTCTTTAATTGTCCTTAAAAGAATTAAATATTTCTACTTTCAAACTATTTTTACTATGTTTTGAAATTTTCATAAATTAAATAAAGACTTATCCAGTCTACAGATCAACCTTTGTTAACTTTTACTGCTTGCACTAAGATTACCAGGTGTTGGCCAAATAACTAACTCAGAGCTTTCTTTTTTAAGCTTCTGCAATGGGCTTCCCAATGCTCACTTTTTCCTGCAACCTACCGACGAGCAGCAGTGCCCGCAATGTCACTCCCACCATCATGTTTATAGCAGGTTTTGAAGATATCAAGGTCATTCTCGGGAAAGCCCCATTCATCATAATTAAAGTCATCACTCCAGAGGTCCAAGAACCGTCTGCTTAGTTTAATCTAAGTTGCCCTCATGATTTCCCTTCTTACAAGAGGGTCAAGACTACTACCACCGCGACACCTAACAAGCCATTTGTTTTTTTTTTTTCTGCTAAAGGAAAGGAAGTTATGATCATCAGAGACATGACATAAGGATTGGTTGTCCCGCCGTTAGTGTTTGAAATCAGATTGAGTTCGAGGACTGCACTGTTAACCCGAATCGAAAGGAGAAACCTGGAAGGTTTGGAGGGCTACTAAAGCCCAAATTCCTAAGGAAGTACCTCTTAATGAAGTTCATCACCAGAAAGAGTAAGGATTACCAGAGATCTATCCACTTCTACAAGGGAGTAGGTTCCATCTGAAAGATCGTCGGTACCTTATCATCACCTCATGGACATGGTGGGGAGAAGAAGAAACCCACTCCTCTCACCCGAGTTAATATAGTTTTCCAGAGACTAGCTGCCAAAGAAGGTTGTTCAATTGGTAAGTTACTCAAACAAGTGGGATAAAAAGTATCCTCTCACATGAAGAAAGAAATTTTAAAGGACATCAAATTGACCAGTCAATCTCAAAAGTCAACTGAAGCTTTACCTGTTCGCATTCTCGTCTGGTTTTGCTTGGGAAGCAGAGTTAATACCACCATTGATACCACAATTTCTACTGTCAGTAGACTCATGAGCCGTCGACTAGTTAAGTCACATCTAAGTCTGAGAATTTTACCAACTACCGACCACAAGGATGCTCTTAAAACTCCAAAGGAATAGTCGAAGAGGTTACTTAGTATCGTGTTTGTTCTACACCATGGAGATCAGACTTCCTTTGACATGCCAACGTTTATGCTGAGACACTCCGTCTCAAGGCATCACCGTAAAAAAAAAGGGTATGGATACCCAAGGTTGTCATACCTATGCGCTCAACCTCTTCTCTAAGAGAACACCGTAGATGAGCTGGGTAAGGTTGTTTTCTTAAGGGATGAGCAAATCATCTAATTGGAGAAAAGAATGGACGAGATGGTCGCTGCCATGACCGCCATGGCCATAGTTTAAGGATAGTCTCAGTACCAAAATTTATCCTCTCTAGAAGTGAATCAACCGGAGATTATACATATCACAAATGAAAGGAGAGAAGTCGCCTCAGCAAATGGAGATGATCAAGAAAAGAAGGATTCTCCATCAAACGCCTTGTTAGAAAAGGAATTTAAGCAAATGGTCGAGCAAGTTGAGGAGGCCTTAGCCCACTCAAAGGGTGGAGCATTGATTTTAAAGGGTAAACCTTACCTAGAGGAGTTCGATGTCGTACCCTATCCTAAGGGTTTTATAACATCAAGATATTTGATGTGACTGGAAATCCCAGGTAGCACATAGCACAGTTTCGAGCCAGTATGGTAATACTGAAGGTAACGAAGCTCTACTCTTTCGACAAATCGTTAGCAGCCTGTTAGGAATTGCTTTTGATTGGTATGTAAAACTTCCCAGCGAATCATTCAAGAAGTTTCCTGAACTAGAATAGTTGTTCGTAAAAAGATTTTTCGGAGCACATCATCCTATATCTATTGAAGATCTCATAGTAGAGAAGCAGAAATCCAACGAGACTTTAGTGGACTACATTTTGAGGTGGAGAAACCTTAGCATGAAATGTTAACCTCAGCTATAATAACATCATGCAATTGAAATCTTACTCAAGTGCATCCATGGGTCAGTAGCTTTCACGCTCAAGGGACTCAACATTGAATCCTTCAAGAAGCTACTCAGTAAAGTCAGCAATCTTCAAGAAGAAGTAAAACATATGGATTCTCATGAGAAGGCCAAGAAGTCCAGGATGACCAAAGAATTCAAAAAGAAGTCCGGCATAGTGGTAACTGTCGATAAAGGAAAATAGCCAATGAAGATACATACAAAACATTCTTGTCATCCATCATCACAGCATGCTCGACAACAGACACAATCGTATGAGCAGTCCAGCTAGCGACCGCCTAAGGGAGGATCACACCGAGCTGAGAATAAGATAATATCTTAGGCAGAATGATATAAAGTAGTGTATTCCTTAAAAGACAAAGTGATATCCAAGATGTTCAGATGTCTGATGAGGAAGCCTGAGTATAGATTACAAGATCCAAAGAAAACCGAAGAGGTCGATAAGAAAGATCAACCGAACTATTACTTGTATCATAGATTGCTTGGACAAACTATAGAGGAATGTTTTGTTTTCAAGGATTGGCTTGAGAAGAATCTTAAAGAAGGGAATATAACAATCCGGAAAGAATATTTAAAAGAACCTGAAAAAGGTTCCATAAATATGATTTAGGTTGAGTCAAACTCTCTGATTTACCCGTATAATAGAAAGGATAGATGGAGTACGACTTGGAACAAGCTCAAGGGGGTCCTAAAGAAGATCCCGTATGCTTCAAGACAAGCTTTCATTCAGAGGCTTCAGCCTGCCAAACCCTAGATGAAGATTTCACCAGAAGATCTGTCATTATCAAAGAAGAAGAAGACAAATACACTACCACCAAGACTGATAGTACGGGGGGTAGGATAGGAGCTGCCTCTACTTGATTGGTTGTCTCAGATTCAGGGAAGAAAATCCTCGAACCCCTGACCTTGAATGATTATCTTTTTACCCCTTCGGGATCTTATGAATATAATGATTATGATTTAGGGTATATTTTAGCATTTTCTAGTGATAACGTGATCTATTATGACAAAGGTAACTTCGATCTTGATTCCCAAAATGATCGTTAAATCGTGCGAGAGTCTGATTACCTCGTTAACAAGACTGAAGAAGACATTGAAAACACCGCTTATGATAGCGCCGAGAGTGAGAAACCTATCCTCGAGTGTCATGGTACACCACTTGCCATCAATTTAGTATCGGCACTATTTTGGGTTGGGTAGTTCTTTGTTGGAAGATGTCAGTCTCCAGAATTGGAATCCTGCCATCTGCTTTGGAAAGGGATTTTTTTTAATTTACATATATATATATATATAGTTTAGAAAAATATGAAATCAAACTGAACCCATATTTTTTATAGTTTAAATGAAAGAGCACTATACCTAAAATCATGTATCTACTCCAAAGGATAAACACAAGACTTGAGGATGAGGCTTGATCAAATAAACTAAGAAATATATGATATCTATTTGGTATGGGAAACCATTTTATTTTCAGATAAATTCCTCTATTTAATATGAATAATTAAATAAGGTTTATAATAAAATGGGTTCGGAAAAGCTTCCTCTAACGGTAATCCCCTATAGTTAATTACATCTTAGATAACCAAAGTTACCTAAGAAATCTCTCAATAAAAATAAGGAAATGTTATTTTCAAAGAAGTTAAAAAGGTAGGACATTTCAACGAGATCAGACAAAGAGGTGTGAAAGGGGAATGATTCAAATTTGGAACATTCATTTTAAAATATAAAAGAGGAAGAACTAGGGGAGGTCACAGTTCCAGACGAGTGTCTCAGTAACTTCCCAATCTATCATATTATTTGGCTTCAATTTCAAGGAGAAATTTTTTAAGTTCTTCATCTAGCCAATTTCATTTGCTTAGGGCTTACATTTATGTGAAAAGATCACCTGGAAGATGTGAGGATCTAGCTTGCAATGAACGACAACCTCGTAATCCTAAGATTAGTTAGGGCTTTGATTGTACAATATAGTTATACAAAGGCTTAATGTTGAGTTGAGGATTTATGTTGCGCTAGGAAGACAACCTTGAAATCTTATGAATTTTTTTTTAATTCTAAGGAAGGATATGCTGTTGTAGATCCTTTTGTTGTTGAAGATGGTCGTGCTGCCCACAGTGCCAACTCCAAGCTTCTTGTCGTGATGAGTTTAAGTTTTCTAATGTATCAACTTATAATGTCAAATTATATGTCCATATGATTATAGTTCTTCAAATGTTATGGGGCATCTTAAAGTTGATTAAAGAGACACTGGTTAGAATCCTACGGTTCCCCCTTTTTGGTACCACTATTTTCTATTGGATTCACTTAATTCAAATATATTTACTAAACTCAACTTAATGAGTTCCATACTTTCATTTAGACAGTGGGAAATCTCGTTAGCAATCGTAGGTTACCTCCTCCGAGGGATTCCCAATCATCCGATAGAGACATCTTAATTTAGTTACAATTGTTGTTTCGTGATGTTTGTGATTAAATTTTAAGTTGTCTTATATTTTGAATGTTGTGGCGGTGAATTTCATCTTAGTTGATTTTAGTTTTAGTTTTTGTTTTACGACTACCCTAGCAGTGGTGACATGTTGTTTAACATGCAAGTTTTGTAAGTATAAAAATACAGTAAGAAAAGTACAAGAAAAGACGGTACTATAAACTATAAACTGTACCTGGCGAATCTTCTCGTTCC
Organism: Phalaenopsis hybrid cultivar; assembly: GCA_002079205.1. NCBI lineage: Eukaryota > Viridiplantae > Streptophyta > Magnoliopsida > Asparagales > Orchidaceae > Phalaenopsis > Phalaenopsis hybrid cultivar. The sequence goes on from JXCR01138155.1 coordinate 25,404, forward strand.
ACCACCTGAAAGGTCATTACTTGCAAGGCATGTATATATAGTATTGCAAGCGATTTAAATTGCAAGAGTAGATGAAGGTTTAGCTACCAAACCCTAGGCTATGATTTTATTGAGTCTTAGAAGATCCTATTGGATAATTTTAGAACAAAATATGACAAATTCAATTTGTCATTCAAAATATCCAAAAGATTTTAAAGTTCTCGGGGTATGAACCTAAACTATTTTGAAGATCTCTTGAGTTATTTTAAGTTCATTTTTGAACTGATCATATTGTGCCGTTAACCATCAAAGTTTAGAGGGTGGCTACCCTGTTGCTTAGTTATCCCAAGGATAGGATACTCGATTAGTCAATTAATGTTTCATTTAAAAGTTATTTGAGTGGGTGCCCCTAAAGCAAGCCTAGGTTAATTAAGATTATGGCGCCCATAATTAAGGTCGGGCTTGTAGTCTTTAAAGATGTTAATCACCAATTATGTTGTCTTCTAAATCCAATCAGTTGAGTTTAGATATTGAGCCTATGTCTTTACTAAACCCATAACAATCATGAGAGGTTGAATGGTGATTATCAAGATTTTGATTTAAGTGATATGTATTCTTATCCAATGGTCAAATAATCCTTAATATTTGGTTTAAGGCAATTAAATTATCATTTTCCTAGCCTAAGACAATCACTTAAGAATCATTCGATCTTAGTTTATTTCCCAATCATGAAGATTAGGAGGATTATGATTTTGTTGATGTTGTGTAAGGGTAGTGAGTGAGCTTCTATCTTTTAATCCCATTGTATTTCAATCATTCAAATTTGTTTATTAAGATCAAAATTATCGATTTTCCCATCTGGTTAATCCTAAGTTTTGATTAAGGCACCAAAGTATAAAATTACCACTTTGTCCTTTTGGCACTTCACCTCATAACTCATTAAACCCAACTCAAATGACTTTGAGGGTTAAAAGTGTCATATTCATGACGTAACTATAATGTTGGAGGAGAATATGTTGACCTCTCCAAGTTTAATTTAGTTTAGATATCTATTTAAATTTAGAAGATAGGACTTTCAAAGGTTAATTTATTTAATTATCCAAAATAAAGTTTGTGTTTATGGAAAAATTATTAGAGGTCTCTTAAGGTCAGAGAAACACCTAGGCAAGATTTCATGATCTTTTGAACTAATTTATTATAATTATTTTAATGGGAGAATAAGGAAAATTCACTTTTAAGCCTTTAGAAATTATTTTTAATTCATGAAAAATTAGGAAAAAATAATGCAATGGGTCCCAAGTGACCAGGGAGCAATTTGGCATATTTTGAAGTATTTTAGTATTTTAGGGATTTTTAATTATTTTAATTATTTTAAATTTAAAAGAAGGATAAAAAATCAAGTATTTTACAAAAAATAACTTTTATTTTTCCTAAGTGCTCCTAATCACAAGGAACTTAGAAAACCACTTTTTGTTATTTTTCCAAGTGTATTTAATTTATTATAATTATTTTTATACAAAAAAAGAAGGTTTCCTTAAAAATCCATTTTAGTGCTTAGACTATGTCAAATAATTTTGATATTTTTTACAGTGAATAAACATGATTTTTATGAACAATATTAGATTAATTTTTATGATTTTTGATAAGTATATAATTTTAAAAAAATTAACACAAGAAATTAATATTTAGTTAAATATATAAATTTGCAGAATAATCCAAAGCATCATGATATTTTTCCCAGACTTCTCTGAACACAATAAACCTACTAAAACTATTCTCATAATTTTCCAAGACTTCTCTGAACACAATAAACCTACTAAAACTATTCTCATAATTTTCCAAGTGATATTTTGACTTATATAATTAAAATAACCAAAATAGTCACCTTAGCTTGAAAATTAGGGCTAAAAACATGGAGATGCCCTCTGACCTTGGAAAAATTAGAAGGCATGGCCCTCAAAATTTCAAGCTATGGTGAGTAATATTTAGTCATGGAGAATTAAAATACTACAAATGGTATTTAATTCATTAAAAATTAGATAGTAAGAAAATAATTTTTATTTTTATTCCACTTTATTCTCTTTTGTTCACTGAGCAAGTGGGTATTTTTCTTTTATTTTTATGATTTCTTTATGAAAAGTTGTGAATTTTTAAAGATAAACTATTTATTTATTTATGAAAATTCCTAATGTTCTATTCATCTCAGTCACGCACCACATCATTTTCGTCAGCTCTGAACCGTGCACGCGTATGCTTCTGGTGGGGTGCCTCCATCTGAGTCAGCCCGCTGTTCACCAATCAATGATTGGTCCTGCTCGATCTTGTCCATCTGTTTAATACACCCTTGATCAAACGGCTCTCCGTCATCATTGCCGATAGCCATAACCCATGAACCGTCCAACTTTAAACCTTATCTTAGACTCAACCAAATCACTTTGAGTTTTTTCCTATACCTTCATTTAGTCAAGACGAATACATCTATATGGTTACATTACTATGAAATTCAAGTTATTCTTTACAAAAGACCAAATCGAGCTCAAAATTAGGGTTAGTGAGCTATACCTTTGCCCAAGAGGTAAGGCCTCGATTAGGTGCTTGTGGAAGCTTTAGTGAAGTCTGGCGAACCTCCTGGATGTATTTCTTTCCTCTGGTGAAAGCTCCAAGTTGGAGTTCGATCAAAGGGTAGCCGGCTTTGGTCTAGGGATGGGTTAAAGGGCTCAACAGAGGAGGATTTTGATGGGGATCTTCCTCTCTTACTCTTGTGAAGCTTAAGAGCAAATCAATTTGGAATTTGGGGGAGTTTTGAGGATAGCCAAAATTTTCTCTGATTTTAAGCTAAAAAATTGTGCTCAAGTGATGGGATATTGACCAAAGGATGGTTGCAATGGGGTTAGGCAGTCTTGGAGGAGATCTGGGAGCAATTCAACAGAGCTTCCCCAAAGAAATTTTTGATTAACTTATTTGAAGCCATGGAGGAGGGTTTTAAGTAAATAGCCTAGGGTGGTTTTCATGGCTTCCAATTGGGTGCAGTGTAGAGAGGTGGAGGGCGTGAAGGTGCTAAGGGCCAATCAGAGTTGGGCAGGTTGCATGTGTTGTTTTAAGTTTAGATTAGGAAGGGTGGTCTTAGTTTTAGGATTTTTTGGCCACTAGGCTGGACAGCAGGGCCAGGGGTAGTGGCCAGGAGGTCAGGTGAGCCAGGGGGAGGCTTAATCATAATTTACCCTCAATGACAAGTAATGATGAGGAAGATATTTTGATTATGGCTTAAAAATGGGAATAAATCCTTTAATATAGGGACTCATTGGTCCATAGCTTTCTTGGGTGGGTTTAGGATGGTTTAACTTGGTCTAAAGGGTGGATTTGGTGGTTGTGGTGTCATTAATTTGCTGACTTAGGATGGCTAAGTTAATTTTGGTGCATGGGTTTAATTTGGGACAAAATGGATAAAAGTTGGGTTTGGGTTAGGCTTTCCATGAATTTGAGCTCAATTTATTGATCAAAATTGTGGAAATAATTGTCATGAAGGTATTTGGTGAATGATCAAAGTAATTTTGAGTTCAATTGGAAGCTCAATTTGTAAGATTTTAGGATTTTGGTCAATTTGGGCATGTTAGACTAGACTTGGATATAAGTTGGGCTAAGATTGGACTAAGTCAAAATTGATGGGTGGAAATGTTTCATAGGAATGTAATGAAGAGTTTTCAAAATAAATTGGGTGTCAATTTTGGGGTTAGGGCATTTAATTTGGTGGAATTTGGAGACATAGCCAATTTGGGGCAAATTTGGGGATTTTCGGACTTGGGTTAAAATTAAGTGAAACAAAGACTTCCATAAGACCAAATAAAATTTTAATTTGGTGTGTAATAGTGCTATGAATAGTTTAGGAATTAAATTGGGGCAAATTAAGTAGGCTATGGGGTTCAATTAGGTGAGATTAAGTCATATGGTCAAAATTGGTTTGATTTGGATCAAAATTAAGCTCAAAGCATGAGACAATTATGCTTGGATTTGGTTTTTATTGGTCATATAAAAGGTTATTTTGAGTTTAGAATTGAAATTGAGGGAAATTTGGTCTAAATTGATGTACATTTGGGATGAATTTGGGGAAATTGGGCCTTTAAAGGAAATTTGGGGGTTTTGGTCGAAACAGTCAAATTGGCCAAATTGTGTCCAATTGGAGGGTCCAAATTGGTTTTTAATACACTTGAAGTGATTTTAGAGGTTTTGGGAATGTTTGGGGTGCCAAGGGTTTTTTTGTAATTTGGCAAATTTGGGGGTATTTTGGTAATTTTGGCAATTTTGGGTGGTTTTGGGCAATTTGGGTATTTTGAAATGGTTTGAAGTGATTTTTGAACAAATTTTGGTATTTTGGGTGAAATTGGGATTTTTGGTCAAATTTGAGATTTGGGGGTGTTTAGGTAATTTGGGTAGGTTTTGGGGTAAAAAGGTCAAATTGGAATCTTTGGTAGAATTGGGGTGCCAACCACCCTACATGAGCTATAGACTAATAAAATACCCATTTGGGTCCTCTATATACTGGTTTGAGCTAAACCATAGCCTAGAGCGAGTGGGTCTAGAGGACCATCTACATGAGTCTCCCAAATGATCAGGAGATCAAAGTCAACAAATTAAGGTTTAGGGGTTGTGAATGGATATAGATGATAGCGAGTGTAGTAAGTGAACTAGCTCCAGACCAACACCCAGAGTCAACCCTAAGGTCAAAAAGTCTTATGGAAACTCCTCTTGAAAGCCCCCATACTTACCCCACCTACTAAGTGCTAGAGATTAGGACCAATTTGTGGAACTTCAAGTTGAGCAAAAAAGAGTTTAGAATTACTAAATGTAAGGGTTCCTTTTCTAGTTTTCTAAGAATAGTCAACAAGAAAGTCCTATGGCTAGACCTTAGACAACTAATGAAGGGCAACTAAACCTCAACCAAAAGTAAGGTCAACACTTAGATCTTTCTGACAAAGAAGAAACACGGGGAGATTCGACAATGATATCTCAAGAAGAGGAAATTAAAGGAGTGAACTTGAAGAGTGGGAGAGTATTACCCTTGAGGTTAGCTCCAATGAATAAGGAAAGCAAATAGTAACTCGATAAGAACTACCTTGACCTCCATCAACGGATGAAATACATAACCAAGTAAAGATTGGAGGATTATACAAAGTGAATTATAAAGTGCTAGCTCATCTTAAGAAGTTGTAGTTCAGATTAAGCATCTATGATGCTCTAATCCTGTCAAAGGAGATGAGACAGTCTCTAGTTACGGCCTTGCTTGACTAAGAGATTTGCTTAGCCCAGTTGGCCGGCACATCCTTGGATGAAGTTTGCTCGTTGAAAGAACAATCTTAGGTAACCTTCACAGATGAAGACCTGCTGCTCGGTACCGTCGACCATAATAGTCCACTCTATATCTCCGTTAACATCGACAGATTCGTGTTACCTAGAGTTTTGGTAGATCCTAGAGCATCCCTCAACTTGATGAGTCTACGAACATTAGTTTATTTTGGCATTGAAGCTCAGGAGCTTGTGACCGATAAAGTGATGCTAAGAGGATTCAATCAAAAAGGAGAGAGAGACCTTGGATTAATCACATTATATATGATGGTTGAAGAACTAGTAACAACCACTAAATTCCATACTATCAATGCCTAAACCTCTTTTAATGCTCTACTTGGTCGACCATGGATTTACGAACACAACATGGTTCCGTCCTCTCTACAATAGTGCATTAAGTATTACAAGGAAGGACAAGAACATTACATCAAGGGATATTTATAGCCGTTTTAAGTTCATGAAATTTGCATTTATGAAGATGCCACCTATTACGCGCCTCCAATGAAAACTATCTTCTCTCATGAAATTGTAACAAATACAAGCAAATATTCAGATGAATTACAATGGCAAGGCCATTCAACTCCTCTTCAGCGATCTTCAACCACCCTTTTGCAAAGAGTTGGTGGGGGTTGTTTTAGTTCACGCACTGATCCCAATTTAATGCTTATGCATAGTATAATAATAGTTCTGATGGTATTTTTCACTTATGTTTCCTTATTTTGCAAGAAAACCGAAAACTTGATCCTAAAGAAAAATAAGAATTTAACTTTTTAATTTACATATATTTATATTGGGATACGACATAAGTATATGTATCGTTATCAAATAATATAGGACTTTTTAATTAAGAATTGAATATCGAACCCACAGGGAAGATTATGCAATATGCACTTCTTAGAAAGTTTTTCTATTTTAAAGAAGATAATTACTTAAACTACAAATGATTTTTGAAAGAATTTAAAATTTAAATATTTTTGATATTTAGACGAAACAGTAACAACTTAAAAAGATAACTAAAGTTTTTATAGAATAAAAGTACTTAAAATGAAAATATTTTTCTTCTTATTATAAATCAGTAATAAGCATAGGAATTCTGTTGTGGAAGTATACAAGCTGTGTCGTGCCAAATAGGAGCAATAATATTCTTTACCCTTACTAGAGATGCTATAAAGAACATTGGCTAATTTAAAGTTTGAATAGTTCTGAAGACCGGCTATGCAGGGAAGATACTTGCTCTCACTCTAGAGTTCCCTCGATTCCCTCCAAATGTGGGCTAAAATTCTCGTTTCAGAACCTAAAATAATAAACCAAGTCGGGGGCTTTAACTTTTTACTTTAAAGTCATCTAACTCTAGACCCATTAATGAATATTTTCCTTTTTATTTGCACTCATTCATATGAACTACATTCTCATTCATACAACCTGATGTGATTCTTTTCAATTATTAACTAAGACAATACCAACCCGGTTCTTACATGTTCTCACAACAAATTTTAACATCTGGATTGGCCAAAAAATACCAGCCCGGTTCTTACATGTTCTCACAACAAATTTTAACATCTGGATTGGCCAAATCACTGAAGTTCATGAATTTAAATCATTACAACTTCTTCCAACATTAAAGATCAATACTCTCCACAACTTCCATCCAAAACTTAATTACTTATCATTTTAAGAAGAAAGATAAAGAAAACTACTCAGAATCTATGGAGAAAACAAAACCACACTTTTACTTAAAAGAAGAAATCATTGTCAAACCAACAGCAAGTCTTGATTAAAACAAAAAGTAGTCTAAAACAAAAATATTAAAACTTATCTCAAGTCCTCCACAAAATTCTTGAAGTTCCTTTGAATCTCTTCTCTTTTACAATCACTCAAAATAAAATAATAAAAAGGATGAAGTAAATAAAAAGTAGTTCCTGAAAATCTCTCCGAACTAACTTCTTAGGAAGAAATTTTAAAACTTGCAAATATTGTAAGCACTCTTTTCCAAGTCCTCTCTTCTTTTTTTATTGTTTTTTAATAGGTGCCTTGAGATCTCTTCAAAATGAGTCTTGATTCGATGTGTTTGCCAAAGAGACACATCTTTTCATGATAATTTTCGTCCATAGTGGTTACAACCACTTATTAAGACAATGGGTGCCTCAAAAACCTTTTCAAAATTTGTGAAAATCAATTTTATTCATTTAGTAACTGCCACTAGCGCTTAAGCGCGGGGTCCCGACACTTAGGCGTGGCCTTCTCTGTTTAACCGGTGCTTAAGGGTCGGATCTGGCCCTTAGGCGCGAAACTCTTTTGCACAATTTCTCACCTTTTTGCTCCAAATTTGATTTCTTTTTCACTCTTTTAAGCATTTTATCCATTTTTACTTGTATCTGCAAGAAAAACACAAAAATACCTTCCATTAGAGCGCAATATCTCAAAAATAAGTAAAAAAATGTGTCGAAAAATACAATATATTTTAGGTGTATCAAATGCCCCCAAACTTAAAATGTTGTTTGTCCTCAAGTGACACTTCAATCTTTAAAACCAAATATGTATGATATGTATATGAGTTTCTATATGAGTTACTAAAATTTAGATTTAGAAATATAGTAGTTAAATTTGGAAAAAATAATTAGTAAATGAGACCAACTTAAAGTTTGAAAATTTTTAATGTTAAGAATTATTGAAACTATGAGTTTCTATCTAATTAAAATATATTATAAGTTCTCTAAATTTAGATTTTGAGTTCTTTTATTTTCTCAAATTAAAAAATTTTATTAAAAATAATTTTACTTACTATATTATATTTATAAGCTTAAGATTTTATCAAGTCTTTTACTTTAAAAAGATCAAATATAGAACCAATTTTTGATTAGGCACTAATCCTCAAGTTTCTCCTCCCTTAAATTTTATTTCTTTTTCTTTTCTTTTTATTTTCTTTTCTTTTTCTTTTCTCCTCTTTTCCTTTTCTTTTTCTTTTTCTTTATTTTCTTCTTTTTTTTCTTTTCTTTTTTTCTTTTTCAGGCAAGGATTACTATATCTGGATAGGTCTTCAATAATTTTGAATTCCACTTCTTCTTTCCTAAAGTAAAGTCTTGATATAAAACTTTTACTTATAAATATAATAATAGTTTTGAAAATTATTTTAATAAAAAAGATTTAAGTATTAATATTAAAAGTCAAAATTATCTAAATTTTTTAAATATATAATTTTTCATACTAAAGATAGTCACTTATATCTCGTTTGCAGGAATCAGTCTGTTTTCATCAGGGATAGAAGCATTGTTGATAATATGCTTTTGGCCCAAGAATTGGTACTGGACTTGGACAAAATCACTAGAGGAGCAACTTAATTTTCAAATTGGATATCAAAAAGGCTTATGATACTATCAGCTGGAAGTTCATTGAACAGGTTCTGATTGCTAGAGGTTTCTCACCCTCCTTTGTCTCTCTAATCAACAGATGGCCGTCCAATAATTTCCATTCTATCTTCATCAATGGATCTTCTCATGGGTCAGAGATTGTTTGCCCCTACTATTTTTATCTTAGCTTTTGGCTACTTATCTAGAATTTTAAATGAGTTGGTATCCAGGAAACCCCATTCTCTTTATAGCCACAGATCTTCCACCTTAATTAATCATTTGGCCTTTGCTGATGACATCATTATCTTTACAAAAGCTTCCAAAGTTGCTGTTAAACTATTCATGTAGAATCTGGAGACCTTTCAGGATGTTTCTGGAATGAAATTAAATAAACAGAAGTGCATCTCCATATTCAGTAAGTAATGCAAAAATGATTTAAAGTCCTAGGTTATTGATTTCACTGGTTTCAAAAATAGTCACCTTCCTATGAAATATCTAGGGGCTTTTCTTATCAAAGGAAGAACTAAGAACATTCAATTTGACCACATAATTGATAAGGTCCAAAGTAAATTGCAAGCATGGGAGAATTCCTTTTTATCCAATGGGGGTAGGATCACACTCCTCAAAAGTGTTCTATCTGCTTTACCATCCTATCTATTGCAAATGAACATTCTGAAAAAGTCTTCTCAGAGATTGTTAGAAAGGATCTTTAATAGATTCCTATGGGCTGGCCATAGGAAGCAAAAACACTGGACTTCTTGGGCTAAGGTGTGTAAACCCTTTGAGGAGGGTGGGTTAGGCTTCAAGTTTTTCTCCCAAATTATGCACACTAATTTCTGCAGACTCTAGCTCAAATTTAGATCTCAGTCCTCCATATGTGCTGAATTCCTTTGGGGCAAATATTGCAAGTATCAACACCCCACCCAACTCTCTGTGGGTATAGGGGATTTCCCCATTTGGAAAAGGATGTTAAATGTTAGGAAGGATGCTGAACAATTGTATGTTTGGGAAATTGGTAAGGGCTTGGTTAACATCTGGTGGGACAATTTGTCCTTGGAAGGCTGCCTTCTTCAGGATGAGAATGCTCCAGCTGCTCCAGTGCTTGTGAAAGACATATGAGTTCATGGCAAGTGGAACCTTACTCCAATTCTTCCTTTCTGCAGCCCTTCTCAACTATCTAATATTCAGAAGCTGTTTGTAAAACCTAGAGTTAAAGACAGAATAGCTATAAAAAAGAACCCAATCACTTCTCAGCCTCCCCAACTGGTGGTACATTGGGGTCATACAATTTGGAATAAATTTCACAGCCGATCCATGTCTTTTTTCATATGGAGACTCTTCTTAAAACTGATTCCCACTGATGATATTTTGAAATTGAAGGGTCTGAGGGGTCCTTCCAGATGCATTTGTTGCCAGTCCCAAGAGGAAACTATTACCCATCTTTTCTTTGACTGCACCTGGGTACAGGAAGTTTGGTCTTTTGTGAATGGTAAACTCAGGATCCCAACAATGAATCTAACATGGAAGGTTTTTTATATTTGCTGGTCTGATTGGAGGGGATCTAATCTTCAGGACATCCCCAACATTGTGGCTTGGTTTGTTTGGATGGCTAGAAACCAGATAAAGCATGACAACTCTCATCTAGATCCTATGAGGGTGGGTCTCAATTGTATTGCTTTTATACAAAAACTGATTAAATTTAAAAAGTTTGAGACTGTGTTGGAGATTGGTCCTTCTTTCAAGCCACACAATACCAAATTTTTGACAATTTGCTGGACCCTCCCAGTTTGGATGGACCAAAATTAACACTGATGGCAGCCACAAATCTCAGTCTGCTGGCATTTGTGGGTATTCAAGAATCATGAGGGGAAATGTGTCTTATATTTTCAATCTCCTGTTAAAGCTTTTGACTCCCTTGAAGCAGAATGTTAAGCTGTATTTTGGGCCATCACCTTAGCCAGATCATGTCTGTTACATCAGCTATGGGTATAATCTGACTCCTTGCAACTTATTAACATCCATGGATCTTCTGATACCCCATGGAATTTAATCAGCTGGATCTCTGGTATTTATCAATTACTTAAATTTTTCTCTATCAAGTTCTCCCATATCCACAGAGAAGGAAATAGACCATCCAATTAGCTGGCTAGAAGGGGTCTCTATACTGAAGAACCTTTAGTGAGCAGAAGATTCCTCCCCCACTGGACTTTCTTTTATCCAGTGATCTGTTGCCTCTCCCTTATATCAGATAACATCTGTTGTTGGTTTGAGAGGTTGCCTTCCTTCATATAGGCCCTCTCCTGTCACCTTTTTTCATTCCCCTTGTATTTTGATTTGGTTTCATTAATGAATTGGAGCTAGACTCCTTACTTAAAAAAAAAATATTAATCATTTTCTATGCTAAAAATATTTTAATTAAAGTTTTTCTTCATTACTTAACATTTTAACTAAATTTTTTTACTCATTTCTAAAATCAAATTTTAATCCCCTAATATAACTTCATATACATAATCAATTTTTCTCTTAAAATTCAAATTCATTTGTAGTTCTTTTGAGAACAAAAAAAATTCAAGTTTTGATAATGTTTTTCATCCCTCCCCCAAACTTAATTTTTTNTCATGCTGACATTGCAACAGCAAAGAAAACTCATTCATGATCTGAAAGCATATTTTTGGGATGAACCTTATTTATATAAATAATGTAAGGATCTTATTATGAGAAGATGTGTACCTTATTAAGAAACTGAATTAATTATTCAGAAATTTCTTGATTCTGAATTTGGAGGACATTTTGGAACTGATAAAATTGCTTATAAAATTTTACAAGATGGATTTTATTAGCCTACTCTCTTTAGAGATTTTTACAAATACATAAAATCTTGTGATCAATGCCAACGAGTACGCAATATATCTAGAAGAAATGAAATGCCTCTGAATTTCATGTTAGAAGTTGAGATCTTTAATGTTTGGGGATTCAACTTCATGGGACCATTTATTCCTTCATCTGGGAACTTATACATATTAGCTGTGGTAGACTACGTTTCAAAGTGGATTGAAGCACAAGCTTTATCTCATTGTGCGCTAAAAGTGTTTCAAGATTTTTAATGAAAAACATTTTCACTAGATACGGAATGCCGAGAGCCTCGTTGTGACACTAAAAGTGTTTCAAGGTTTTTAATGAAAAATATTTTCACTAGATACGGAATGCCTAGAATGATGTCTCAAGATTTTTGATGAAAAATATTTTCACTAGATACAGAATGCCTAGAATGATTATCACTGAAAAGGATCCATTTCAAGAATAAATACATTAAAAAATTGGCAGAAAAATTTAATGTTATTCATAGAATCTCTACTTCCTATCACCCTCAAACTAGTGGGTTAGCTGAAGTTTTTAATAGAGAGATTAAACAAATACTGGAAAAGACTGTAAACCCTAGTAGAGTAGATTGGTCTACTAGATTGGATACTACATTATGGGCTTACAGAACTGCTTATAAAACTCCTATCGGAATGACTCCTTACGGGCTAATTTTTGGAAAGACTTATCACTTACCAGTAAAATTGGAGCATAAAGCATATTGGGCGATTAACGAATTGAATTATAATTTGAAATATGCTGGTGAGAAGAGATTGTTACAGATGAATGAATTGGAAGAATTAAGAAATGAATCTTATGATAACGACATAATTTATAAGGAAAAAATTAAGTTATGGCATGATCAGAAGATTAACCAAAAGAACTTTGAACTAGGACAAGAAGTTTTGATTTACAATACAAGGCTGATGTTATTCCATAGGAAATTGAAATCTCGTTGGTTAGGACCCTTTACTGTGACTTGAGTTTATACTTACGGAGTTGTTGAAATTTAAGATCAAAAGAATGGGAATAGATTTAAAGTAATTGGACACAGATTAAAGCCATATTTTGAGGGTAAAAGACCAAATTTTAAAGAGGTTTTAATGGTCAGTCAACCNCTTTAATGGTCAGTCAACCTGGGCTGACGACGTTAAACTAAGCGCTTTATGGGAGACAACCCATAGCTATCTTTATTTGTATTACAATTATAGTGTTTTTGTTTGAAATTATCGTTAGTTTGTGGTCATATTGAACTCTACTACTCGCATTTACCCTTGAATCATCATAAAAATTGGATCTATAAAGAAAATTGGAACACNTAGGTTGACAATGTTAAACCAAGCGCTTTATGGGAGGTAACCCATGTCATCTTTATTTTTCTTGCGATTATAGTGTTTCTATTTGAAATTATCATTAGTTTGTGGTATTATTGAACTCTACTACTCGCATTTACCCTTGAATCATCATAAAAATTGGATCTATAAAGAAAATTGGAACGCATCGGACCAGAGTGAAACTGTGAAATTTTTGCCTTGGCTGCCGACGACGGGATCGACTTCACTGATGGCGGGTTTTTCTTGAAAGTGTAGACAATTAATTCTTAAGGCTTGTTGATGGTGCCATCGACGCCACCGACGACGAGAACGACAAGATGACGCTTTTCGGAAATTGAAATGGCAGTTTTTGGAGGGTTTAGGCGGGATTTACTCCCTATAAACTTCCAAACTCAGATCTTAAATTCATATTACCCAAAAATGACATGAAACTTCACCAAATTTATCCCTATGGCTTCCAATTCCACTGAAAATCCTAGATTTTAAGTGTTCAAATGAAGAAAATTTGTTAGTTTTGAGGCACAAAAAATCTTCCACAAAGTGCTGACAAAGAGGAGATTAATCATACAAAGAGGATTCATGAATCGAGGATTGAACAATCCTTCGACAGTAATTGAAGAGATGATTGTGCGACTATGATNAGAGTCCAGACAATTAATTCTCAATGCTTTCCGATAGTGCCATCGACGCCTCCGACGGCAAGAACGGCGAGAAGATGGTTTCCAGAGTTTGAAATGACAGTTTTAGGCGGGATTTACTCCCTATAAACTTCTAAACTCGGATCTTAAATTCATATTACCAAAAAACAAATTGAAACTCCACCAAATTTATCCCTATGGCTTCCGATTCCACCAAAAATCCTAGATTTCAAGTGTTCAACCAGAGAAAATTTGTTAGTTTCGAGGCACAATGAATCTTTAACAAAGTGCTGACAAAGAGGAGATTAATCAAAGAAAGAGGATTCGTGAATCAAGGATTGAACAATCCTTCGNTATGATGGGAAGTGTTGTGCTACACTACTGTCCCTGTAGTTGTTCCTGTGGTGAAGGAGTTCTATGCTAATTTGCATGGAATCAACCAGGGAGTCATTTATGTGCGAGGCAAATGGATAACTTTTACTCCTACACGGATTAATGAGTTATATATGATCAAGAATGCTCTTGTCTGCCATTATTCTAACTTCGTCCTGACAAGAAATTTGATGAATGAGATCTACCAATATTTGACGGACGAGACTGAAGAATGGGAAAGGAGAGAAAACAGGTATATTTGTTTCTCTGCTACATTTCTAAACCCCGTTTCTAAACACAGACACTTCTTCATTTCTACAAAACTATTACCAACGATGAAGGTCGGTAAAGTTACTAAAGAAAGTGCTATTCTGAATTACTGTATTCAAATGGGACTGTAGATCATGGATCGACTTATGAGCTTGGACATCCTTCAATAATCTTTTTACTCTACAGTCAATTCCAAGTATCTTATAAGGGCTGGGAAAAGGTACTTCTACCTTGGAAGACTTTAGACCCAACCGAGAAGTTCCCATTCAATGAAGATGAGAATGATATGACTATTATTGTAGATCAATTGTCTCAGAATTTACTTCCTTTTTAGCCTCTAATTCCAGACAAGACACTAGTGATCCTACACAGAATCAAGAAACTGGAGAAAGAGGTACAAAATACTATGAATGCATTTAACAATATCTTTGATTTTTTTTATCATCTAGACTAGAGGATGAAAGAGCATTTTGATCACTATGGACATATCGAAGGAAGTTTGATACGATTGATGAGAAAGATGGGATTGATAGAAGAGGACACTACTGAAGAATTCCCATACCAACCGTTTTATAACCTCTTCATTCATGTTCAATTGATGGGTGATATCAGAGAAGAAACAAACACTGAATCGGAGGAATAGTATATTTACTTTACTATCTATATGTCTATGTGTGTGATTTGATTTGAACTTATGTGTTTTCCTTACTTTCAAATTTTGCTTTTAGATCTCAGTAGAGTTGAGATTGAGCATAAAATGTTTTGTTTTCAGCGTTTAGAGTGTTGTAGTTTGGATTGCAATGCTGAATTGATGTATTTAGGTTGAGAAAATACCAAACTTATGTGTGTCGTGTAACGTGTATTGTAACCCTTGAATTTTATATATAATTGTTATGTTTTGTTTTGTGAATATTATTTGTGTTAGTACATCATTTAATTACTTAAAAATTTATGTCTAGAATGATTAAACAGATGTCGACGAGGCTTGAAATTTATCAAAATTGTAAAAATCTGGAAACTAAACCAATTTTGACAATCTCGCCGACTGCGTAAGCGACACCGCTGACGGTGGATTTTTCTCGAGACTTAGGCTATTTAATTCAATAGAGCTCGCTGATGGCACTGAAGACCTCGTCAATGATGAGATACAAAAAAAAAACACTTTTAATCGCGATTTTGACTAGTCAACCACCACTATTCATCATCCCCTTCCTTTAAAAAATGAAAATTTTGGCCTAGGGCTTGAGAGATCTTAGATTTGGGGTTAGTTCAAAGCTTTTAGACATCTGATTTTATCATCCCTCAGTAAGAGCTTCACTCCAAACTAAAAATATTTGATTTTCACCTTGAATTTCTCCCACATTGAGGAGATCCAAAAAAATTGAGAATGGGGAGAAAATATTTGGAAGAAATTCATGGAACTTAGTTTTGAACTCTTAGAGTCACTCTTAGAAGCCAGTATTTGAGTATTTGATGTGTATTTTGGAATTTTTTTATATAATTTTGATTAGATTGAAATGGGTCCGCGACAAAAGAGGCGACTTGCGTTTAATGAGTCTCGCTTCATCAATACGAAGGCTCAGTCAAGATTTACTTCAGTATTTCAAGGGAAGAAATGTATCCAAGATCGTATTTTTGATAGTCCAGGAGGAGAAGTTGAACTAGTTAGTACTGAATGGAGGTGGGCAAATTTCTATTATATCACCAACAAAGCTGCTGTGAATGTTGTGAAAGAATTATATGCCAATGTGTTCCTTCTGAGGACGGAACAGTTCTAGTAAGAGGGTTTTCTGTTGAGTTTAGTGCCGCCCACATTAACTCATTTTATGAAGTCCCAGACTCCTATATCTGCAATTATGAAACCTTCAGTACAATGGAAGGCCCACTGAACGATGTCATCAACTTTCTCACTGATGGGAAAGGGACATGGAAGATAAAGCAACGAGAAAGGGTAAATTTTTCTGCTTTCATGTTAAATGTCAGATCTATAGCGTGGCACTATTTTGTTTCTTCTACATTGTTACCAACCTATCAACATAGTGAGGTAACAAGAGATAGAGCTATTCTGAATTTTTGTATTCAGAGTAATCAGATTATAAATATGGGGAGAATTATTTATATGAATATTTTGACCACGATAAGGAGTGAATCAAGTGGAGGTTTGGGACATCCTGGCCTCATCTATGCACTTTGCCAACTTTCTGGAGTTGAAGTTGGAGATGATGAAGAATGGGTTTACCCTATTAAAGCTAATTTAAGGACGTATGAATCCCATGAAGCATGGAGATCTGAGAGTAGGAGTAAAGAACCTTCTACTAGTAGAGATATCCCCTCTACTAGTTATGACCATCCTTCCTCTGGTTCCCCTACCCGTCAAAATTTAATGAATGAGTTAACCTTGCAGCAGAAAAATATAGAGAAAATAAATGAAATAATTGGGGGATTAAAACATAGACATGATCATGATATTGCGTATTTACAGAGGCATTCTGACTTCGAGATAGCTTACTATGAAGCTCAGGCCCGACACTGCAGAGGTGAGCCTGATGTTACTTTTCCTGAATGCCCATGTTATACTCAGTATCAGTCCAATCCACCTGCTGACCAGGGAGACGAGGATATAGTATGGGATTTTGATATATTATAATGCTTGATGTACTTTTGTTTTGTGATTTTGTGATAGAGATAGATGTATGTTGTTTGTACTTTCATTTTATTGTCTATTTTATTTTATGTTTGCATAAGTGTTTAGTGTTGTAGTTTAAAAATTGCATTTGTAGTTGTAATAGACTTTGATTAGTACATTGTAAAATTGTAATGTGATGTGATTTTTTTTTTTGCATTGTGATGTATTTGCTATTGTTTTTATTTAGTATTGTGATGTGTTAGTAAAATATTGTGTGTGTATAATGTTTAGTTTTGTACTTATTTCAAAATTTCATTACCTAGCAACTTCTCTTATGATTTATATGTATAGAAAGCTCCTAATATTACATACCAGTTCAAGTAAAATTTTGAGAAGGAATTGCAAAAATTCTAGAATGATGAAAATGCCTAAAGTACTGAGGTATGATTTATATTTAAAATCTTTCTTTCCATCTGTATCATTCCATATTAAAAAAATTTAAGTTTGGGGGAGAGAAGAAAAAGATTAACTATTATATGTTCTCAATTTAAATATTTTCAAAAATTATTAATATGAGGGAGGAAAGAAAAAGATTAACTATTATATGTTCTCAATTTAAATATTTTCAAAAATTATTAATATGATCCTGTAGTGAAATTAATTCAGACAACTATATTTTGTAGATATTTAAATATTATGGTAGATTTAAGGGAATATTTTTGTAAGGAAAGTTAATTTTCTAGATTAAGATAATTATTATAAGAGAATAAGACTATAGTTAATTATTTAAAGTAAAGAAAACTATATTTTGAAATATTAATAATCTTAGAAAATCATTTGAGAAGAAAAGATTGGGGCCCAATGATGTAAAAGCTATGAAGGCAAAGGAATGCTTTGACTTTCAAATTTAGGGAAAGAAAAGTGAAGTTCAAAATTATTAAAGGCTTTCCAGATATAGTAATCTTCACTTGAAAAAGAAAAAGAAAGGACTGACAACAATCCCTGAAAAAGAAAAGAAAAATATATAAGATTGAAAGCAATCCAAATGATATATATATATATATATATAAGGAGAAGTTTGAGGAGATGTCTAATCAAATATTGGTTTCACTTGGACCTACTTTAAGGGAAAACCTAAATACATTCCTGAACTTATATTTATGGAATAGTATCTTTACTAGTAGTGTTCTCATGAAGTTTCTATCATTTGAATATTCTAACTTACTTGATATTACACCATATAGTCATTCTTAAAATGAATAGAAAACTAGAACTCTTAAACTTGATGACTAGATAGTCTTGTACATACAAAGTTAATTTAATTACTTGAAATTTTTCTGAAAATCATACTATGGTGTTTACTTAAATCAAACTTATAGTATTTTTGAATTAATACTTTACCATAGTAGATCATAACTTTTATGTAGTACTAAAATTACTTGAGGACAAGTAATAGTTAAGTTTGGGGGATTTTGACCAAACAAAAATATGTTGAGATTTTCATACCTATTTTACACTGATTTTGATGATACTGCATTTTAAAGAAATGTATTTTTTATATTTTGTTGTAGGTATGTTGAATTATGGTCATTGGAGCAAAAAGATGCAAAAAGGAGCAAATTTGGAGCAAAATATAACCAAAATGTGGAAATTTGATCTTAGGCGCCGACGATGGGTTTTTCCCGAGACTCCAGAATTAAATATTCTAGAAGGCCGTCGACGGCGAGAACGATGGTTCTCTCAATAGATGCATTGAATGTGGACGATTTTTGAAGTGACGCTTAGGCGACTCTTGAAAACTCTTCTAAAACTTTAACAGAAACATTTTGGAGGCCGAAAAAGGGGAGACCAGAGTGTCCAGAGAGTGTCGAGAGGTCTATGGGTGTCTAAGGGAGTGTAATTTAGGGTTTGGTATTGTGAGGAATTCTTCGAGAGATTGTAAGAGTGGAAGGAAAGTAAGAGATTTCTTCCTCCTTGCCGCTTCGAAGGAGAAATCTGTGTGCTGTAAAGAAAGGAAGAGATTCAGAGTAAATTCGAGGAGTTACTTGAGGAGGAATTCGAGATAAGATATATTTACTTGTTATAGTTTGTATGACTTTTCTTTTATATATAAAATCCAAGTTTTATCGTATCTTCTCCATGAGTTCTGAGTAGTTTTCCTGTCTTTCTTCTTTTCTTGAGATTTTTTGAAATGGTGATTTGAATTGGTTGTGCCATGAAAATATTAAAAAATTGTGATGATCTTTTCACTTTAATCTTAATTTACATTCAATCTCGTCAATTGATGTGTTAAAATATGTTGAGTTTTACAATTAAAGTGAGGATTACATCCAAGATTAGGGAGGTCAAAGTCCTTAAAAGTTGGGTAAATAAGGAAATAAAAATTATCAGGCGTAAAATTGGAGATTTTAGAGTGACAGAATAAAATCCTCAATTCGGTTCTATCGTTAGGTTGCTGAAGTATAGATGTTAGCCCTCAGGCGAGGGGAACGTGGGAGCTCCGAAGTGAGAGCCGGTATCCTCCCACTAGCCGCAAAATCAGTAACCAAGCATAGGATTAGTCAATGTTCTTTATGCCTGGACCAAAGATTAGCCGCAGATTCAGTAAACAAGCGTAGGATTAGTCAATGTTCTTTATGCCAGGACCAAAGGGACCACAGATTCAATAAACAAGAATAGGATTAGTCAATGTTCTTTATGTCTGGACCAAAGGGTATCGCAGATTCAATAACCAAGCATAGGATTAGTCAATGTTCTTTATGCCTGATCCAAAGGGTAAAGAATAGGTATGTTCCTATCTGGCACAATACAATTTGAACTGATTCAATTTATCCATTCACTTAAATTTTTTGACAAGGAGAAAGATGCTTTCTTATATATTGAACTTCACAGAAACTTTATTAGTAAAATTAGTGGATTGAGAGTTTATTAAAATTATATTTTTATTTTAATTACCTATTAGTGACAAATATGCAATTTGAACTATGTTGTTTTAATTAAGTATTGATTTTCTAGATCTTAAGTTTGTAGCCTCTAATATTACTCCCTGTGTGATCGATATCCAGGATTCCATTAGAGCCTTGTATTACTTGAGCGATACGTATACTTGCGTTGATAAGTGTGACTTTGCAATTATTGAATATTTTATACACATCATTATCAAATCTATAACTATTGTCATGTTTTTGGCGTTGTTGCCGGAGATTTAAATCTTTTAGCTGTAGTATCAAATTCTTGTATTTTTTAGCATATATAAAGTCGCTGTCAATGATTTAAAGAGGGAGTGTGCAAAGAACACTTTTCAAAAAAGTGAGCCTACCCCCATTACAAAGGAAATTATTTTTCCAATCATTGATCTTGAGTTTAACCTTATCAATCACCTCATCCATCTGAGTTTGCTTGATTCTTCCTCTGAGAATGTTGACACCGAGGTACTTTATAAGGAGCTTAAAGATTTTACAGCCAATAAAATTAGGAGCTCAGGCAAGGGTGTTGGGTAGAGCACCTTTGCCAAGGTACATGGAGCACTTAGCCAAATTGAACATCGTCCGGTTGTATTTTGAAATTCTTTTAACATTGTCATGATAGCTTTGATAGTGCGTTTACTAGAATTTAAAAAAATGGTATCGTCAGCATAAGCAAGATGGATATATATATATATAAGAGATGAAGGGTGGCGGATGTTTCCTCTATTGCTCTGCTAGGGTTTCGGCACAATGGCTCAACTTGCTGTTGTAAATGGCCTAATCTTTGCTACCATTTTCTTTCAACTGGATTTCTCTCATCTCATCACTGGAACTTGCAAGTTCTACGATTCTCAAAGCTTTAACATCTTCCCAGGTTCTAGTTTTTCAAATTTTTACTGTTCCATTGCTTTGCCCATAGTGTTGCCTTTGTTTGTCTTCTGCCTACTGTGGGGTTGGTCTAGCTTTGGCATCTCACTGGCAGTTTTGACATCTCAGGGTCCACTATCTTTCTATATTTCTATATTTCTAAAAAGGTTCTTCTTTACTGTTCTATTGCTTAGCCTCATTGTGTTTCTGCTTCCCTTTGTTTGGTTGTTTGCTTGGAGCTTTCTACCTGCTGTGAGGTTGGGCTCTTCTGGTTTTTCACTGGCTGAGAATTGCTTTGGGTTAATCTATCTGTGATAAACCCCTTCAGTGATGTCAGACCCAAATCCAATTAACATTTCCACCAATATTCAGTGGGCCAAAGCTACTTTTGCTGACATTGTGGGGAAAGGTCAGGAGATAGTGCAAAATCATGATGATTTGGTTTTTCCTTAAGAATATCATGAGGGTAATGAACCTCTTTTCAAACCCATATGCAAGAAAAGTGGGAAATTGGCAATCTATTTTACTGAAGAGGACCTAAATGGTCTAACTNTTGTAAGCCCTACTTTAACTTTGGGCATCAAAATATTTAATGACTTAAACTTGGATTAAGGGCATTCACCCACATAATTCTTAACTAAAATATCAACTGATTAATTGAATACCCTGTCATTGGGATAATTGAAACGTCAAAGTTCACCGAGTAGTGGGGTAACCTTTTAACTTAACCTTGGATGAATAATAAAACAATAAGATAAGTTCAAAATGAACTCAAAATGTTTAAAGAGATAATTAAAGCAGTTCCGGGTCATCCTCTGAACACCTTGGAATCGCTTGGATATTTTTAAGGATAAATTGAACTTACTATATTTTGTTCTAAAATCATACCCTAAGATCTTTTTGGACTCAATAAGTCATAAGTTTGGGGTTTGTTAGATACACCTTCATCTAGTCTTTCAATTTATTTAAATTTCTACAAAATTTTATGCAAGTTGCAAAAACTAACGTTTCAGTGGGAATGTCGAGAAAATGGCAGGTACACTTTTATAGTATTATTTATTTCTATCATTTTACTTTCTGCAATTTACTTTCGCAGCAAATTATTATAACTACATGGTTCTGCACTTTACTTTACTTACAAAAATCAAAACAACTTCTAAAAAATTAATCAAAATTTTAAAAATTTAAAACAAATTGTTTTAAAGGTAACCATAAATCCATTAAAATGTCACTAAACTTAAAACATCCTTTTAAATTTTTAGGAGTCCCTCGGAGGAGGCAACCCACGGTTTTCTAACAAGATCTCCTTGAGTTAAATGGGTGTCACAACTCATTTAAGCTAAGTAAATTCAAAAGAAAATAGTGATACTAGAACGAGGGAGCTGTGGGATCATAACCGGTGTCATTTTAATCAACTTTAACCCTCTCATAATGATTGAACTTTAAACTTGTCATTTTTACCTTCAAACCTTAGACTTCAGGAATGCTACTTCACCGAGGAGATTGGAGCTAACTCCGTGGACAGCCTTTGATAGACTGTAATCTACAACAACAAGAGGATCTGCAACAGCATGAGGATCTACAACATCACATCTTTCCATATAAATTAAACAACAAGCCATAGGATTTTGAGGTTATCCGCCTAGTTCAACATAAATCCTCAACTCATCTTTAGGCCTTTGTATAGCCTTGCTATACAATTTAAGCCCTAACTCTCCCTAGGATTTCGAGGTTATCATTTGTCACGATCTAAATCTCCCTAGAATCCATGACATCCCTTAGTTCTTCTTCTTTTGGATTCCAAATTATAATGTTCTAAATTTAATTCATTCCTCTTTCACTCCTCTTTGTCTGATCTTTTGAGAAGTCCTATCCTTTTGAAATTCTTGAAGTCAATATCCCCCGATTTTTATCGAGAGTTCTCTTAGGTGACTTTTGTTATCGAAGATGAAATTAACTATAGGAGCTTGCCCGTACAGGAAACTTTTAAGAACCCAGCTTAATATAAACTCTATTTAATTTTTTTGTAATAAATAGGGGAACTTGTCAGTCAACATAAAAAAATGTTTTTGTCGCAGACTTATAAGGATGTCATAAAATATTTAGTTTATTTAATCAAGCCTTACCAGTGAGTAGTGTGTCTACTCTAAGGGATAGATGCATTGCTTGCAGTATTAGGCTGGGTTATTTAAACTATTGAGGATATGAGATTGGTTAGGTCTTGCATTTTTAAAATTTAAAATATTACTTTTTCCAAATTATATATATGTAAATTAAATTAAACTGGGCATCGGGATATTCATTCCGGTGACCGAAAACTCCGAGACCAACAACACTTTCTAAAGAGTTCTTTAAATTGTTCCCACACTTCATAAATAGATTCTCTTGAAACTGACAAAAAGATGTAATATCATTTCTAAGATTCATAGTTTTTATGCTGGAAAATATTTAGCAGGAAATGTCTGCGCTAAATCAACCCAAATTCTGATAGATCCAGGTGCTAAAAAATTTAACCATATCTTAGCTTTATCCTTTAGTGAGAATGAAAAAAGTTTAAGTAAAATAACATCATTTGAAATATCATCATATTTAAATGTAGCACATAATTCTAGAAAATTGGCAAGATGTAAATTTAGATCTTCAGTTGGTGCTCCCCCAAATTAATTATTTGATACCATTTCAATAATAGTAGGTTTAAGTTCAAATGAATTAGCCACTATTGTAGGTTTTTGAATACTATAATGAATTTCATCTATGTGCAGTTAGATTCTTGATTCTTTTTATTTATATTTCTTTCTTTACAATGGTGCCAAAAACTTGCTACGGTGTTATTTTAAATATTGGGATAGTATGCTAGTATATATATCATTATCAAGTAATATAAGATTTTTTTATCAATCCCCAAAATATCAAACTGGCAGAGAAAATTAAAAAATCTTAAGAATGAATTAGATAACAAACTCCACTTTGTAAAAGAGTTTTACTCAAACTTGATACACCAAAAATATATAATTTTTAGACTCATATTTTATATTTTTTGGTGATATTGCACTTTAATGGAAGGTATTTTTTTATGTTTTATTGCAGATTGTTGATTTTTAGTACTTGGAGCAAAAAAAATAATTTAAAGTCAAAATAGAGAATTTAAAAAAATGTTTAGCACCGACAGCGTCGTTTGACAGAGAAGGCGGATTAAATTAAATAGCTTTTAGCGCTAGTGTCGATGCAGGCTCTGTTCCTAGAAGATTTGATGAATTTAGACGCTTTTTGAAGAGTTTTTTGATACACTTATTGGGGAACCGACCCTAGGCTCTATTTAGGGCTAAAATTTGATCAGAAATGCCCCCACCCTTCGCACCATTTCACATTCTTCCACTCACTTAGTTTTCCTCTTCACACACCTACATTCTACGCCATTCCACGCCATTCTACACCATTAGTTAGTTATTATCTTTATAGTTTTGAGTTTTTGTGGTTAGTTTAAGTGTGAATTTTTCTCTAAGAAGTGTTGGAGAGGAAGAGAAGTAAAATATTTCTTCTTCCTACATTTCCTAAGAGAGACTACAAGGGATTTACTTTGAGAAAGAGTTTCAGATAAGTGTTGGTTGTTTATTATTGTTGTATGAACTTTCTTTGATATATGAAATTTCTATTTTGTTGTTTCTTTCTCATGAAGTCTGAGTAGTTTTTTTTATCTTTCTCCCTACACTAAAATATGGTGAAATGAAGAGATAATTTAGATGTGCCAATGTAAAAATTTAAAATAATTTGTGATGGTTTTTCAACTCCACTCTTAATTTACTTTTCGATCTGGCCAATTGAATTATTAAAATATGTTGTGAACCATATGATCCGGGAAATAGAGTATGAGTTCTACAACAGAGTGAGAATCACATTTAAGTCCCTGATGGAGTATTTCGTTCATGAAATTAAGTGCAAATAAATAGAGCAATATACTTTTTTGGGTGTAGAATTGGAGATATCTAGGGTGACAGATTAAAAATCCTCAATTCGATCTTAGTGTTTAAAAACTAAAGCGAGAGTTAGCCTTCAGGGGAAGTGAAGTGGGAGCTCTGGAGGGGGAGCCAGTATCCTCTTATCCTAGCCACGAATTTAGGGACTAAACTTAAGATTAGCCAATGATTTTCTATAACACTGAATCAGGATAGAGAATTAAAATTGCTCCTATTTGGCACTACACAAATTTAAAAAATTTATCTCATCTCATTTCACCAAAAAGCTCATTGTAGTGGGAAAGATGCCTTCTCATATAAGAAAACTTAATCACACAAACATAGTTTAGTAGTTACTACTTTTAAACTCTGCATTTAAGTTTTGCTAGTAGTTAATAATTTAGTTTTATTAGTATCTTACACATTCGAAATCAATGATTGTAATTTTGTTTGATTTATGTGAAATTCCTAATTAATTTATCATTTCAAATTTAAACCTTCCCCGTGGGATCAATATTTGGGGCTTAAACAGAAAGTCTTATATTACTTGATAATGATACGTATACTTGTGTAGAATCTCAATCTTAAGTGCTTAACATTATTATTACTTAAATACCACATCAAGATTTTGGCACCGTTGTAAAGGGGAGTCAACTTTATGAATTTTGCACATCTATATTCATCAGGGATCAAGTTTTTTGCGCCGTTGCAGGGGAACGTAACGGTAAATTAAATAGATTTGGTAAATTATGAAATCTATAGACAAAAATATATAAAATACAAAATATAAAAAAATTGGAAAATTTAAAATCCAAAAAATATATATATATATAATATTAAAAATTTTAAAAATATATATAACTATATGTTTAACAAAATTTTCTTTACTTATTATATTTGTTTATGCAAAATATTGGATTTGAAGGTTTAGTGCCCTACAATTCAGAATTAGAACGTACTATTAGAAAATTTTGAGAACAACAAAAAGAAATTAAAATTATTAACAACATGGCAAATAACTTAGATAATCAAATAAATAAAAATTAAAAAAGACTTTTAAAAGATTATGTTAATCTAACAGCAGATGAACTTCACTTAACTATTCAAAACCCTGATGTTGCTACTAATTCATTTGAGCTTAAATATGCTATTATCCAAATGGTAAAAGATAATTAGTTTGGAAGAACAACTATTGAAGATCCTAACTAACATCTTGCTAGTTTTCTTGAAATATGTGCTACTTTTAAATATGATGGAGTGTCTACTGATGCTGTTAGGCTTAGAAATTTTTCTTTTTCATTAAAGTATAAAGCTAAAGCTTGGTTAAATTCATTAGCACCTGAATCTATCAGAACTTGGGGAGAACTATCACAAAAATTCTTGCTTAATTATTTTCCACCCTCAAAAACTGCTAAACATAGAAACAATATTACATCTTTTTGTAAGTTTGAAGGGGAATCGATATATGAAGCCTGGGAAAGATGTATAGATATCCTTAAAAAAACTCCACACCATGCTTTACGAGATTGGTTAATAATTCAAACTTGTTACAATGGATTAGTAGGATAACTTAGATCTATTATAGATGTTGTTGTAGGTGGATCACTAATGTCAAAACCTTTTGATGAAGCATACTCTTTAATAGAAGAAATAGCTACTGACAATTTTTAATGGCCCTCTGAACGGGTAAATCTTAAGAGAGTAGTTAGTGTTAATGAATCTGATGCAATGTCTATTTGAGCATCTCAAATTGCTGCTATATAGAAGAAGATTGATCAAATTAAAGTGAACTATTCTCAAATACCACCCGTATTTGAGGAAAATTCACTAGGACAGATAATTGATACTCAATCATCTTATGAAACTTTGAATGTTGTTAATAATCAAAATAATAATCCTTATTCTAACTATTACAACCCTGGATAGAAAAGTCACCCTAATTTTAGTTGGAATAATTATAATAATCTAATGAACCCCTCACAAAGTTTAAATAATCAAGGAAATCCTAATTATCGGCCTTATTATCCTCCTGGATTTAACTCTAACCCTAACCCACAAGTTAAGAAAAATAAGTTGACGATGAAAGAGGTAATGTTGAATATGGGAAATCAATTACAAAATCAAGAGGTTGTTATTAGAAATATTGAAAATCAATTAGGACATAATGCTACTGCACTTAGTAACAAACCTTCGGGAAATCTTCCGAATACTGTGGAAGTTAATCCTAAAATTCAAAATAAGGAGCAAATTAAAGCTATCCAATTTCAAAGTGGAAAATAAGTTGAAACAAGAATCCAAAGAGAAACTGAAGTTGATGAGGAGAAGGAAGAGATGGAAAATGAAAATAATGAAAATGAACAAACATAAGTTCCCCAAGAAAAACTATTTCCTCCATTTCCTCAACAACTAAAGTAGAAGAATAAAGAAAAATAATTTACCAAATTTTTAGAAATCCTTAAAAATTTAACGGTAAACATTCCTTTCATTGAGGCTTTGGAACAGATGCCAAGTTATGTGAAATTTATGAAAGATATACTAAACAAGAAAAGGAAGTTAGCAGATCATGAGACCGTTGCACTTAGTGAAGAGTGTAGCACTATAATTCAAAAAAGTTTTTGAAAAATTAAAAGATCCTAGTAGTTTTACTATACCTTGTGCAATTTGTGAAAAGTTGTATGGAAAAGCCTTATGTGATTTAAGAGTGAGTATCAATCTTATGCCTCTATCAATTTTTAAACGTTTAGATTTATGAGAGATTTCCCCTACTACTATAACTTTTCAGTTAACTGATCAATCAATAACCTATCCTAAAGGAGATATAGAAGATGTATTAGTAAAAGTGGATAGATTTATTTTTCCTGTAGACTTTATAGTATTAGATATGGAGGAAGATAAAGAGATTCCTATTATTTTAGGGAGACCATTACTTGCAATAGGGAGAGCTGTGATAGATGTGCAAAAAATAGATTTATTAATGAGAGTTAATGATCAAGAAGTAACATTTAATATTGTAAAAGCTATGAAATATCCTGCATAATAAAATACAATGAATTTTTTAGGATGGAAGTTATTGATTATCTAAGTATTCAACAATTTAAGAAAGAGTTTGAAGAAAAATTAAAGCAAGAAGAATTTATTGAGAATGAGGATGAAATAAAAGAAGAAAATTAAGATTATATTCAGGACAAATTTGAAACTTTAGACTAGTTGGAAAATAATATTAAAAGTCTTTTTCCTTCAAGTATTAAATCACTTGAACTTAAACTGAAAGTATTACTTGCTCATTTAAAATATGTGTTTTTAGGAGATTCATCTACATTTCCTATTATTGTATCTTCTGAGTTAACTAAAATTCAAGAACAAAAATTAATAGAAATGCTAAAAAAATATAAAATTTCTTTTGGATGAACTTTAGCAGATATTAAAGGAATTAGTCCATAAATTTATATGCACAAAATTCTGTTAGATGAACAATACGAACCTAAAGTTGATCCTCAAAGGAGATTAAACCCAATAATGAAATAAGTTGTTAAAAAATAAATTTTAAAATGGTTAGATGCTGGTGAAAAAAGATTATTGCAACTCAATGAACTTGAAAAGATTAGAATTGAAGCATATGATAATGCAAAAATCTACAAAGAGAAAATGAAAATATGAAGTTTGAACCTGGACAAGAATTTTTATTATATAATACAAGATTAAGATTATTTCCAGGAAAACTAAAATCCATATGGTTAGGACCATTTAAAGTAATTAAAGTCTATCATTATGGAAGTGTTGTTATTAAAGATCCTAAAACTAGAAAGATATTTAAAGTTAATGGGCATCGATTGAAACATTATTATGAAGGACACATACCTTAATTTAAAGAATTTTTAATGTTAAGTCAACCCAACTAAACAAATGGTACGTCAGGCTGACGGCGTTAAACCAAGTGCTTTTTGGGCGGGAAGCCATATATAAATCTATGTATCTATATATTATTAATTTTTTTAATAAGTGTATTTATGTATTAGGAAATATAAGTATTTTTTAAGTCCTACAAAATTATATATATCATAAATTAAGATAAATATTGGTATTGAGGAAAATTTGGAATCAAATTAAACAAAAAGTTTGAGACGCAAATTTGGCCTATGGCGTCGACGACCCGCCTATTGGACCATGGCATCAAGCGCGCCATCGGGAGTGCCGATGGCGTCCCAAGCAATTTTCCACGTCCAAGTTTTGGCGGACTTTTGCGGGATTTTGCTCTTGAATAACGCCGAGAGGTGTTTTTAAAGTCCTAAAAACTGCCTTGGACATCCAGAAACATCCTAATTTCGAATTTCATGGCTTCCAATTCTAGAAATACTTCATGGTATGAAATTTTTAATAGAAGAAAGTTTATCAATTTTGACACACAAAGATTATACGACAAATTCATCATGGAGAAGAGACTTATCAAGGAAAGAGGCTTTGTCAACCATGGATTGAGTAATCCAAGTTCACAGATTGAGAAAATCATTGTGGAGAGGCGATGGGAAGTTTTGTGCTGCACTGCCACTACAGTTGTAGTACCCGTAGTAAAGGAGTTATGCTAACTTACATGGAATTACCCAAGGAGTCATTTTCATTCAAGGTAAGGTTGTACCATTTACTCTGGCTCGGATTAATGATTTGTATATGATAGAAAACGTTCTAATCTGTCATTATACAAATTTTATCCCAATTAGAGATCCGATGAAAGAAATATATAATTTTTTGATGGATGAACATGAAAATTGGGAAGTCAGAGATGAGGGATACATTAGTTTCTCTGCTTCGCTGCTTAATCCAATTTTAAAACAATGGCATTTCTTCATATCTGCAAAATTACTCCCTACCATGAAGATTAGTAGAGTTACAAAAGAAAGTGTCATTTTAAACTATTGCATTCAAATTGAAAAACCCTTTGATGTGGGGTCGAATATTTTTAAATATTTTATGGGTACTATTATAAATGGGCCAATATGTGAACTTGAGCATCGTTCTATATTTTTTCTACTTTGTAGTCAATCTCAAGTTCCATATGAAAGTTGGGACAAAGTCTTATTACCTTGGGAGCCCATGATTTCTATTGATGGAAATTATATAGGGAATGGAAATGAAGAATTAGATGTTATTTTGGATCATTCATAACATGCTTCAACACCATTTATTCCACCAGAAGTTGGAAGTTCAATATCTTTGCAGAAGAGAAAGAAGAAAATAGAAAGAGAACTTCAGAGTATTAATATTGTAATAGGAGGTCTTAACTAACTTTTCGATCACCTAGATTGGAGAATAAATGAGAACTTTGATCATAATGGGATAGTTGAAGCAGGATTGGTACAAATGTTTAAGAAAAATGGATGGATTGATGAAAATTTGGCTGATAAGTTCCCGTACCGACCCCTCTACAATTTGTATGTTCACTACCAGTTTATGGGAGATATTAGAGGAGGAGAAAGCACTGAAGATGAGGCAGAATAATCGAAGAAGTTGGATTTTTCATTAGTTTAAAATACTTATGTTCTTAATATAATTGTGTGGATTTGATTTACTTTACTTTGCTTTAGAACTCTATTTGTGTGTATAGTTTTGTGTCAGCGTTCTAGTGTTGTGGCTTGATTTTGATGCTAAATTATAGTTTAGTTTGCTTTAAGGATGTGGAAGTGTGATTATAAAAATGTATTTGTAAAAAGTGTATTTCCATATATAAAAGTTAGTTTGGTGTTGTTTGTGAAAATGTTTGTTTGTGAATTATTTTTAGATGAAAATTAATGTTCAAAAATACTAAATAAACTTTGGAGTAAATTGAGAGAAAATTGAAATTTAAAAAAATCAAAATATGAATTTTTTGGGCACTGGTGCCGGCATGGGCGACGACAACGCCCTCTACCCGAACCAACCCAAACCCCATTCAAATTCATAATTTGCACAGTAAAACACCATTTTTAACCTTTGAGTCACCTTCAATCTCTTATTTTTGCACCTAGAGCTTGCTATTGCTCGCATTTGAGACGATTTTAAGGCAAAAAAAAGTTTGGATTTCATCTTCTCTAGGTAAGAGCTACACTTTGAACTCAAATTTTTTTATTTTCACCAAGGATTTATCCTACAATTCCGAGTCCAAAATTTTGAGATTTTTTTGGAAGATTTTGTGAAAATCCTTTTGTTAAGAACTCTTACTTAATGGATTTAAGTTTAGAACATCCCACATTGTGATTTTTTGAATTTTTTAGTTTATCAAATTTTGGTAGATTTATCATGGCACCTAGAATGAGAAATGGAAAGAGGAAGGTAGATTTTGATGATCAAATGTTTGTAAACTACAAGGACAGCATTTGCTTCAATAGTCTACTTACAAGTAAAAAAGTGATTCCATATCGAGGATTTAAAAATCCGGGCGGAGAAGTTGAAATATTAATCTATCCTCGGTAGTGGGAGAATTTTTGCTGCTTTACTACAGAGGCAATTATTATTATAGTAACGGAGTTCTATGCCAATTTCAAGGAAACTTTTGAAGACTATGTGTTTGTTCGAGGGAAAATGGTGGAGTTTAGTCCAAGGAATATTAATGAATTTTATCAGTTAGAAGATGTGTATAGCTACTAATACAAATCATTTTTTGCTATGAATGAGGACTTAGATGAGGTTATTTCTTTTCTTACTGATGGAAGAGTAACAAGAAGGTGAAGGTTGGAGTTAAGGTATACTTTCCTCTTTCTATATTTAATGTAGTATCTAAGGCCTGACACTATTTTTTTTCTCGAAGAATGATACCAACAAACCATCATAGTGAGGTAACAAAGGATAGGGCCATCTTGAACTTCTATATCCAGGAAGTGATGAGGATAAATGTAGGCTCTATTATTTACAAGAACACTCGATCTATCGGTTTGGGAGAGACCACTGGTGGTTTGGCTCACTCGACACTGATCTTCACACTATGTGAACAGGCAGGAGTTGATTATAGAGCAGATGAGGAGAGGATTGAACCTCTAAAACCTATTGAGCTTGCCAATATAATGACTTATGAATCTCATGTTGGATGGAGATCTAGAAGTAGGATCAGGGATATTCCTTCTACTTCAAGACTTCTAGTACCCCTACTATCTAGGAACTTATGGAGCAGATGCTGATCCAACAAGGAGATATCTTGAGACTGAATAGTAGAATGGATAATATGGAAGCCAGACATGCTCACAATAATGATTTGATAAGACAAAAGTTTGAATATGATGTTGCTTATGATGATGCAATGTTCAAATTCATGAAGGGTAATCACGTGTTCAATTTCCTACCTACCCTATTTTTACTCCACATCAGCAGCAGAATTTGGATGTGGAAGAAGAAGA
Source organism: Phalaenopsis hybrid cultivar (assembly GCA_002079205.1). Taxonomy (NCBI): domain Eukaryota; kingdom Viridiplantae; phylum Streptophyta; class Magnoliopsida; order Asparagales; family Orchidaceae; genus Phalaenopsis; species Phalaenopsis hybrid cultivar. The sequence continues at coordinate 57,316 of JXCR01138155.1, forward strand.
AGAAGAAGAAGACGATGATTGGTGATATGTGTGTTAGATTTTTGTTTATTTTTATGTTTATTTGTACTTTATTGTTTATACTGTTTTTTTTTTACTGTGATACATTATTTTTGTTGTATGTTGTATTGTGTACTGTAGATTTGTGAAACTATTGGAAGTTATTAGTTTTTAGTACTTTGTTGGATGTATTTATAGTTAACTCCTTCTCAGCAAATTAATATATGTATTATGTGTTATTTAATGTTTTAAGTCTTGTAACTTTTCATATTAGCACCTACAATATTTCAGAGTTAAGTTTCAAATCAGAACCTTCAATAGGAATGTCTTTTCTTTATTTATTAAATGTTTTCTTTCACCCTTTACTTTTCATTTTTTCATTTAAAATCTTTTAAAAATTTAAGTTTGAGGGGAAAAATTCCTTTTTAAAGAAAAGAAACTTAATTTTATTTGTCCTCAATTAGTTATATTTTCAAAATATTTTAAAAATTTAACATGACCTTTTGTATGAGAGGGTAACTTTAGATAACTATATTTATGTTTCTAAATATATAGAAAGCTTAAGTAAAAATTTTTAAATAATAAAGTTTAATTTTAGTGATTAAGATATTTGATATGATAGAATAAGACTGTTTTTCTATTTTAAGTAAAGGAAGTTGTATTTTTGAAATATTAAAAATCTTAGAAATTCATGTAAGTGGAAAAGATTAAAACTTTATGAAAAATCATTAAAGCAAATATAAATTTTTATAGTGAAGGAATGTGAAAAGTTTTTAACTTTAAGAAGATGATAGTGAAGTTCAAAATCATTAAAGGCTATCCAGATATAGTAATCATCAAATAAAAAAAAAAGAAAAAAAAAGAATTGAAAATGATCCTGAAAAGAAGAAGAAAAGAAAAGAAAAAAAAGAAAGATGTGAGGAGAAGCTTGAGGAGATGCCTAATTAAAAATTGGCTTCACTTGAATCAACTTAAAGAAGAAGGCTTGGCTAAATTTCCTAAACTTATATTTAAGTATAAGAATATTTACTAGTAAAGTTTCATGAAGTTCCTTTTCATATGGATATTCTAAGTGGCTTTAATAAATATTTATTAGTAAATTTTCATGAAGATTTTTTTATATGGATACTCTAAGTGGCTTTAATATGAATAATTTTCATTTCTTCTTGAAAAGATAGAGACTCAAAAATCTTAGACTTGACTGTTAGATATTCTTATACCTTTAGTATTAACTGGAGATATTTTGAATTTTTCTTAAGTGATACTATCATATTTTGTGAACTAAGATATGGAAATCTAGAAGTTAAAATCTTTACCATAAGTCATCTTTTTATGTACTAAAAGAGTTATTTGAGGACAAGTAACATTTAAGTTTAGGGGATATTGATACACCAAAAATAAATGCATTTTTAGACCCATATTTTATACTTATTTTTGGTGATATTGCACTTTAATGGAATCTATTTTTTTATGTTTTATTGCAAGTTGTTGATTTTTAGGACTTGGAGCAAAAATAAAGCAATAAGGATGAAATTTGGAGTAAAAATGGAGAATTTAAAAAAATGTTCAGTGTCGACGACGCCAGACTGGGTGCCGATGGGGTCGTTTGATAGAGAAGGTGGACTAAATTAAACACCCTCTGACGCCGATTGCGCCAGTGTCGGTACAGGCCCTATTTCTAGAAGAATCAATGAATTTGGAGGCTTTTTGAAGAGTTTATGGATGCACCTATTGGGGAACCGACCCTAGGATCTATTTAGGATCAAAATTTGATCAGAAACCCCCTCTTCCCTTTGCATCATTTCACATTCTTTCACTCACTTAGTTTTCCTCTTCGCACACATACATTCCACGTCATTCCACGCCATTAGTTAGTTAATGTCTTTATAGTTTTCAATTTTTTTGGTGAGTTTAATTATTAATTCCTCTCTATGAAGTTTTGGAGAGGAAGAGAAGTGAGAGATTTCTTCTTTCTACATTTCCTAAGAGTGGCTAAAAGGGATTTTCTTTGAGAAAGAGTTTCAGAAAAGTATTGTTTGTTTATTATTATTATATGAACTTTCTTTTATATATGAAATTCATGTTTGTTATTTCTTTCTCGTGAATTATGAATAGTTTCCTTTGTCTTTCTCCCTACTCTGAGATTTGACAAAACGAAGAGATAATTTGGATGTGCCAATGTTAAAATTTAAAATAAATTGGAATGATTTTTCAACTCCACTTTCAATTTGCTTTTTGATCTAGCCAATTGAATTGTTAAAATATGATGTGAAACGTATGATCTAGGAAATGGAGTATGAGGTCTAAAACAGAGTGAGAATCACATTTAAATCCATGAAGGAGTATTTTGTTTGTGGAATTCAGTGCAAATAAATAGGAATATATACAGATCAACCTCTATTAATTTTTAGTGCTTGCACTAAGATTTTACAAGGTTTTGGCGATATAGCTAACCCCAGAGCTTGTTGCTTTAAAGCTGCTGCAATGGCCTTCCCAACACTGACTTTTTCTTGCAACTTGCCGACAAGCCATGAAGCCCGCAATGTCGCTCCTACCATTAAGTTTGGAGCCGGATTTGAAGACCTCGAGGTTATCCTCGACAAAGCCACGTTCATCATTATTAAAGTCGCCACTCCAGAAGCTCAGGAGCCGTCTGCTGAATTCAACCTGAACTGTCTTTAAGACTTTTCTTCTTATAAGAAGGTCAAGACTACTTCTACCGCCATGACAACTACCAAGCCTGTTGATCCCACTACTGCTAAGGGAAAAGATGTTATGATCATTAAAGATCTTAGTGAGGAATTGGTTGTCTCTCCATCAGTATTTGAAATCAGATCAAGTTCAAAGACTACACCGCTAACTCGAACCCAAAGGAGAAACCGTGATAGGAGGGTTTGGAGGGCTACTAAAGCTCAGGCTCCTAAGGAGATACCTGTTGAGGAAGATCCTCACCAGGATGAGTCAAGATTACTAGAAACATATCCACTCCTGCGAGGAAGTAGATTCCATCCTTTAATGGGTACCAATGGGTACGAGAGTATCCAGAAAATTACCACTATTGTAATATCACTTCATGGACATGGTGAGGAAAGAAAGAAGTCCACTCTTATCACCCAAGTTAGTTCAGTTTTCAATAGGCTAGCTGCCAAGGAAGGTTGCTCAGTTAGTGAATCATTCAAAAGAAATGAGACATGCAGTATCCCCTTGCCTGAAGAAAGAAATCTTAAAGGACGTCTAATCTGCCAGACGGTCTCAGAAATCAACTGAAGCTTTGCCTGCTCGTACTCCTGTCTAGTTCCGCTTAGGGAGCAAAGTTGATACCTCCATAGTTACCACTGATTCTACTGTCACCAGGATTGCAGGTGTTCAACCAACAAAGACACGACTAGGTCGAAGAATTCTATCGATCACCCATTATAAGGATGTTCCTAAAGTTTCAAAGGAAAAGATGAAGAAATTACCCAGTATTGTAGTCGGCCTGCATCATGGGGAGCATACTTCTCTTAAAAATATCGGTTTCTGTTGAGACACTTCATCTCAAGACATCACCGTCAAAGAAGAAGGTGTGGGTACCCCTAGCGCTGTATCGATACGGTCCGATGAGCCCGTAGGGAAAGATCATGGAATGAGGTCAGGGTCCAAAGTATCTGACATTATCGCAGTAATTGCCAGTGAAATGGAAGAACAAGAGGAGGAGGTCCATCCGGGTCCTCCAGATCTTAAGGCAATTCATGAATCAATAATTGAAGAAAAAGTTAAAAAGCTCAGGGTCAAGATTTCCGAGTTAGCTTGCAAACATGGAGTCTCCATTAACAATGATGAAGAGTTTGACTATAATGATTACCTAGAAGAAGATTTCATGGATGTCCATGTCATTGAAGCCAGAGCCACTACATCTTTGTGCGAGGCTCAACCTCTCATAGAAGAGAAGGCCGTAGATGAGCTAAGTAGAACTATCCTCCTAAGGGATGAGAAGTCAGCCAACTGGAGAAAAGAATAAAAGAGATGGCTGCAGCCATGACCACCATGACCAAAATTCAAGGACAATCTCAACGCCTACAGTTAGTCTCTCCAGAAGTCAACCAACCAAAAATTATACATATTACAGATGAAAGAAGAGAAGTATGCTCAACAAATAGAGATGAGCAACCAAAGAAGGATTTTCCATCAAGCACCAGCTAGAGAAGGAATGTAAGCAAATGATTGAACAAGTTCGGGAAGCCTTAACCCAATCTAAGGGTGGTACATTGATTTTAAAGGGTAGACACTATTTGGAGGAATTTTATGTTGTGCCCTAACCCAAGGTTTTCGTGGCCCCAAACTTTAAGATATTTGATGGGACTGGAAATCCAAGACAGCACATAGCGCATTTTCGAACCAATTGTGGCAACACAAAGAGTAACGAAGCTTTACTCTTCCAACAGGTTTGTCAGCAGCCTATCAGGGATTGCTTTTGATTGGTATGTCAATTTTCCCAACAGATCAGTTAAGACATTTACCGAGTTGGAACAATTATTTGTGAAGAGATTTTTTGAAGTGCAACACCATGTCTCTATAGGAGAGCTCATGATGGAAAAACAAAAGCCCAATGAGACTTAAGTGGATTACATTTTGAGGTGGAGAAACCTTAGCATGAATTGTGAACCTCAGCTATAAGAACATCACAAAATTGAGATTTTACTCAAAATCATTCATGGGCTAGTAGCTTTCATGCTCAAGGGACTCACCATCAAATCCTTTGAGATGCTACTTAGCAAAGCCAACAGTCTTCAAGAAGAAATCAAACATATGGATTCTCACAAGAAATCAAAGGCAATCAGAGTATTTGAAAAGAAGTCAGGAAGCATAGCTACTGCCGATAAAGGGAAGCAACCAATGAAGATATATGCAGAAAATCCTCGTCAATCTTCATCACAGCATGCTCAAAAATAGAATAGCCAGTCAAACCAGTGACTGTCTCAAGAAGGATCACCTTAAACAGAGAATAAGAGAATATCTTTTGCAGAATAACATAAAATGGTGTACTCTTTCAAAGATGAAGTCATATCCAAGATGTTCAGAAGTTTTATGAAGAAGCCTAAATTCACACTACCAGATCCAAAGAAGCCCGAAGAAGTTGATAAGAAAGATCAACCAAATTGTTGCCCGTATCACAGATTGATGGGGAACACTATAGAAGAATGCTTCATCTTTAAGGATTGGCTCAAAAAGAAACTTAAAGAAAGGAATATAATCATCCCAAAAGAATATTTAAAAGAACCTTAAAAAGTTTCTATAAATGTGATTTTGATCGAACCAATCTTTATGATTGATCTGTATACTGGAGAAGATGGATGGAGTACGACTTGGAATGAGCTCAAGAGGGTCCTAAACCAAATACAGGATTCATCAAAACAATCTTTTGCATATACCAAAAAAGATGGATGGAATGAAGTTTGGAGCAAATCATCCAAGAAAATATTGAATCAAATCCAGAACATATCAAAACAAGCCTCCGTTCAGAGTCTTCAGCCTGTCAAACCCGAGACGAAGATTTCACCAGAAGATTCGTCATTATTAAGGACATAGAAGAAGAAGAAGAAGAAGAATACCACTAAAAAGATTGATAGCACATGGGGTAGGATAGGGGCTGCCTCTAGTAGATTGGTTGTCTCAGATTCAGGGAAGAAAATCCTCGAACCCCTGATTTTGTATGATATCTTTATGCCCCTCCGGGGTCTTATGAATATAATGATTATAATTCTGGCTACTTTTTAATGAGCTCAAGAGGTGATAAAGTAACTAATTTTAACCAATCTATCTTCGATCTCGATTCCCAAAATGATCCTCAAATTGTACTTGAGTGTGATGAACCTATTGGCAAGACCGAAGAAGACATTGACAATACGCTTACGACAGTGCCAGGAGTGAGGAACCAATTCTCGATCACCACGGTGCATCACTTGCCATCAACTTAGATATTTCCGACAAAGAGGAAACACCAAAAGATTCGACAATGATGTCACAAGAAGAAGAAATTACATAAGTGAACTTAAGGAGCGGGTGAGTGTTACCCCCAAGAATAGCTCCGAAAGATAAAGGAAAATAAATAGTGACTCGAGAAGAACTACCTCCACCTCCACCTCCACCAGTGGAAGAACCACACAACCAAAAGAAAATTGGAGGATCATACAAAGTGGTTTACAATGTGCTAGCTCATCTTAGAAAGTTGTCAGCCATATTAAGCATCTACGATGCTCTGATCATGTCAAAGGAGATGAGAGAGTCTCTGGCTACAACTTTGCTTGACCCAAAGATTTGCTTAGCCCAGTTGGCCAGCACATCCTCGGATGAAGTTTGTTTGTTGAAAGGATAGCTTGGGGTAACCTTTACAGAAGAAGATTTGTTGCTTGGTACCAAGGACCACAACCGACCACTCTACATCTCCGTTAAATTCGGTAGATTTGTGTTGTCTAGAGTTTTAGTTGATTCCGGAGCATCCCTCAACTAGATGAGTCTACGAACATTAGCCTATTTGGACATCAAAGCTCAGGAGCTTATAGTTGATAAAATGATTCTAAGAGGATTTAACTAAAAGAGAGAGAGAGCCCTTGGATCGATTACATTGCTTATGAAGGTTGGAGAACTAGCGACAATCGTTAAATTCCACATCATTGACGCCGAGACCTCTTTCAACGCTCTACTGGGTTGACCATGGATTCACGAACACAACATGGTTCCATCATCTCTACACCAATGCATTAAGTACTACAAAGAAGGACAAGAGCATTGCATTAAAAGAACATCTACAACTATTTTCAGTGCATGAAGTTGGTATTCCTGAAGATGCTGCCTACTACACACCTCCAAAGAAAATTGTCTTCTCTGAAATTATGACAAACAAAAATGAAGATCCAAAAAAATCACAAAGAGGAGGCCATTCAACTCCACTTCAGCAATCTTCTACCACTCTGTTGCAACAAGTTGGTGGAGGTTCTTTTAGTTTGTGCACCCGAGGTCAACGCCGGGGACGTGAACGAGGAAGAACCAACTTAATTGTTGAACGGACTAGGCCAACCATCAACCTTGGTGATGAAGACAGTTCCGAAGATGAAATAATGATGACAAAATAAAAGAAATCTCAGTACGAGATATCCTTAGAAGATGCAGAGAAAAGCAAATATAAGATGATGTATGATCGGATAAACCACTATGTGAACACCATGACCCTTACTCCGATTCTCTCTCAAAAGGTCGAGAGTTTAAAGGTCAAGGAAGCCTCTAGCGCTGGTTTAAAGCCGATCAAGTTTTATCGTGCTTCTACCTCTACTAATCTTGAAAATCATGTAAATTTGGATGATGATCCTAATGAATTAATGGAATTACCTTTTGGTTGATTCAATAGGGATATTTGCCAAAAAAAAAATGCCAAAATATAAATTCCAACTTTTTAAAAAATTATGGAATGTTAAAATTTAAACTCCAAACTAGATCGAGGGTCTCGGATTTGGTACAGTCGAACCAGTTGATGATTCGGAATTTTGCATAGTTGTTACTAGTGAATCGGAAGAGGATTGCCTTGATATAGAGGATGACTCTACTGATCAGCTAATAGAAGATGCTCCGCTAGAATTTGTGGAGGAAATTAAATCCACTATTGATGAATTGAAGGAAATTAACCTCGGGACTGAAGAGCAACCCCGGCCTACCTTTATAAGTTCTCTACTCAATGATGAAGAATCTCTGCAATAGATTAGATTGTTAACAAAATTCAAAGATTGTTTTGCATTAAGCTATGATGAAATGTCAGGACTGTCAGCAGAGGTCGCAGTTTATAAACTCAAAGTGGACAAGAATATAACCCCAGTAAAACAAGATCCTAGAAGAATTTACCTCGAAACAGAGCAGCAAGTCATTGCCGAGGTGAATAAATTAATAGATGCTAACTTTGTTAAAGAAGAAAAATACCCCACGTGGTTGGCCAACATTGTTCGAGTCAAGAAGAAAAAAAGGACATATCCGTGTTTGTGTCGACTTCAAGGATTTGAACAAAGCGTATCCAAAAGATGAATTCCCATTACTGATATTAGAAATGATGGTAGATATTGCTTCAACACATGAAATTTTCTTCTTCATGGACGGATAGTCGGGATATAACCAAATCAAGATTGCTCTTGAAGATGTAGCACTTACAGCTTTCAGAACACCGATCGGAATTTTCTGCTACACAGTAACGTCATTCGGCCTAAAGAATACTGGAGCAACATATCAATGTGCAATGATGAAGATTTTCGACGACGTCATTCATAACCAAGTAGAATGTTACATGGATGATTTGGTCATCAAAAGTAAATGAAAAATAGACCATTTGTATGATTTGAGGATCGTGTTCAAATGTTTACGACGATGTGACCTTAAGATGAATCCCTTAAAGTGCGCTTTGGGCGTTACCTCCTGAAAGTTTCTAGAATTCGTTGTCCGTCATTGGGGAATCAAGATCGACCCAGATAAGATTAAAGCTATCTTGGAAATGCCTCTTCCTAAAACTTTGAAACAACTACGTTCCTTCCAAGGGAAGTTGGTATATTTGAGACACTTTATTTCTAATCTCTCACGTAGGTGTCAGCCCTTCTCGGCATTAATTAAAAAGGAAATCAAATTCAATTGGGAAGAGAAATGCCAGCAGGCTTTTGAGGCGTTAAGTAATATTTAATGATACCTCCTGTCTTGGCAGCCCCTATCCCTGAGAAACTATTGATACTTTATACAGCGGACTTAGATGACTCTCTTGGAGCCCTCTTAGCCCAAGTCAATGACGAGAGTAAGGAAAACGCACTTTACTACTTGAGTCGCCGCCTAATACTGATGTAGATAAGGTACCCACCAATTGAGAAGCATTATCTAGCCTTTATTTTTGCTTCCTAAAAGCTTAGACATTACATGTTTTCTCGTAAGATTACCCTAATTTCAAAATTCAATCCGTCGCAATATTTGATGACCCGACCAACACTCTTCGATTGTCTAGCAAGATGGTCAATGATCTTATTGCAATTTGATATAACTTTTATTCCCCTCTGTGCTATCAAGGGACAAATTTTGGCAGACTTTCTCGCTGCACACCCACTTCCAACTGGGTCCCCTCTTAATGATGAACTATGAGATGAGCAGGTACTACAAATGGAATTCTCCAGTGCGCAACGCTGGGAAATGTACTTCAATGGAGGTTTGTCAGTAAAAAGGGACAAAGGATCAGGCACAGTTATGCCAGGCAAAGCAGGTATTAGTTTGATCTTTATCAGGCCAGATAAGGGTATTTTGAGGTTCTCATAACACCTGACAGAGCCATGGACCAACAATGAAGCTGAACATGAAGCCTTAATCTCCTAACTAGAGTTGGCAATCTAGATGGATATAATAGACATTGGCATTTATGGCGACTCAAAATTCATCATTCAATAAGTTATCAGACAATACAAGATTTTGAAACTAAGATTAATAGAATACCATCAGTACACGATGAAGCTGCTGAAATTGATCCCCAACGTGACTTTCTACCAAATTCCTAAGGGAGATAATGCCCATGGTGACGCTCTGGGAAAAATTGCAGAAGAATTGGCATGTCCCTCAGAGGATTCCATTGATGTGACAGTACAAGGAATGCAAGTTCTGTATTGGATCGACCTCATACTCTACACAAACTCGGGAAAGAAGAAGAAATAATAATTACAGTTGCGGATATTAACAAAGATTGACGCAAGCCATTAATAGAGTATTTGCATACTGGAAAGCTACCAGAGCACAAGTCTGAAGCACATCACATTAAAAAAAAAGTCTATGTTATTTGCTCTAGTAGGTGATGTCCTCTACAGGAGATTGTTCGACCAGATGTGGCTACGATGTTTAAGCAAAACAGAAGCACAGAATATTTTCAAAGAAGTAAATGTCAGATTGTGTGGCGCTCACCACTCAAGGCCGAAGATGAAACACAAGATCAAAAGACTCTGATATTATTAGCCAGCAATGATGTCCGACTGCATGGATACAGTCAGAAGATGTCACCAGTGTCAAGTGCATGGGATGGTCTTACACCAACCCCCAAATGTGCTACACCAAACCGTCACCTCATGGGCATTCGCGTGTTGGGGCACAGACATAATAGGTTTCATAGACCCTCCGTCTTCCAAAGAACACAGGTTCATACTTGTTGCTACAGATTATTTCTCCGAATGGGCAAAGGCAGTACCGTTACGAGAGGTTACGACACAGCATGTCCTTCAATTCTTCAAAAGCCAAATCAGCTACCATTTCATAGTACCGGGAAGAATAATTTTTGATAATGGGACAGCCTTTAAAAGCACCAAAATCAATTATTTTGTCAAGCGGCATGGGATAGATTGAAGATACTCTACAATTTACAATCCTAAAGCAAATGGATTGGCCGAAGCCTTCAACAAGACATTGGTACAAATTTTAAGGAAAACACTAGACAAAAATAAAAGAGATTGGCACAACAAGTTATTAGAAGTCTTGAGGGCCTACCCGATGGCGTTCAGGAGTCCCACTTAGTATAAACCCTACAAGGTCGTGTACGGGACACGGGATCGAGGTTTTACTACCGTTAGAATCCAGGCACCGTTTCTTAGAGTCGTTGTTACCAACCAACTTACAACAAAAGAAAGTGGAAAACTCAGACTTTAAGAGCTAGAGATTCTTGAGGGAAAGCGACTAGAAGCACAACAGCATTTGGAACTCTACCAGGCAAGGATGGTACAAGCTCATGACAATTTGGTCTGCCCAAGGACAGTTAAAGTTGGTTACCTTGTACTCATGCTCAAAAGGCCATTTCTTGCACATCGCAAGATAGGAGGAAAATTCGAGCCAACTTGGGAGGGGCCATTTGTCGTAGAAAAGGTCTACGCAGAAAGAGCCTTCTAGTTAGAGGATTTTTGAGGCAAAAGGCCCATATTGTTGATCAACAGACGATACTTGAAGACATACTATGCAACCTGACATTGCTTAATATCGCTTGATTTAAAATTTTGAAACTCTGATTGTTCTGGGGTTATCTATTTGGCCAAATGTCTGTGATCGGGTCCAAAAATTTTGTAATAAGATTAAACTCAACATAATGAAAATTTTTTAAAATTATACACTTTAATTTTCTCTTTTCTACTAAATTAAACAAAATACACACATAAATAAACAATTTTCTCACCTAAACAAACTAAAATTTCCTTTAATAAATACTTTGTTTTGTTCTTTTTCACGCTAAATTTCAGCTCACTGACATTTCTCCTATCATTTGCAGAGAAATGTCAGGCCAGAGGCTTATCTTTGCCTTTAAAAATGGCTGGAACCTTGCACTCAATGAGGAAATCACGCCACAAGGCTGCACTATAGACTTTGACATGGAATTTAGTCAAGTAGACATGGATTATGAGGGGCATCTAATGAATGTCTTCAGCTGATAGAAAAAGGAAGAGATGCTCTCACTGCTAAGGTTGAGCACCAAAAACAAATCATCACTGAGGGGAAAGAATGTGATGGTACAACAAGACCCGATGGAGGGGACCAGCCGTCTATCGTCGATGATAGCTACGCTGACTAGGGGCCTATTGCCGATAATGAAAGTCTATTGGATGCTCCATTATGAAGAACTCAGCATAGAAACACTAGCCGCCAAATGCATAGGGCTTTCCTACGCGAGGAGAGGAGACACCAGAAAGAGGCGAAGAACTTGCTCACCCCTATTCCTGAAGGGGATATCTATGATCCTAGCATGGGAGAGACCTCTTCCAGCCTGCCTGCTATAGATGATGAGTCAGTATTTGTTACAGAGCCGAAAATACTACCAGCTTCAGATGTTCTGTGTACGGGTAGCCCTACCTGCAACGTTGAGATACCAACACGCATGTCAGCTACAGGGTTATTCGTGGAGTGCCCAGACTGCAATGTCCTACACCTACAGCGCTACAACACTGTAGAGGAGTACACATCTATTGATGATAGGTCTCAGATCACTGATTACCCAATGGATGTAAAGCCATATGTCTCGTACGGTACAAAGTCATATGTCCTATCAGACGTAGAGTCATACATCACTACAAACAGAGACAGCACTAGCTTGGGTTCCCGCAAATGTTGAAATGAGAGAATATCCCTGACAACCGCCAATCATTAGTAAGATGAAATATTACAAAAAAAATTAAAGTAAACAAAAGGAATTTTGAAATCTACGAACAAGTGCAAGGAGAATTCATCAACGTATTAAAAGGATTGGAATTATACACTAGGGTCTTCTCAGAAAGTGATGAACGAAACATTCTCGACTGCATTTTTGATCTGAGAGATAGAGGTCAAGCTGGCATGCTTATGGAAAGAACCTATTCCGAGCTAAGAAAGTGGATGCGAGGAAAGGGGAGGATCACTATCCAGTGCGATTGCTGTTACAACTTCACCAATGATAGACAAGGAAATCCTCCTGGGATTCTCATACATGATCAGGTGGATTCACTAACTCTAATGATAAAATGGATGATTAAAAGAATGGTCTGATGGAGCATACTGCCAGCTGACTGTATTCCTAATAGTTGTATTATCAACATATATGATGAAGGGGGTTGCATACATCTGCACAGTGACCTTCATGACTTTGTGAGACCTTTCTGCACGGTCTCATTCATGAGCAAAAGCAATATTCTGTTTGGAAAAGAAATATATATTATTGGCCCTAGTGAATTCAGAGGATCCGTGGAAATACCGCTACCTGTTGGTTCAGTGCTAGGCCTTAAAGGGAACGAAGCAGACGTTGCCAAACACTGTATTCCAGGTTGCGACACCGTAGGGTGTTCGTGACCTTTCGACGAATGGATAACAGCAAAATGCCATATGGATTTTAACCAGATCTAGATTTGGATGAACTACTGTCATACGAGCTATGAGAGGGTTGCACCTCTAAGTACATGCAAAGGGAACTCTTATCCTGGAGCGTGGCGTAGATGGTCTGCTCAATCAGGAGCTTACCACACCGGGGACAGACATTCAGAGGATTCCTTTCCGTTTAACTGCATTTCATTACAACATATATGATATGTATCAGTCATGCTTAGCCTATGATATGTACTTGGCATGGAACATTTTTTTATGTGATTTGATGCAGTTAGCATATTGTACCTTTTTTTTTAGTCGTTGGCCTACACTCAATTTGTAACATTTATTGGAGCAGATTAATGAAGTTTTTTTTAGAAATTTGTCTGTTTGTTCAATTACCCTTCTTGTATGATGGATAAAAGCCATAAACCATACATTGGTTTAAGATCACAATGAACAAAGAACAAAACAGCAACAACAAAAAACTTAACTATAGATAAACGTAAATAAAAATAACAAACAAACAAACAACAAAATAACTCTCTTTTGAAAAAATCAACCAACTGTAATTAAATTTTGAAAAAATATTTTGATAATTGAATGTGACAAAAATAACAAAAAAAAGAAAATAAATCTGTTAAGTTGATTTTGTCGATTTCGAGGACTCTTACTCTTTGCTCGCGTAGCATGACTATCTTTGTCTGCACTAATTCTCTTCACATCCTCGCAGAATTTCATGTTCTTCACAAAACATCAAAAATATTTCACAAATCTTCTTCAACAATATTAACCTTATCACATGACACATATCTATGAATTCGACACCACGAATTCATACCTAAATTTCAATTCTCATTTTTGAATCAGTCCCTAACTTCTGATTCCCTTCTTTCAAGATCAATCCCTAACTTTTGATCATCTTTTCAAGATTAATACCTAAATTTCAATTCTCATTTTGGAATCAGCCCCTAACTGTTGATTTCCTCAAGTCAAGGTTGGTCTTTAACTTCCAACTCTCTCCTGAGATTGATCCTTAACTTTCAATTCTCATTTTGAAATCAGTCCTTAACTTATGATTCCTTTCCTTTCAAGGTTGGTCCTTAACTTTTGACTCTCTCCTAAGATTGATTCTTAACTTTTAATTCTCATTTTGGAATCAGTGCTTAACTTCTGTTTCCTTTCCTTTCTAGGTCGGTCCTTAACTTCTGACTCTCTCCTGAGATTGATCCTTAACTTTCAATTCTCATTTTAGAATCATTCTGTCGGCGCTATTTTTGGTTGGAGAAGTTGCCCGTAAGAAGTTGTCGGTCACTGGAATCAACATCCCATCGCCCGCTTTGGAAGGACGTTTTAATCTACATATATATTTAGTTTTAGAAGAATATGAAATCAAACCGACCCCATATTTTTCATAGTTTAAATGAAAGAGCGTTGTACCTCAAGTCATGTATCTATCCCGAAGGATAAACACAAGACTTGGGATGAGGCTCGATCAAATAAACTAAGGAATATATGACATCTGTTTGGTTCACAAAACTTTTATATTTGCCGACAAGTTCCCTTATTTAATATAAAGAATTAAATAGGGTTTATATTAAGCTGGGTTCGGACATGCTTCCTATAAGGGCAAGCCCCTATAGTTAATTACATCTTAAATGACCAAAGTCATTTAAGAAGACTCTCGATAAAAATCAAGTAAAATTATCTTCAAGAAGTTTCAAATGGTAGGACTTTTTCAATGAGATCGGACGTAGAGATGTGAAAGGGGATTGGTTCAAATTTGGAACATTTTAT
>JXCR01138160.1:0-10512 GCA_002079205.1 Phalaenopsis hybrid cultivar
CGTATGTGCGAGGATCCAATTAGACTAATTCATCACCCACTGGGTTCTGATCATAAAAATCAGAACGAGTGCTGGTGAGAGTTGGTCTGACCATCTATCACATCTAAGACGACCCCAAAAAATGGGGCCTAGTTGGGGTGTGATAGAAAGTGGCATCAGAGCATATTCATTGAATGAAAAGCATAATGGAAGTGTGTTGAATTTAGAAGAATGACATCCAATATGAATTGATTTAAATAGAGCTATTGCTTGATGAATTTGGGGTGGGTAACCCTTACGATTTCAGTGTTAATGTGCATGATAAAATTATTATATAATAATTGCATTGGAATAAAATCTTGTGCCAATACAGATAAATCTGTCTGAAGAAGAAACAGAAACAACGAAAGGCCAGTCTTTTGGGTCAAGTGTTGAACAAGAAGTTAGAGCTGAAACTATTTTGGGTGGAAATGAAAATCAGAACAAGACAAATGCAGACACCAGAATAACTGAGTTACAGGGCATTGTACAACTGATATCATAAGTGGTTGACAAAATTGCTACATCGAATGATCCTCCAGCAATACATGGCCAGATCTGAAACTGGGGCAGAAGTTGATCGATACTTGAAGACATTTCATTTGTTTAAGCTGTCTGCATTCCAGAGTGTCAATGACCCTACCATTGCTAAAGATTAGCTCCTAAAGATCGGAAAAATTCTAGACGGTAAGATTTGTCCGGAAAATAGAAAAGTGGTAGTAGTCGCATTTATGTTTGAAGGTGAAGAAGAAAGGTGGTGGCAAGCTCAGCATAGAGAAAAATTTCAACCAACACCAGAAAAGAATTTGTTAAATTATTCAAAGAATTGTTCATTTCGCCTTCAGCCAGATTAGCACTGTAAGATAAATTCTTCAATCTAACTCAAGGGTCCAAGTCAGTTATGCAATATTAGGCAGAATTCACTTCTTCCAAATATGAACCACACTATGTCAGCACCCAGGAGAAATTGTCACAGATTTCTGCGTTGTCTTAGAAATCAATTGAGGTTAGCATTAGCTCCATTTGAAATCAGCGATTTTTCCATGTTGAAAGGGCAAGAAGAATTGAAAATGAGTTGAACTTTTTCAATCAGCAGTGAAAACCGCAGACAGACAAGCGCAAGGATTTCGGCAAAAAAGAACACTTTCAAGCAAGAAACTTAAATCAGAAAAGAAGCAGAAGCAACTAATTTATGAAAAATATGGAAAAGACACTTTGAGCAATGTTTGATTGGTTCCGGAAAATGTCACAAACGTGGACAGCCATGACACATTCAAATGAATTGTCCACAAGAGAAGAAAACATTAAAGTACATGCAATCCAAGGATAGGGACAGTCCAAAAAATTTTTGAAAGGCAGACAACCCAGCAGAACTCAATTTTTAGGAAAGCCTTAAATACAAACAAAAGGTAAAACTTTGGAGCGCAGAGTTGAGCAACCAGTAAAAGTCAAAGTTTTTGCAATTACCCCTTAAGAAGCCAAAGAATCTGAAGATGTACGCTCCTAATTCAAGAACAGTCTGGTATTGTTCTATTCGATTCAGGTGCATCACATTCCTTTATTTTTTATGAGTTTGTTGTCTGTCTATATGTTGATATTATGCATTATTTTCCGGCTCTTTGTGTTACTTTGCCTTCGATGTCAATAGAAAATGTATAGTGCAAGTTCATGTTCATGTTCATGATAAGAAATTGTCAGCATAATTGATTAACATAACAATTCAGAACTTTGATGTCATTTTGCGGATGGATTGGTTGAGAAACCATTTTGCTACAATTGAATGTTGGAAAAGGAAAGTGAAACTGAAATCGCCTGATGAAAACCATTTTATAAATTATGTGATTGAAATGCACAATCTTCCCTGATTAAAGCTGTGAAAGTTGGGAAATATTTGCGATGTGGTGAATTGGCATTTTTGGCAAAATTAAAAGTGTTCAATAAAAATGTACAAGAATTGAAAAAGCCCATTGGTTTCAAAAGTTTCTGATGTATTTCCTAAAAAACCATCAGGGCTACCGCCAAAACAATAAGTTAAATTTGGTATTGATGTGCAACCAGAAATGTCTGCAATATTCAACTCTCCGCACATGAAGGCTCTGAAAGAATTGCAGGAATTGAAATGTTGGTTGCAGAAATTGATTGATAAGTGTTTTACCAGGACAAGTAATTCACCGTGGAGTGCTCTAGATTGCTCATTAAGAAAAATGATGGATTTATGCAGTTATGTATTGTTTATGGAGAATTGAATAAGATGACAATCAAGAATAAATATACTTTAACCAAGATTGATGATTTATTTGATCAATTAGAGGGCGCAACTATATTTTCCCGAATTGATTTGAGAATGGGATATCATCAGATCAAAGTCAAGAAGGTAGATATAACTAAGACAGCTTTTAAGACCAAGTATGGTCATTATAAATTCTTAGTTATGCATTTTGGTTTAACTAATGCTCCTGCAATTTTCAAGGACCTGATGAATCGAATTTTCAAGGCATATATGGATTCATTCGTCATTTATTGACAAAATTCTGAATTATTCAAGAACTAATGAAGAGCATGTCAAGCATTTGAAGATGGTTTTAGAGCTGCTGAGGAAGAATCAGTTATATGAAAAAAATTTTAAATGTGAGTTTTGGATGCGAAACATTGAATTTTTGGGACACATTATCAGCGGTCAGGGAATTTTAGTGGATCCTTAGAAGGTGAAGGCAATTGTGAAATGACCTACTCCAAAGAATGTTAGAGAAGTACCCAGTTTTCTTGGTTTGGTAGGATATTATAGAAGATTCGTCAAAGGGTTTTCACAAATATCTATGTCGTTATCCAAGCTAATGAGAAAAGATGTTCAGTTTGAGTGGATTGCAGAATGTGAGCACATTTTCCAGAAGTTGAATATTCAATTATTGCACCAGTGTTAGCTCTTCCATCAGGCTCAAAAGAATTTCAGATTACAGTGCCGCATCATTAAGAGGCTTGGGTTGTGTTTTAATACAAAATAAAAAGGCGATATCTTATGCATCCAGACAGTTGAAGCCACATGAAAGGAAATATCTGACACATGATCTAAAGTTAGTTGCTGTAGTGTTTGCTCTCAAAATCTGGCTACATTATTTATATGTCGTGAAATACAAAGTCTACACTGATCATCAAAGTCTGAGATATATTTTCACATAAAAGGAGTTGAAATTGAGGCAACGAACATGATTAGAGTTGATAAAGATTACTACCTAAATATACAGTATTCTCCGGATAGAGAAAATATTGTTGCTGATGCATTGAGCTGTAAACCCACAGATAGTGCAATTTGGATTCTTACTCAGAGGCCAGAGTTGCTTAAAGAAATTGATGTTTTTTAGTTGAAAATTAGAAGATCATGCGATATGAGTTATATAAATTATTTGACTGTGCAAACTACTTTGACAGATAGAATCAAGACAGCTCAGAAAGTTAGAAACAAATATCCAAAACTCCAAAAGCAATATCAGTCAGGAAAGAGGATTGATGTAATAGTTGATTAAGACGGCATTATCAGATATAAGCTACAGATATGGGTACCCGTTGTTTCTAATTTGAGACGAGAAATTCTATATGAAGCTCATCATTCATGGTACACAATTCATACGGGTGGCACAAAAATGTACAAAAATTTGAAGTTGACATTCTGAAAAAAGATAATGTTGAATATTTATGTCAATGTCAAGCATGTCAAATTGTAAAGGATGAACTTCAGAGACCTTAATGGAATACTACAATTGTTGTCGATACTTTAATGAAAATAAGAAAAAATTGCTATGAATTTTTTTATGGGTTTTCCCCGATCCATACCGCGACAATATTTGGATTATTATTGACAGGTTAACAAAGTCAGGTCATTTCTGGTCAATCAAAAAGACATATTCAAAGGAAAAGTTTGTCTAATTGTATGTCAAAGAAATTAATAGATTATATAGAATTTCAAAAATTATTATTTCTGACAGAGAAAAAAGATTCACCTCTTGGTTGTGGAAAAACATTCAATAAAGTTTGGGTACACAGTTATATTTCAGCACTATATTTCATCCACAAACTGATGGACAATCAGAAAAGGCAATTCAAATACTAGAAGATTTGTCAAATCTTTGTGTTTTCGACTTTGGAGGTAGTTAGGAAGATCACATTCCAACGATTGTGTTTGCTTACAACAAAAGCTATCAATCTAACATCAAAATGGTATGGCAGAAAGTCCAGTACTATACTCAGTTGGGTTTAAGTGGGTGAACGTCAAATGCTAGGTCCCGAGCTAGTTGGTGAAGCTAATGAGAAAATCAGATTAACTATGGATAGATTGAAAGCTGCTCGGGATCGACAACAGAAATACTACGACCCAAAACACAAAGCAATCGAATTTGAAGTTGGAGATTTCGTATTTTTGAAAGTCAAACCAATAAAAGGTACAGTTAGATTTGGTTAGGGAAGCAAGCTGAGTTCCATGTACATTGAACTTTTTCAAATTATAGAAAAAATCAGCCCAATTGCTTACAAATTAGTGTTACCTGTGGATATGTAAGATATACACCATGTGTTCTACATTTAAATATTAAGAAAATGAGTTTTAAATTCAGAGGAGATAATTTCACATGAAAAATATTGAAGATCATAAGAATCTATAACATATATTGAAGAGACAAAAAAAATTTCATTAACTTATGTTAAGAAGCTCAGAAACAGAAAAATTCCTTTTGTGAAGATAAAAATAGAAGCACATGTCTGAAAAGGAAGCGACGTAGGAAAAAGAAGAAATGTTACGAAAATATCCCCTCTTATTCCAATAAATTTAGAAATGTCGAGAACGAAATTTTTATGAGGGGAAAGCCATAACGCCCAAATTTTGAGAATTCAAGTTCGACACATTTGTAAAGTACCCCAAAATTTTCATCTTCCAGAATTTGATCGAAATAATTTTATTAAATTCTACGCATGAAATCCATAAATTTCATATAAAACACCATGCATGAATTATTAACGGATTTGAAGATATAAAATTTCAAAGTTATATATTTAATCAACTTAATAAATCCTGATTAATTTTGTCTAATCCTCTGTTACTATAACCAACCGACATTAACTCAATTTTATTTCCTTCGAGCGGTTGAATAGGGCACCAAGCTTTGCATTTTCCTCCTTTCCCTCTTTCTTCTTCTCTCTTCCTCAATCTCCCTCCCTATGCAAAGGAGGCTCATTCCACCCCCTGTAGCAAGGTCGAGACCCTTGCTACGATACAAGGGGCAAATAGCTACGGGTAGAAGGCAAACCGAGCTGCAGTTCTGTAGCCACAGTCCGCGATTCAAAACTCTAGGAAGAAATCCAAGGGTATGAATCTCTACCTCTCGCAATTCTAGCTTTCATTTCCTTAGTCTTTGTATTCATACCATCAATTAAATGTATGAATACACGTTTACTTTTCTTACGATATGTAATGCTATGATCAGGCTATGCTACATATGAATATGCATATGATATGAATTTCATACNACCCCCTGTAGCAAGGTCGAGACCCTTGCTACGATACAAGGGGCAAATAGCTGCGGGTAGAAGGCGAACCGAGCTGCAGTTCTGTAGCCACAGTCCGCGATTCAAAACTCTAGGAAGAAATCCAAGGGTATGAATCTCTACCTCTCGCAATTCTAGCTTTCATTTCCTTAGTCTTTGTTTTTTACTTCTGCCTCATTTTTCGTATTTTTCTTGTTTTCGATAGTCGTCAAAGGCGCAAATTTTGTATCAGAGTGTCATAATTGTTTTGCAAGATTCTAAAAGGGTATTAGCATGAGTTTAGCAAATGGGAGGTTAAGTTGAAGGAGATAGAAAGAATATTAACCAGTTTCAGATATGCCGAAAAGCCCATTCAAGATATGTTTCGGGAAAATAAGTTAAATTTTGGGTTAAATCATATTATGAACCCGAATTTTATGAATTTGTATGATGCCTATGTTCCTTAGGTTGTTAAACGAGGCAACGAACTCAAGACAAGCATTAGAAACTCGTCGTATGGTTAATCCGTCAAGTCAGGTGAAATAATCTTGTGTTAGTTGAAGAAAAATAATCTTCTATAAGTTCATTTTTATTTTGACACAGATGCATTTAAAACTTTTTGCATATTGTAAAGGGATACCATCAATTAAATGTATGAATACACGTTTAGTTTTCTTACGATATGTAATGCTATGATCAGGCTATGCTACATATGAATATGCATATGATATGAATTTCATACAGGTAATCATTTGTTATGCCTGATGCCTATGCCTATGATACATATAATGTTTGATAAATGTTTGATGCGGGAGTAAGGAACGTCACAATGAATGTTAGGGGGTAGACTATTACATGAGTGTTTGTAAGTATATTATGCAGGAATGTAGTATTTCTTACTCCTGAAATTTATATAAGGAAGAAACTCGGGGAATTGTTGGAATTAGGAGGTGACAGAACGTTAGGGAACATTGGGTATCAAGGGATCTGTCGATAATTACTATGTTGAGGAAAGTCCAATCTTTATAGATAGTTTATATGGCATTTGGGCAGGGTGACGACTTATGATGAATGAACATGGAACTAGTTGAACCCTATACATTAAACAAATGACACTATGAATGAACATGCTTATAAACATGTTTTTATATATTTATGATTTCATGCTTGCGAACTGCATGTTACACTACGGATGATTTTTTATACTACATGTACTAAAGCTCCTCTAATATTTTTTATCATATCAAGATGTTATGATTATATAAAGACATGTATAGTTTTATACGAGCATGCACGTTTCTTTCCATATATAAAATCTTATTTTAGCCCTAATTATTTCTCTGAGCTCGTTGTTGCTCATTCTTCATTGTTATCTTCCAGGTAGAGGCAACGAGCACTAGGGAGAGTAATCAGGTGTGCCTTTGTACAACTTTTCTGTGTAGTTTTGAGAGCTTGGTACATACATTTTGGGTACGTATATTTTTTATTTTATTGGATTTAGCAGATCTGTAAATCTGAGTTTTAATGATATGAGTTTCATGTTTCTGTAAATATAAATGAAATTTGACATGCAATGTATCACATATGAGTGGCGATTCAGTTAGACTAATTCATCACCCACTAAGTTCTGATTATAAAAATCAAGACTAGAGCTGGTGAGAGTTGGTCTAGCCATATTATTAGCCTCTGTCATATCTCTGCCATATTATTAGCCTCTAGCCATATGTATCACATCTAGCACCCAGTAATGATTGGAGTGTGACAGAAAGTGATATCAAAGCATGGTTATTGGATGAAAAGAATAATGGAAGCATGTTGGATTTAGAAAAAGAAAAAATGAGATTCGCTAAAGTAAATGTGGCAACCATAACACATTCAAATGAATCGTCCACAAGAAAACAAGACATCAAACCATAGAAAATCTAAGAACAGGGATTGTCCCAAAAATTTTTGGGAGGAAGCCAACCCAATAAAACTTAATTTTTAGGAAAGCCTTCAGTGCCAACAAAGGGTGAAACTTTGGAGCGCAAAGCTGAGCAACTAGTAAAATCTCGAGTTTATACAATTACCCCTCAAGAAGCTAAAGAATCTGAAGATGTGGTTGCAGGTACGCTCCTAATTCAAGATTAGTCTGGAATTGTTCTATTCCATTCAGGCGCATCGTATTCCTTTTTTTCTGATGAATTTGTTGTGAGTTTATATGTTGATATTATGCATTTTTCTCTAGCTCTTTGTGTTATTATGTCATCAGAAAGGGGTTTTATTCCAATATAAAATGTGTAGAGCAAGTTCATATTCATGATAAGAAATTGTCAGCATAGTTGATTATTATCATATTAATCTAGACTTTGATATCATTTTGGGGATGGATTGGTTAATAATTTATTTTGCTACAATTAACTAGAAAAAAAGGATGAAACTGAAATCGTCTGATGAAAAACCATTTTATGATCGAAATGTAAAAACTTCCCTAATTAGTGCAGTGCAAGTTGGGAAATATTTGTGAGGTGGTGAACTAGTATTTTGGCAAAATTAGAAGTTCTAAATAAAGATGCACAGGAGTTGAAAAACATCCCAGTAGTTTCAAAATTTTCTGATGTATTTGTTGAAAAATTGTCAGGACTACTGACAGAACGAGAAGTTGAATTTGGTATTGATGTGCAACCAGAAACGTCTGTAACTTTTAGATCTTTGTACAGTATGGCTTTGAATGAATTATAGGAATTGAAATTTCAGTTGCAGGTATTGGTCGATAAGTGTTTTATCAGGTCAAGTGATTCACTGTGGAGTGCTTCAGTATTGTTCGTCAAGAAAAATGATGGATCTATGCGGTTATGTATTGATTACAGAGAACTGAATAATGTGACAATCAAGAATAAATATCTTTTGCCCAGGATTGATGATTTATTTGATTAATTAGAGGTTGAACTGCAATTTCCCTAATTGATTAGAGATCGGGAAATCATCAAGTCAGGGTCAAGGAGGCAAATATAACTAAGATAGCTTTCGGGACAAAGTATGATCATTATGAATTCTTAGTTATGTCATTTGGTTTAACAAATACTTCTGCAATTTTCATGGACCTAATGAATCGAATTTTCAAACCATATGTGGATCAGTTCGTCATTATATTTATTGACAATATTTTGACTTATTCAAAAACTGATGAAGATCATATCAAGCATTTGAAGATGGTTTTAGAGCTGTTGAGACAAAATCAATTATATGCAAAGTTCTCGAAATGTGACTTTTGGTTGCGAAACATTGCATTTTGGGAGAATTTCAGTGGACTATAGTTTCAAAATTTTCTGATGTATTTGTTCAAAAGGACCAAAATTCCACTCATGTTGAAGTGGTTGAACGTCAAATGCTAGGACCCAAGCTACTGAGAAAATCAAATTAAATTGAGATAGATTGAAAGTTGTTCCGGATCGACAGCAGAAATACTACAACCCAAAACACAAAGCAATCGAATTTAAAGTTGGACATTTCATTTTTTTTTTAGTTAGATTTGGTTAGGGAAGCAAGATGAGTCTCAAGTACATTAGTCCTTTGAAATTATAGAAAGGAACAGTTAAGTTGCTTATATATTAGTGTTACCTGCAAATATGTCAGATATACACAATGTATTTCACAATTCAATATTAAGAAAATATGTTTCAAATTCAGAGCAGAGAATTTCACATACAAATATTAAAGTTCAAAAGAATCTAACATATGATGAAGAGCTTGAAATGATTTTAGCAACTGATGTTAAGAAGCTCACAAACAGACAAATTCCTTTTGTGAAGATATAGTGGAAACACAACCCTGAAAAGGAAGCGACGTAGGAAAAAGAAGAAATGTTACGGAAATATCCCCTCCTATTCCATTAAAGTCGGAAATTTCGAGGAAGGAGGGAACAGTTGTAACGCACAAATTTCGAGAACTCAAGTTCGGCATATTTGTAAAGTACCCCAAAATTTTCATCTTTCGGAATTTGATCAAAATAATTTTGTTCGCATGACATTAATCAATTCCAAATAAAACATTATGCATGAATTGTTAACGGGTTTGAACATATAAAATTTCAAAGTTATATATTTAATTAACTTAATTAATCCTAATTAACTCTCTCTATCCTTTGTTACTTAGCCAATCGACATTCACGCCAACGAGTTTCGCATTTCCCTCCTCTTTTCCCTATTTCTTCTTATCTCTTTCCCAATCTCCCTCCCTGTGCGAAGGAGGCCCGTTCGGCCCCCTGTAGCAAGGGTCACCCTATAGCAAGACCACGACCCTTGCTACGGTTAAAGGGGCGAACAGCCATGGGTAGCAGGCCAACCGAGCAGTAGTTCTGAAGCTGCAGCCTACGATTCGAAGCTCCAAGGTGAAAACCAACGGTTTAAATCTCTATCTCTAGCAACTCTAAATCTTCATTTATTTCCTCACTCTTCAATTTTGACTTTTACCTCATTTTTCGTGTTCTTCTCATTTCTGGCAACCATCAGAGGCACTAATTGTGTCGAAAGTGTCATAATTATTTTGCAAGCTTCCAAAAGGGTTTTAGCATAAGTTTAGTGAAGGTNCTTCCTCACTCTTCAATTTTGACTTTTACCTCATTTTTCGTGTTCTTCTCATTTCTGGCAACCGTCGGAGGCGCTAATTGTGTCGAAAGTGTCATAATTATTTTGCAAGCTTCCAAAAGGGTTTTAGCATAAGTTTAATGAAGGTTAAGTTAAGTTGGAGGTCATAGGAAAAAGATTAGTCAGTTTCAGCATAGTGATTTATGCCGAAATGCCCATTTGAAGTACGTTTCGAGTGAATAAGTTATGTTTTAAGTTAAATCATGTTATGAACTTGAATTTTACGAATTCCTATGATGTCTATGTTCCCCAAGTTGTGTATAAGAAGCAGCGAACTCGAGATGAGCGTATAGAAATTCGTCGTAGGGCTGTTCCGTCAAGTCATGTGAAATAATGTTATGCTAATTTAAGAAAAAAA
>JXCR01138161.1:0-16438 GCA_002079205.1 Phalaenopsis hybrid cultivar
TGACTTTAATGCACGATACTCGGTGCACTCATGTAAAATGATGTGCAATGTGACTGAATCACCTCTTTTTTCTTTCTATTTTTTTTAAGTAAATATATATTTTTTCCTATTTATGGGAAAATTATTTTTTGTTTCAAATAGTATGATGAGATAAGTGATACGGTATACTGTTGTAAAAAAAAAATTAAATTAAAAAATAGGGGTCCCATAACAAATTCAAACATTTCATCCATTCTGTTGAACAATCTCATCTCAAAGTGCTTGAGACTAGAAATACTTCAAAGAAGAATGTTATTAATATGAGCGCAAACATGTGTTTTCACATTCTTAGAAGGATCAACACTTTTTTCATAAATGAGAATTATATAAATTATACCATATTGTAGCCTCTCCACACTTTGAAAATTTTTGAGAAATTTCTCGTTTTCATTTCGCAAAAGAAAACTCGAAATTTAATCCTTCAACGCACACTCTTCTTGCAACGCAACCAAAACTTTAAGTGAAGATTGTCTGAGCTCAATTATTGGCATTGGGGTGCTATTGTTGGTTTCGCCACTGGGGTGCTCCATCGGAGCGCTGCTATGCTGGAATGTCATGCTCTCCGATTTTGAATATGTGTTGAGCGTGGAGGCACTGCACTTTTGTACATTGGGACTCTGTGTACAATAAAAAACAAACAAAAATTCGAACCAAAATTATAGATGACCCCTGGCAAACTTACCGTCATGCACTAACAACGAATACGTAGGATTCTAAGCGAACAATTGATCAACATAATCAAGCTCCACATAATAACAAGTTCAATAAGAGAAAATGATGAATTTATTCTTAAAAATTTGGTGAGATATTTTCGCAATTACATATAACGAATTTGAGTATTATAGTTGGAGAGAGGAGCCTTTACTGATTACACTGAGAAAATGGTAATTAAAAGCACAATTTTTACATGAATGTTTTAAAAATATTGTTAAAAATTGAATAACCAAGAAGTGAAAGAACATATCTCTATCCATCCCTTTTCAGCTATATCAGTTTCTAATCCAATATTTTAACATGAGCGCACATGCTGTAACAATACTATGTTACTTCATGCACATATAAACATGCCCTGGAATTCCTAAGCTTAGGCCTAGTTGGTATTAGCTTTACCAGTACTGTGGGAGAGTTCTCTCCTCACTCAAAGACAAGAGAATGAAGACAAGGAAGATAAAGCTGAATGTGTGTTAAGGCAAATAGGAATCTCTGCTCTCCTCAACCCTTCTTCACTGAAGAGAATCACTGAACTTGAAAGAAAAAAAAAAGGAACCTTGGAATTGGGAGTAGCAAGCCTTTTTGTGCTGCGTTGATGGGATTAGACACCGAGTTGGAAATCTACTGCGCTCTTAGCTTCTCAAGAGCTTAGAAAATAACCAGAAATAAACTATAGCTCATATAAATGTTGAGACAATGGGATGGAAAAAAAATCAATTATGAAAGTTTGTTTTAACTATAAAGGCCATTCATCATTCATTCAGCACTTTCTTCCCCAAAAAAAAAAAAAGGTTGGTTTTTTATCCGATTAAGCCATTTTGCAAACTGAGGCACTAAGAGTTCTGCTGTTGGTTGATTATACGAACTGCCACATGTGCATGAGCCAATGCAGAAATTTATCAGCACCAAAAAAGCTTTGAAGAAAAGTGCAGAGTTGAGACAGATTCTCTGGTTACAGTTGTGCAGAGAGTCGCTATCAGAATGATTAAAATATATATTATAGTATTTCTTCTGTCATTTTGATATTTTGACGCCAGGACTGGTACCGGAAATACTGCTGTTTTTGTCATAATTCAGACGAATAAAGTGGAGGGAGGGAGCTGAGAATTCAAGAAAATTTTGAAAAATTTTCACCACAGTAGTCCAATTTCTGCAGGTCTGTACGCTAATATTATAGTTCCGCGACCCACTGATTTCATCTGATGCGATATAAACAACATTTAAAAATTGGGATTTTTGAAATCATATTATGTTGGAAGTACTTTTGGTGGTGTTCAGCTGTTTTTAAGAGGACAGGAAGCAGCAGGAGTGTCTTAAAAAGACATATTCCTCTGTGCCAGGAATCAAGTGAGCTGCCACGCTGTGGTTCATAAATGGAGATTTCGTGCTAGAAGAGCACAGCCATTTTAGCTTATCAGATTGATTGGTCTTAAAGAAGTGAAGGATCTGGATTCTGTGATTTCGATTCTCTGTAGTTCTCATGGCGATTACATGAAAAAGTTTGCATGTTTCATTTTTAAAATTCTTTTTTTAGGATCATTTAAGAAGATGTATTTCATAGATGATGAAGGTACTCAAATCTTAGGAAAAAAATAAAATTTTTATAAACTCATAAAAATCACATAGTACAATTCTTAAACTCACACAAACTCAGTTTAGAAGCTCATAAAACTTTCCTTGAGACTTGATTCATAACATATAAAACTATGAGGCATTTATACAAGTTTAGAAGTAATCAACACCACACATTATTAAACAACCAAATTAATCTAAACCCTTCATTCTTCACATACCACACCTATCAGGCACACTTGCATCACGTGTCTTACCAAATATTGACTTTTTTCGATATCAACTTTCGAACAAGTTTATTTTTAACACAACCGTAAATTTGATTTGTAACTTCAAGAATATTACGAAACTTCATGAAGATTTCTTGCTTCAATGGCTTAGTAAATATGTCCGCCGCTTAAACTTGAGACATCACGTGCTTCAACTACATTTTTTTTCCAGTAACACATTTTTTTATATAGTGATAATGAGTGTCAATGTGCTTGCTTCTATTATGAAATACAGAGTTGTTGGCCAATGCAATTGCTGGTTTGTTATCAATATGTATCTCGATAAACACCTCTTGTGGGAATTGTAATTCTTTTAATAAATTTTTTAGCCAAGTTGCATGAAAAACACATGAAGTCGTTGCGACATATTCAGATTCACAAGTTGAGAGGGTAACAAAAGGTTATATTTTTGTTACCCAAGTGAAGACAGTATCTCCCATAAAAAAACACGAATCCTATAGAACTTTTTCTATCATCTAGATCTTCACCACAATAGCTATCACAATATCCACCAATTTATATTTGTTAGAAAACGAGTAGAGTAAACCATGGTTGATTGTACCTTTAATATATCAAAGTATACTCTTAGCAATTATGAAAAGAGTTATTGTTGGAACTTCCATGTAGCGACTGATTACTCCTATGTATAAGTAATATCTGGCCTTATACAAGATAAGTAGTGTAGACTTCTGATGAAACTTTTATAAAAAGTTGGATCCACATATTCTCCTTCATTATTTTTGGATAATTTGACTCCATATTTAAAACATATTCCAACAACATTAGAGTCATCCATTTTAAACTTCTTAAATACTTCTACATCATAGCCTTCTTGAGTGATAAAAAAGCTTGTATCTTCTTTCCTTACTTCAATGTCGAGATATTATGTCATAAGCCCAATGTCTATCATTTCAAATTCCTTAACCATTTCTTTCTTAAATTTCTCAAATATTTTTTTTATTATTACTTGTGAAAATCAAGTCATCCACATACAAACACACAATTAAAATAACATTATCTTGAACTTTAGTATAAAGTGCATGCTCATATGGACATATAATGAGATTTTTTTCTTTGAAATATTTGTCAATTAGACTTTTCCAAGCTCTTGGTGCTTGCTTTAAACCATATAAAGCATTCTTCAAGTTTAGGACTTTCTCTTCTTGCCCTTTTACTTCATATCCCAAAGGTTATTCAATATAAACTTCTTATTTAAGAACCCCATTTAAGAAAGTAGACTTCACATCCATTTGATGGATCTTCCATTCATGTTGGGTTGCCAAAGAAATTATTAGTCTAATAGTTTCAAGACAAGCGACACGAGCAAATACCTTTTCAAAATATATGTCATATTTTGATTGTATCGTTTAGCCACAAAGCTTACTTTGTATCTCTCTAGATCTCATTTAGCATTCTTCTTCATTTTGTACACCCATTTAACTCCAATTGTCTTGTGTCATTGTGGAATTGTAACAAGCTCTTATGTATCATTCTTTGTGATTGCTCTAATTTCTTCATACATAGCATCCACCCTTTTACTACTTTCCACTGCTTCTTGATAACCTAAAGGTTCACATTCACTAAAAAGGCAAAAAAATTAAAAGTATCTTGATTGTTAGTTACCTCATATATACCTTGTAAACTTAAAAAATATGGCGTCTTCTCATTTTAACTTTCACTTAAGGATATTGTTGATTTTGATGCTTTATGTATTTTTGTTGAAATTGACAGAATGTTATGCTCATTTGATTCTTCTCTTACAACCTCTTCAATTCTTGGTTGCTCATTTTCTTCTTCTTCTTTTTCTTCAAAATAAGGAAGAAAGTATACTCATCTTCTAGTGTTCTCCAGTACCCATTATCTTTTTCATCAAACTCCACATCACGACTAATGAGAGTTTTGTCATTAATTAGATTATAGAGTTTGTAACATTTAGAACTTGAGTCATAACCAACGAATACACACCTTTCACTTTTACCATCAAGTTTTTTCTCTTTTCGTCAGGAATGTGAACATATGTAATGCTTCTAAAGACTTAGATGAGAGATATCTAGTCTCCTTCCACTCTATGCTTTTTGAGGGGTTTTTTCATGTACACTTTGTATAGGGGAACGATTCGTTAGATAAATTGCACAACCGACCGCCTCAGCCCAAAATTCTTTGAGCATTCTCTTACTTCTGTGCATGCTTCAAGCCATGTTGAAGTTGTTATATTCTTTCGTTCTGCAACTCGATTTTGTTGGGGGAATCTTGGCACTTTTAAAGGATGATGAACGCCATGATCTTCACAATGCCTTTAAAATTCATTGGATGTGAATTCCCCACCACGATCAGATCCACTTTCTTTCTCAACAAGAGTTTGAAACTTTTTAAATTTTCAAACACCTTTAATTTCTCCTTAAGAAAAAAAGACTCATATTTTCCTTGAAAAATAATTAATAAATAAAATAAAATATTTACTCTCACCAAAGGACATTGGCTTAATAGGACCGCAAACATTGGTGTGTATGAACTCAGGTGGCTTGGTTGCTCTTGAAGTTGACTCCTTTGGAAAGCTTTTGCGAGATCGCTTTCCAAGTAAACATCCCTTACAAAGTTGATCTGGTTGATTGATATAAGGTAAGCCTCTCATCGTCTCCTTCTTTGATAGAAGTTCAAAACTATCAAAATTGAGATGTGCATATTGTAGATGACATAACCATGATGAATCACAATAACGAACTTTTAAACATTTTTCAGCATCACATTGAACGTCAAGAAGAAACACTTCATTTTCTGACATAGGCATCTTAGCAATCAAATTTTTTCTATGATCTCTTAAGAAAAGAATATTTTCTATTAAGTGAATATCACTTCATTTCTCCAATAATTGACCCAAAATTTAAATATTATTTTTTATAGTGGGCACATAGTGAACATTCGAGATGAATTGATGGCCTCCATTCTTCAGACATAGTAGAATTTTACTTTTAGCTTCTACCGATATTTTTTATTCATCTCCATATGAGACATTTTCCTTTACTGCTTTACAAGTTCCATAAACATGCCTCTTTCTCCGCACATATGATTGTTTGCACCAGTGTCAAGAGACCATTCATTTGTTTGATCTTTCTCTTTGTCTTTGTATACTAAGAAAAAAATACTTTCTTCTTTACTATTATCTTCTGTAACGTTGGCTTTCTCCTCCACTTTCGAACATCTATATTCGACAGCATAAGGACCAAATTATTGACAATTATAGCATTTAGTTTGTGGTTTGTCATACCTTGGCTATGAATGTTCTCTTCCACGACCTCTTAATATTTAATGATTTCAGCTTCTACCACCATTATTGAAATTGTTATATTCACTTCTTTCTTTTACTTATCCACAACCACGTCCTTGACCACGTTCTTTTCCTCTTTGGCTTCTATCATTGTCAAAGCATTCTTCTTTTAAATTAAGTCAAAGAATTTGTGCCATTGCATTTTGTTGTTTTTTCTCCTTTTACAATTCTCATAATAAGCTTGCAAAGAACCCAATAATTGCTCCACACTCATTGTTTCTAAATCTTTAGTTTCTTCAATGTTTGTAGCATAATGTAATTATTTGAGCCAAAACGAGCCGAACACAAACGAACACGACTTGTTCGTGTTCCGCTCATTTATAAATTGAGCAAAAAAAATTGTTCATGTCAGATCGTTAACTCAACGAATATTCTTTCGTGTTCGGCTCGTTTACATATTGAGCGCAAAAAAAGATTATTCGTGTCCGGCTCATTAATTAGCGAATAAATTGAGCACGAACTTCTTAACAAACCAAACACGAACTGTTAGCAAACAAAGAGCCTTTTTAACAGCCCTATTTATGTATTGTGTTTCGAAGCTTGCGTAGCTTCTTGTATTTCTTGCTCAAATTAATTCTGATGAAGTGCTTATGTTCTTCAAGAACACTATTGATAGGCATGGAAGTGGAGAAAGTCTTGTTCATTTAAATTTTTTGGCACGTTTAATTTTTGTGGTAGGCTTCTATAACTACACTAAAAATGTTATTTATTGTATTGATATTGATACTAACAACCCCTAAAATAAAATAATATGATCAAAACTAAATTGATAAAATGTTCATTTAAACAGCCATTAGCAGACAAGAATGGGAACAGCAAACTTCATTCCCGGGCTAATGTTCCACTAATTACATTATAATATCAATAATATCCAATTAAAAATTAAGAAAACTCTGGCACAAGAAGAAGCCTACAAAGCCAATCAGATTAGTAAGTCAAACGACTGATTAACGTTTAGAGCTTAAAATATCTTAATTATAATGTGATTGATGACTATTAAGACCATGATTAGAGATAATAATGATCCTAATTAAATAATTAATTATGATTTATAGCCAGGTAGACTTAGCATAATGATCTTCTGGTTTTTCTTAAGAAAACAGATGGCCTAAGTGTTTTACTTAAGAGTAAAGATGGCCTAAGTGCCTTAAACTATTTAATCACAATGATTAATGATGTGAGTTGAGCTTAATAAAATAATTAACTCTTAGTTCACTTAAATTATGAAAATTCGTAAAGAAAATAAAAACAATGGAGGCATAATATTGAGGTAGTAAATGAGCTGTATAAATATGTTAGAAAATAATATTAATTCAAATTAGTATTAAAATATAATGATAAATTTAATGAATAATTAAAAGATAAATAATAAGAAATTACTTAATAAAAAATATTGGATATGACAATCTTGGAGTTTNAAATTAACTCTTAGTTCTCTTAAATTATAAAAATTCGTAAAGAAAATAAAAACAATGGAGGCATAATATTGAGGTAGTAAATGAGCTCTATAAATATGTTAGAAAATAATATTAATTCAAACTAGTATTAAAATAAAATGAAAAATTGAATGAATAATTAAAAGATAAATAATAAGAAATTACTTAATAAAAAATATTGGATATGACAATCTTGGAGTTTAATAATTTACTAATAGTCTTGAATTTTAAATCTAATTAGAGTAAATTTTGCATTGATTATTTTTTATACAAACTGTCTCACGAGCTAACAGGTTGAGTCGAGGCTGGCTTGAATTTGACGTATTAACTCATCAAACTTAGCTCACTAGACAGTTATCGAGTTGGGCCTGAGTTGACTTGACTCATTTACACCCCTATTCAGGATCACATTCATTTTCATTTCTTNTAAACTTAGCTTACTAGACAATTATCGAGTTGGGCCTGAGTTGACTTGACTCATTTACACCCCTATTCAGGATCACATTCATTTTCATTTCTTATTTTTATTTCTATTTTTATTTTGAAAACATGTATGTTTAATTCTTTTTTTTTTGTATAAATTTACTTTTAATTTTAAAAAATCAGTTAATTGAATTTTTAAAAGCATTCAAAAAATATTAAAATATATTTCAAATGTTTTTAAACAANGTGTATGTTTAATTCTTTTTTTTTGTATAAATTTACTTTTAATTAAAAAAAATCAGTTAATTGAATTTTTAAAAGCATTCAAAAAATATTAAAATATATTTCAAATGTTTTTAAACAACTAAATATATTATAACATATCAAATATATTTTAATTTAAACAAAAATATAAATAAAAAAATGAAAAATAAAAAAAAATTTGAATAAAGCTTAATATTTTTTCTTCCTTTTTCTGATCTCCGTTAAGAGTCACAATTTTATTTCAGGCAAAATAAAATAGCCATTCTTTTGAAATACATTTTGATTGGTCTGCTTGCACACATCC
This sequence comes from Phalaenopsis hybrid cultivar, assembly GCA_002079205.1. Taxonomy (NCBI): domain Eukaryota; kingdom Viridiplantae; phylum Streptophyta; class Magnoliopsida; order Asparagales; family Orchidaceae; genus Phalaenopsis; species Phalaenopsis hybrid cultivar. The sequence continues at coordinate 8,344 of JXCR01138161.1, forward strand.
ATCACATCAAACCTGAAATTTTAAAAAAAGAAAATTAAAAAAAAATAAGAAAGAAAGCAAAAAACAAAAACATATCATTATTTAAGATCGTTTTTGTTTTTGTTTTTGTTTTTTTATTTTTTATTTTATTTCTTTGTTTTATAAAATAAATTGATTTATTGCGTTAGGAAAATATTTTTATATTTTATTTATGAAAATAAACAAACATATTTTTTAAAACATTTGAAACAGGTGTTTTAAAAAAAATATATATTTTTAATAAAAAATATAAAACATATTTTTTTTCAAATAAAAACAAAAACCAAATAAGATAAAAATATAAAATATAAAATATAAGTGATTCCGAAATACTTGAAATTCTTAAATATGACAACATACTAAAGTTGACCTAATTAGCACTAATTACCAGGCAAGTGTGATCAATATATATATATATATATATATATATATATATATATATATATATATATATATATATATATATATANGTTAGAAAATTCATGGCTATAGAGTGATAATTTAATGCCCTAATGCTGAACAAAGATTCATTACACAGAAAGATAATAGAAAAATACCAAGAGAAACACCAATAATTTCACTTAGAAAAATCCTGTAAAGAAAAAAAAATCTTGAGATCTGAACCAATCAATATAATCCACTATATCATAATAAATACCTAAGTATACTTTTCTCTTGAACTAGAGGAGATGGAATTATAAAACTAATGTCACAGATGTGGTTCAGTTATAATTGAGCTGCAATATATGAGATCGATTTTAATAACAATAGTTGACCACAAAGATAGTAATTAAATATTTTAATGACAATAGTTGATCATAAATTTCACAAATGGTTGTTACAAAGGTAGTAGCTGACCGTAAATATAGTAGATAGTGGCTGAGATAGCGTTAGTTGGTCACTGAGGTCTTAGTTGAGAGATGTAATAGTAGTAGTTGATCACAAATATTGCAGTTGGTTTCTGCAAAGACAGTAGTTGGTCATAAAGACTACACTCGGTGGTTATAATAACGCTAGTTGGCTATAGTGTCATAGTTAGAAGTTACATTAGAACTAGTAGTTGGTCACAAAGACTGTAGTTGGCAGCAACACTCCTCATTGAATATGGATAGCAAAGTTACTATTTTACACTAAAGAAACACTTGACTGTATACACCATTATATATGAGTATGTACAAGGGTGTACCCTTTTCTCACAACTGAGATAATCACAAATGCAGTTTAGCTATAATAGTTATAATTGGGCTTCATTACATGAGTTATTGGTTATAATAGCAATAGTTGACCATGAAGATAACACTTATAGTTTGTAATGGTAGTAGTTGGTCATAATGGTCATACATAGTTGCTACAACGGAAAAGTTGACCATAAAGACTATAAACGGTGGATAAGACATCATTAGGTGGCCACGAAGACCGTAGTTGAGAGATGTATAGTAATAATTGGTCAGAAAAATTGTAGTTGGTTGCTACAAAGGTAGTAGTTGATCAGAAATATTGCAATCGGTGGTTATAATAACAGAGCCCTACTTGAAAGTTACAATAGTACTAGTAGTTAGCTACATAGGCTGTAATTGGTTGCAACATTCCTTCGAGGATAGAAATAACATCATTACTATTTTACACTAGTGACAACACTTGATGGTATACACCATTATACATGTGTAAGCATAAGGGTATAACCTTTCTCACAACTAGGATAATGAGGTCATTATTTTACAATAGAGACAAGATAAAGAAAGATACAAGCGTTGAAATAGTATTTTAGTTATGACAGACATAAACAATGGTTTTCAACTGTCAATAGCCGGTGGATGCAAGTGGTGATGGCTGACAGTGGTCGAAGTTGGTCGAGGTATATTAAGGCCAAAAGTTTTCATCCAGTCTTCAATATAGTTGTTATATGTTACAATTGTATTTGAGATACAAATTTTTCAAGCCACTTGTTGTCAGTGACAAGTAGTGTTGACTAACGATTATTGATGTTGCTCGGGAGTTATTGAGGCTTCAATACCAGCATTATATGTTGCATCCGTATTTATGATATGATTTTTTTAAGCAAGGGTCGCCTCTTGTTATTGACGGAAAGCAGTGATGATTGCGGTGGTCGATATTGACCAACGAGAGTGGTTAATGGTGGTTGTCGGCTACGAAGATCGAAAGGTATCACTGGATATTCAGTCTAGAACAGGATATGAAATTTCTCTTCTTCATTTTTTCTCATGCGAAAAGCGATGATCTACTTATTGACTTTGGAGAAAGGTATTTTAGTATTTGGGTGAATAACTTCCCCAACCACCCAATCAAACAACTCATAATAATCCCTCATGATAATAGGGATTTTTTAGCAACTTGAGTGCCTTAGTGACCTCTCATATACGAGTGATTTTGAGCTCGTCGGACTCCTCTCATCAAAATAGTCGATTTGACTATAAACATGTCAAATTTAGAGTTCATTTGATTATTCAATTGGTGCTCCAAAACCTCCAAACGTACTTCAATTGCATGATTTGGGCTTAATTGTACTTGGATTGACCCAAATTTGATATTATTGGATTCATCTTGTCCAGATGATATCTTTGACAATAAACTTGTTACACAAATTAAAGAATTATGTTCAGACCAATCATTTTGAATGTGAGTTAAGTTCCTATTAGACTTTGAATATTTGAGTTAGGTTCAGATCAAATGATTTTTAGTTTTAATCCGAACCCAAGTCACAAATTCAATTGATATAAATTCCAAAATGTTCTTGTTAATAAAGGTTTCAATAAGGAGTCAGCAGGAGATATAAGAGAGGAGATTTTATTTTGGAAATGGGACGAATTAAATAATCTTTAAATTCAAATACATTTGAGAAATTGTATTGAATTTGAACTTCTTATGTTAAACTGAGTTTTTTTAATATATAGCATATAATTTTTAAGAAATTGTAGCATTTATGACAGTTTAAACCGCCATAACACACTACTCAATAATTTTGACTCAGTTGTAAGACAATTATGAAATGGCTTTGTGCAAAACAAAAATAAGACAAATTTGCATTGGTTTAAGAAGAAGGACAAAAAATGTTATTCTATTAAAATGCATTAAGAAAAAAAGGGGTTATAACTATTTGAATATAAGTCTCATATAAAGAAAATAAAATGACAAGCTAAATCATACTCAAATTAATGGGCGAGACGTTGCCATAAAATTTTACATCATTGTACAAATGTGCCTTAAATATATCATTTTAATCAAAGCATCTAAACGAATTACTTCCTGAAACCGAACTCATCGGAACCCCTCACCGACCTAGATCTCGACCTGCTCTGGCTCTCGCACTCGAATGAGTCTTCTTCACCCCCTCCCCAGCGATGAATCTCCCCTTCCTCTCACTTGCTCGAACATCTCGCCTACATCCTGCATCCTTTCTCCTTGTCAAGTTTTAAAATGACTAATTGCTTGTAAAGTTTTATATCTCGTATACTCTTGGGATGCTTTATATCTTGCTTGTAAGATAAAAAAACTTCTTGCTTGTCGATACTTTTCTGATGGTGTACGAGTGAGGGAGAGTGAAGAGTCGATAGAGTGCGCGGAATGCCTCCGCATATTCCTAATATGCAGCCATGTCTTCCACTGCGACTGCATCGACACGCCCGACTCAACTCCCACGTTACCTGCAATGTATATCACAACAATCTCGTTGGGGATCCACAGACGGAGAGCCTATAGAGATGCTTGAGTACTCTTGTGGTGGAGTCTCCCGTATAGATGTAAATTTCATATTTTAAATATTGCATATCTATATACAGAAAAATTGTGTTGTTTCTATGCAAATTTCTTAAAAAAAATAAATATTGCTTTAGTGACATTTGGTCACATAAGTCGTACTTGAAAACCATAACAGTAATAGTTGGCCTCAAATACCGTAGCTAGATACTGCAATAATGACCATTGACCACAGCTAGTGCAATTGAAAGCTATAACAATAATAGTTGGTCACAAAGACCGTAGTTGGTGGTTACAAGAACAATAGTTAGTCACAGAGATCGCGGTTGAAAATTACAATATTGTTAGTTGGCTACAGAGATTGTAGTTGGTGATAACAATAACATCAGTTAGTCACATATGTTGTAGTTATTTACTGCATTAACATTTATTGACCAAGTGAACAATAGTTGGTGACTGAAATAACGTTAGTTGGTCACATAAGTCGTAATTAATGACTGTAACATCATCAGTTGGCCACAGCGACTGCGATTGAAAGATGTAACAGTAATAGTTAGCTACAAAAGTCATAGTTTGTTGCGGCACAGACATTAGTTGGCCACAAGGGTCATGGTTAGAAGTTGCAATATCATCAGTTGGCCACAGAGACCATACTTACAGGCTATGATAGCGACAATTGGCCACAGGCGCCTTGTTGGAAGCTATAAGAGTAGCAATTAGCCCCACAAAAGCTGTAATTAGCTACTAAAGTTCCTCATAACATGGATATTGAGGTTGCTATTTTATACAACAGACAACAGTTACCATTATACAAGATAAGAATGCTACTGGTGTCAAGAAAAGCCATCGTATTCTAGTTACGACGGTCGTAAATAGTAGTCCCCGATGCTTGGCGGTTAGCAGTGGCCGGCGGTGATGACTGGCGGTGGTTGACTGCGGTTTTAGATGCTTGAAGTTATTATCGTGTCTTCAATACGGGCGTTAAATGTTAATCATATTTGAGATACGACATTTGAAAGCAGGTATCACCGGTAGCAAGAAGCAATGACGGTAAGTTGTGGTTGACGGTGGTCGGCAACCAAGAAAGCCATAAGTTATTATCGAGACTTCAACTNGTCATAGGTTGTTGCGGCACAGACATTAGTTGGCCACAAGGGTCATGGTTAGAAGTTGCAATATCATCAGTTGGCCACAGAGACCATACTTACAGGCTATGATAGCGACAATTGGCCACAGGCGCCTTGTTGGAAGCAATAAGAGTAGCAATTAGCCCCACAAAAGCTGTAATTAGCTACTAAAGTTCCTCAGAACATGGATATTGAGGTTGCTATTTTATACAACAGACAACAGTTACCATTATACAACATAAGAATGCTACTGGTGTCAAGAAAAGCCATTGTATTCTAGTTACGACGGTCGTAAATAGTAGTGGCCGGCAGTGATGACTGACGGTGGTCGACGACAGTTTTAGATGCTTGAAGTTATTATCGTGTCTTCAATACGGGCGTTAAATGTTAATCATATTTGAGGTACGACATTTGAAAGCAGGTATCACCGGTAGCAAGAAACAATGACGGTAAGTTGTGGTTGACGGTGGTCGGCAACCAAGAAAGCCATAAGTTATTATCGAGACTTCAACTAAGATCCAAAGTGTCCAAATGTGTTTTAATGGCTTGATTAAACTCGAACTAATCCAATTTTGGTATTATTGAGTCTGACTTGTCGGACAACTAGTTTGCTTATAAGAAATCGAAGCTCTGGATAATCTTTAACTTGAATATGAAATGTTCATTACATAAAAGTATTGCGAGCTTCATGCTAAATGATAAAAATTTCTTAATGACGTTATATATTATATAATGATAACCTTTAAGCACATAAATTAACTGACAAGGAAATTAACTTTCATAATAAATCAAAGAAGCNTATATAACCTTTAAGCACATAAATTAACTGACAAGGAAACTAACTTTCATACTTGTGTTAGATTCATTTATGATAATGAACAATATCATTTAAAACTCAAGAACATGTTTTTGAATATGCTTGACAAGACTCAATATTGAACAATATTGTTTAAAAGTTTATTTTTTAGACTAAAGAAGCTTAATATGATAAAGTTCTGAATTCTTCCCGAACAAGATTCTCATTAATAAACTCAACAATCTAAAGTGAACTAAGCTCGAATTGAGTTCATGGCAAGCTCTAACATGCTAGATGCTCAAATTGAACACAATCCTAAAAGCTGAATATTTGCAGCCAGATNCATGCTTTTGAATATGCTTGACAAGACTCAATATTGAACAATATTGTTTAAAAGTTTATTTTTTAGACTCAAGAAGCTTAATATGATAAAGTTCTTAATTCTTCCCGAACAAGATTCTCATTAATAAACTCAACAATCTAAATTGAACTAAGCTCGAATTGAGTTCATGGCGAGCTCTAACATGCTAGATGCTCAAATTGAACACAATCCTAAAAGCTGAATATTTGCAGCCAGATTATCTTTAACTTATATCAAATATAGTCAAGATAAGCAGTAAAGAAAATAAAAAAAGGTACCTTTTTTGTTAACAAAAGAGGTCCGTTTTATTGTTAATAAAACGGTTTCTACTTGCATTCTTTACAGAGTATTGAAGTCAAATAATATTGTGCCCAACAATAACATTAAAACCAAAATAATACAAATGCACAAAAAGAAAAAGGAAAAAAACAACACTTCCTCAACATTATTTTCATTCAGTTGTTGACCAATATAATAAAAAATGTCTTCCCTTTCTATTTCAAAACTCCAAAATTATTAAGGTTTTCCTTTTTTCCAATTTTTTTTCTCTTTTCTCTTCTAACAAAACTCTTCTTCCTTGCTGATTTGGTTGAGACTTGAATTAGAGCCTTTAACCTATTGAGCTGAACAAATATGAGCCTATCGAGTCAAGTATCAGCTTATTGAGCCTAAAGCAGATATAGTGCAAACACTCTGCTCCACAGCATAATTGAACAAGAAACAAAATCAGAAAGTCCCAAATTCGAATGAGCATAACNCTTGAGACTTGAATTAGAGCCTTTAACCTATTGAGCTGAACAAATATGAGCCTATCGAGTCAAATATCAGCTTATTGAGCCTAAAGCAGATATAGCACAAACACTCTGCTCCACAGCATAATTGAACAAGAAACAAAATCAGAAAGTCCCAAATTCGAATGAGCATAACAAGTCCAACATGAATACAAAAATTAAACTTGCTCATACTAAAACTAATTTGCCCTTATTTACTTCTTTTTAAGCTAAATCTTGCTTAATACTCTCATAAAATAAAAAATCAAACAATCCCTAAATTAAATCAAACACCCTAAAAAGTATTTTTGCAAGCTTTCTTCCAACTGGCATCTATTTTGCTCCTGTTTTGCAGCCCGATAACCTTCAAAGTGTTAAATTCGGTGCACACATGAATACGCTACAAGTCATTGCACTGCTACTGGTCAGTAGCACAAAGAATTGGTAACAGTTTAGGTAAATTCTGTAAATCCGATTTTCCTAAACTGTCGGCACTTGATCTAATAAATTCGATATTTAAGACAAAAGGTGAGGTAAATTGAGAAGAAAATAAAATTCAGAATCTAAAATTTGCCCATTTTTCTCTTATAAACNACTTGATCTAATAAATTCGATATTTTGGAACTTTCTGAAGAACAAAAGGTGAGGTAAATTGAGAAGAAAATAAAATTCAGAATCTAAAATTTGCCCATTTTTCTCTCTTAAGTTAAATTCCACTTAAATTTGTTCTCAGACAGCTCTTAAGAACTCACAAAAGCAATAAAACACGCTTCTTCTGCTATTACGACCGGGAAGATTACCAGATTATCAGCCAAATTCAAGATGCCGCAAATGAGTATGAAAGAGAAACAGCAATAAATGAAGCTGGCAATACTTTAAGTTTCAGAATTATANTGCTATTACGACCGGGAAGATTACCAGATTATCAGCCAAATTCAGAATGCCGCAAATGAGTATGAAAGAGAAACAGCAATAAATGAAGCTGGCAATACTTTAAGTTTCAGAATTATAGAAAAAAAAGCATCGAGAGATAGTTAAGATATAGAAACAAGCGTCAGTGCCATCATTTGGCATCTAAACAAAACTATTCTTACTAGCAAGAGAGGATTCATTTTTAATCCTTTCAAGCTTTCCTGTGGTGAGATATTTAAAAGCGGCAATGGGTCATTCACTCCATTTGCCATGTGGGCATCCTCCTAATCCAAGATTTTACATTGAAGTCGCCAGCCGATGTTAACAGAAGGGAGGAAAAAAGAGGATTTTGTTTTAAGGGAAACAAATCAAAAAAAAAAAAAAAAAAAAAAAAAGA
>JXCR01138161.1:16451-28367 GCA_002079205.1 Phalaenopsis hybrid cultivar
AAAAAAAAAAAAAAAAAAAAAAAAGAGCTCCACCTAAATTTACAATGGCAGAACGGTGTTTCGGGGACGCCCGTACCTGGGAAAGAACCACCTCGAACTTTGGACGGAAAGAGATCCATCCATTTCTGTATGTAGTTTTCGACTAAGGCTCCCTTTCAAAAAGCCCCTTGGTTTCTCTCTATTAGAAGCTATTGAATACTCTCCTGCCCTACCGTGGCTGATAATCACATCCAGAGAGAAGTTATCCATGGAAACCGATCGCCGGATTNTCCTACTACCGTGGCTGATAATCACATCCAGAGAGAAGTTATCCATCGAAACCGATCGCCGGATTGGCTGCAAGTTCTCTTCTTCTTCTAACGAATTAGGCGGCAGTTGTGAAGTTGAAGGCCGAGAAGATGACACTCCACTCGGTTGGGTCACAATTCCGACCTCAAAATCCTCGCTAACGTTTTCCCATGGCAAGGCCTCGATTTGCGAGGTTTCGAGTTGAGCAGGGGAGCCAATTACTGGGTCTGCTGGNTGGGTGGGTCACAATTCCGACCTCAAAATCCTCGCTAAGGTTTTCCCATGGCAAGGCCTCGATTTGCGAGGTTTCGAGTTGAGCAGGGGAGCCAATTACTGGGTCTGCTGGATCTGAGATGACGGCAGTTGCAGGAGAAGCAGGAGAAGGTGCGAGTACGGTGGCAGTCGCCGGGGAAACTATCGGAGCGCGACAGAGAGGGCAGTTAACATGAGATCTGAGCCACCTATCGATGCAGGGTAGGTGAAAGGCGTGGCTACACTTGGGGAGCAGGCGTACCAGTTCGCCATCATAAAACTCGCCAAGGCAAACGGAGCAATCCTTACTATCTATGAGGCCGTCGCTAGATTTATAAATCCAGGAGGTGATCGACGCGATCGTGCTATCATCAAGACCCTGCGTTCGGATATACCAGATGTGGTGTTCGATCTCGCCGCCGGGAGGGAGATCACCACCGATTTCGTCGTCGTTGTCGTTGAGAGCATCGGCTGCGGCTTCCGATCCGGGATTACGTTGTTGTCGGCGAGTGCGGCGGCGAAAGCGTAGGTAGGCGTAGAGAGTGAGAAGCAGTGCAAAGGAGCCGGCGACAGCGGAAACGACTGCAATTATTAGGGATGGCGTGAGTCGATCGCGGTGATGAAGGTTAATAGGAATTGTAGTATCGCTGGAGTTGTCGTCGTGTGGTAACGAAACAGGCGCTATAGGTGGGTTAGGGATGCATATGCCGGATAAACAAAAGCCGATGNTCGTAGGTAGGCGTAGAGAGTGAGAAGCAGTGCAAAGGAGCCGGCGACAGCGGAGACGACTGCAATTATTAGGGATGGCGTGAGTCGATCGCGGTGATGAAGGTTAATCTGAATGGTAGTATCGCTGGAGTTTTCGTCGTGTGGTAACGAAACAGGCGCTATAGGTGGGTTAGGGATGCATATGCCGGATAAACAAAAGCCGATGCAATTGAAGATGCAATCGAGCGTGATGTTGCCGTCCAAGTTGAAGCTTCCATTAGAGCTACTGTTGCTGTCAGCGAAGAGGAGAAGATGGCGTGAAGCCATCGGATCGGATCGGATCGGATCGATTAGGTTTAGGGTTTAGAGGTGGAGGAAGAACGAGGTTTCCGCCTCATCTCGGATTTCTCCGTGGACTGAAAATGAGGGACGCCGAGAAGGGTAGTCAAAACGCAGCCGGGTCTGGCGGTAAGTTACCGGATGGTGTGTGGATANTTGGAGGAAGAACGAGGTTTCCGCCTCATCTCGGATTTCTCCGTCGACTGAAGACGAGGGACGCCGAGAAGGGTAGTCAAAACGCAGCCGGGTCTGGCGGTAAGTTACCGGATGGTGTGTGGATAAGTAGCGGAATTTCCGCGTTTGGTGGCTGGTCTCACCTGCAATAGGAAGTCCAATGTAGCGGTGATACTGCATTAATTTTGTTTTAATTGCACTCTATGCCTAACTGAACCCAAGGAGAGAAAACCGATGTGGCAAAATATGGAACTCAAACTATGTTGCGGTCCGNGGGAAGTCCAATGTAGCGGTGATACTGCATTAATTTTGTTTTAATTGCACCTATGCCTAACTGAACCCAAGGAGAGAAAACCGATGTGGCAAAATATGGAACTCAAACTATGTTGCGGTCCGATTTCGGGTGTCCATTAAACATCTTTTTCTAAAGGGGTTAGACCACGATAAGACGGATCCACTTGTAAAATAGCGACGCTAGTAAATTGGGCCGAGAAATTAAATAATATTAAGAGGCCTAGACGTAACCTCGAACACCTGTCAATGACACGTAGAATAAGCCCACTAAAAAGGATTTGCTGACTTCCCCATTTTGCCTTTTTTTTCTCTAAAAGCTAAGCCAAAAGGCATTATAGTGCTCAAACTCTTAACACCATGCCATAAATAAATTTTTATTTTCAAGAAGTTGGCATATGACTTTAAACCTATTAAAGAGGAATTTCATGTAGTTTATACTTGAATGAAATTTCATACTCTTTCTATATGTTATTAGTCTGAAAGAGGCATTTCTAAAATGGCCAATAAANCACTTCCCCATTTGCCTTTTTTTTCTCTAAAAGCTAAGCCAAAAGGCATTATGGTGCTCAAACTCTTAACGCCATGCCATAAATAAATTTTTATTTTCAATAAGTTGGCGTATGACTTTAAACCTATTAAAGAGGAATTTCATGTAGTTTACACTTGAATGAAATTTCATACTCTTTCTATATGTTATTAGTCTGAAAGAGGCATTTCTAAAATGGCCAATAAANTTATGTTTAACTGAACCCAAGGAGAGAAAACCTATGTGGCAAAATATGGAACTCAAATTATGTTGCGGTCCGATTTCGGGTGTCAATGAAACGTCTTTTTCTAAAGGGTGTGAGAACACGATAAGACGGATCCACTTGTAAAACAGCGCCACTAAAGTAAATTGGGCCGGGAAACTCAATAATATTAAGGGGCCTAGACGTAACCTTGAACACCTGTCACTGACACGTAGAATAAGCCCACTAAAAAGGATTTGCTCACTTCCCCATTTACCTTTTTGTTTTTTCTCTAAAAGCTAAGCCAAAAGGCATCATATTGCTCAAACTCTTAACACCATGCCATAAATACATTTTTATTTTAAAGAAGTTGGCATATGACTATAAACCTATTAAAGAGGAATTTCATGTAGTTTATATTTGAATGAAATTTCATACTCTTTCTATATATTATTAGTCTGAAAGAGGCATTTCTAAAATGACCAATAAAATCCTAGAATTATTTTTAGGTATAGCAATTATTTCAATCCATTTAAATGCATAATCTAGTATTAGCAATGTATATTGATATTCTAATGATTCTATAATGGGCTTTATAAAATCAATTCCCCGAACATAAAAATTTTCAATTTTTAGTATATTTTTAAGGGGTGTTTCTTTTTTTTTTCTTATGATGCCTACTTTATTAATATTTATCACTCTTCATAATCAATTCACTGACATCTTTAAATAGTGTAAACTAATAAGATTCAGATTATATTATGTTAATTGATACTTTATTTATTGTGTAATGCCCCCATACTAAAACTCGTGACACTTCCTAATAATAATATCTACTTATTCTAAACACATGTCGTCTAATAAAAAATAATGTCATGGATTAATTTATTTATTTTTATTATAAGTTAACTCCTAAGGCACAACATCACTCAAAGAAAAATTTATAATGTATGCATACCATGTAGTCCATGCTCAAAAGATATTTGTTAGAAAGATTTTCATGGATATTAATAATTCTAAGGAATTATTTTTTGATTCCAATCTATATAAGTTGACAAGTACATTTTCAATCACAAATTTATATATCAAATATTTGTAGCAACAAAATTTACTGTATAAGCACACATTTAACATCTTTTTTTGCTACCATATACTTAATTGATGCATGATTTATTTAGATTATCACTGTAGTTCATATTGGGTAGGTTTGAAACTTATTAAAAGCAAAGTCTATGGTTAACAGTTCTTTTTCAGTTGTGGTATAATTGACTTAGGAATGATTCAAGATACAGTTGATATAAACAATAATATGGAAAATATTATCTATCATTTGCCTTAATATAACTCCTACATTGTCACTACATCACACATCAGTTCAAATAGATAAGTCTATTTAAAGTTATATAAGAAGTGTTATAACTATCTAACCCTTTAACGTTTGAAAAATTTTAAGACACTTTTGAGTATTTTCATAAACGATATCATTCTTTAACAAATGTCATGAAAGTTTTGTTATCTGGGAGAATACCTTAATGAGTCACCTATAAAATTATGCATGGCCCAAAAAAAAATTCCAATTCCTCTCACACAAGTTGGTGGGGTTGGGTTCTTATGACTCAGCTTTTCTGCATGATCTATCTTCAATCCATTTTTAGAAAGTTTGTGTCCAACCGCCATATCTTCAATCAACATAAATTGATTTTTTTTCCCAGTTAGGCGCAAGATTCATCTCCTCGCACCTTTTTAGAACTAAAACTAAATATTGAAGATACATATTAAATGAAAGCTAAACATTAAGAGGTTCTCCATAAAAACCTTTATACCCCGCTTATTTAAATTTGGAAAAAATATCAACATCATACATCTATAAAATATAGTAGGGTCATTATCTTGAACAAAGGGTGTTCTAAATACAAAAGTATCATATGAATTAGTAAAATTTTTTTACTTAATCATTAGAATCAGTTAAAATCTAATGATAACTACCATTCACATCCAATTAGTAATAAAATGAATGGATTCACATTCTATGTAAAATCTGATCAATGAAGGGCATTGAAAAATGATCATTCCTAATTTTTTTATTAGTTTTTTATAAATAATATGCTCGTTACCCAATACCTATTCTTGTGGGGATCGATTCACTCTTCTCATTTCTAATGACAATCAACCTACTCTTTATTGATGTGTAATGGATAGGACTTGCTCAAACACTAATAAATATAGATCATATAATGTTTGCATCCAATCACTTCAATTTTTTTAATAATTTCATTCATTATTAAAGTGAGAAATCGTAGCTTTTGGTTGATGATTATCTTCCATTAAAATTCTGCTCATACACATGGAATGGCTCAGTCTTTTGATATCATCAATTATCCAACCAAAGGATTTTCTAAAAGTCCTTAATACTCGCTTGAACTTCTCTTACTCAAGTCCATCCAATTCAAAAGAGATTATAATTGGAAGTGTTGACGATTCTCCTAAGAACGCATTTTTACTAGTTTAGTTTAGAGTTTAAACTCTAACTTTGGTACCTTCACCATGCACATTTTAACTGCTCACCCAAAATTGAAGTATCCAAAATCCTAAACCTACAAGCTCATTCTATTATTTTTCTTTCTCTTCAACCATCAACACTTTCTCTAAAGGGGCAGGTTCCAAATGACAATGAAATTCGTTATTCTCTAATTCATCCACCTCATCTACCCTATAGCATTGATCACTAAAGTCCTAGAGAATTGCATAAATTTTAATATATTGAAAGCCACTTCCTTATCTTGAACCATTATATTCAATTTTCCTTCCAATTACTAAAAATGGTCACCTTAGAATGATTGAAACATCATTATTCACTTTCATAACAAATACTATAAAATCTGCAAAGAAGATGAATTCATTTATCAGAACTTAAATATCGTTTATCACCCCTAGGATAAGCCACAAATTTAACAACTAACTGAAACGTAATAACGGTTACTTATATTTCTCCTAATCTCAATTTTATAAAGATTGATAAAAATATAATATTAATGCTGGCTCCTAAAAAATATAAGACTTTTTTTAATAATTTTATCCTCTACGATACAAGGAATAGCAAAGCTACTAGGATCTTTCAACTGTTGAGATAATTTTCTTTAGATAATGACACTACACTCTCCTCTCATGATTATAATTTTAAATTCTCATGGTTATATTTTTAATTTAATATATACTTCATGAACTTAATGTAACTGGATATTTGTTCAATAGCTTCTGCAAATATGAATTAATTATGAGCTTCTTAAATATATCTAGATATCTAAGAAGTTATTTATCTAAATAGTATTAATGGAGTTTTTAAAAAAACTGTGATTGTTGTCTCTCGACAAACATCTTAGCTATTTTATCCTTTCATTTTTCTTCTAAATGATGATGTTGAGGTTCTGTAAATTTAGATGGACTTTGAGATAATTCAAGCTTAGTTACAAAAATAGCCTCATTTTTCCTACTCTTTCCTCTACTCACCTCTAAAAAATCCTTTTCACTCTATAACTGAATAAACTTTCATTATTGCGATCTATTTTTCTTATGACTTTTCTTAGAGTTGCTTGGTAACGTAAATTTTGGTTTTTTGCTTAGAGTTAGCTAATATTCTAATTAAGTTTTAATATTTTAAATACTTACATGTTGATTTTACAAGTGTTTTCTCGTTTGCAATACCTATTTTTCCAATGATAATTTTTTTTAGTTGATTATTTGAGATGAATTAGGAGGATAATTTGGTTTAGTGATATAGAAATCACTACATAGGTTGTTTCAATTTCCTTAAATATTCTATTGGTTGCTACTTTGATTATTTTTCCCTACATTTTAGTTATTATTTCAATTAAAAATTAGGTAATTATTTCAACTAGGATTGTAAATATTTGAATAAATATTATTAGTTATATTATTGATTAAGTTCATTGATGCCACAATCGGAGCACAAAAGTCACCCATTGGTGCATAAGCATTCACCTCATTTATAAGTGCCCATTGAGTTGGTTTTAAGTCTAGGCTATCTTATTTTATGAAATAGTTGCTACTTGTAAAACCAAAATGGCTAAAATATGTGCATGAGCAATGATAGTTTTTTCTAAAATAAACTCTATCTAAGGGCCATTAAAACTTATTAGCTATTACTTTTCATTCAATGCATAAGTGATGCATACAGAATATGTGAGATGTGTATGTGTGTAAATACTTTTCTATGTGAATCAAGAAATATGTGATATGTGTATGTGAAACTACCATGCCCCTGGAAGACTAGACCAAGAGGCAAGTTTCAATGAGAGGCACAAGGTCCTCATTGGAAAGACTCCAAGAGAGCAAGTGGCTAACAGGGTCCTTTCTGAAATACCTCAGAATGTTACAATCCTCAAAAGATACAGATACATCAGAAACCTCATAAGGCTACAAGCCTCAGAAGTCACAAGTATATAAATGACCTCAAAAGGCTTTGAGCTGCAGAAGGTATCAGTTCATTTCAAGCTCCTATAAAGCAGAAACCCGAGAGGGCACAACTTCAGAAGTCACGAGCCTCAAAAGGTATGTCCTTCTCTATTTTATAAAGTGTGAGTGCTAACTTTAATTGCAGAATTTTGTATGATTGAGAAGCCACAACAACCTCAGAAGTAACGTCAAATACATAAAAAGAAATGCATTATCATCATCTATAAATGTCACATCAAATAATTAAAAAAGTTATAAAGACTAATAAGAGCTTATACAAAACTTACAAGAGATATTGTCGCTACAGAAGCATGAAAATTTCCCCTTCAAAGCGCAGCAGAAAAACTCTAACATTTCTTCATCTCCATCGAATGCGCATAAGCGACATGAAAGAGGATCTCGTTGATCACCAGCTAAATAGGACGGTGATGAATTTCTTTTGCTTCGTAACAAGAAAAAAGATCTTGTTACATGCCTGCTATGCAAGACGAAGATAACTTTACTCTTTGTAGTAATGTTAAAGAAGATCTCGTTATTCGTCTGCTATGCAGGATTGGGATGACTTTCCTTTTCGCCACAATACAAAAAAAGATCTCGTTGCTCACCTGTTATGCAGGATGGTGACAACTTTCCTCTTTGCCGCAACACGAAATAAAATCTCGTTGTTCTCTTGCTAAGCAGAATAGGGATGACTTTCCTCTTCACGACAACGTGAAAGAGGATTTTGTTGCTCTCCTGCTATGTAGGAAAGGGACGATCTTCCTCTTCGCTACACTGTGAAAGTAGATCACATTGTTCACCTACTACACAGACAGAGACGACTTTTCTCTTCGTCGCAACGTGAAAGAAAATCTCAATGTTTATCTGTTACTCAAGACAAGGATGGCTTTCCCTTTCACCGCAACAAAAAAGATTTGGTTGCTCGACTGCTACGCAGGACAGAGATGACTTTCCTCTTCACTGTAACATGAAAGAAGATCTTGTTGCTCGTATGATATGCAGGATGAAGACGACTTTCCTCTTGTTGCAACACAAAAAAAAAGATTACATGGCTTGCTTGCTACACAGGATGAGAATGACTTTCCTCTTCACATCAACGTGAAAGAAGATCTTGTTGCTCGTCTGTTATATAAAATAGGGACAACTTTCCTCTTGGCCACAACGCGAAAGAATATCATGTTGCTTGCCTGCTATTCAGAATGGGGACAAATTTTTTCTTCTGGAAAATCTCATTAGCAGAAGATTCCACTCTCCACTCATCCTCTTTTTTCTCCTTCTTCTCACTTGTGGTTTTTCCCCTCATCCATTGTCTCAGTTTATAGGCTTAAGAGGAGGTCTATATTAAAGACAATTATTAAAAAAAAATTAAATCAACATTCATTCTGCCTTTCCAGCTTCTAGCTTTAGGCCTTCCGGCTTCTGCCTTATTGTCTCTCGACTTATTCATTTCAAATAATAAAAAAAAAACTAAAAATCTTTCCATATTACCACATTTTAGCCTTCCAAATTCCCTAAAAAAACTTATATTTTTTTGGTGAAGGAAATTCAAATGCGGCACTAATACAAGGGATAAGTTCAATGAGACCACTAAGTTGTGCATGTTATAATTCTTAGCAACATGTTTTATATATTATTATACATAAACAAAAAGCTNACTAAAAATCTTTCCATATTAGCACATTTTAGCCTTCCAAATTCCCTTAAAAACTTTTTTTTTTTTTTGTGAAGGAAATTCAAATGCGGCACTAATGCAAGGGATAAGTTCAACAAGACCACTAAGTTGTGCATGTTATAATTCTTAGCAACATGTTTTATATATTATTATACATAAACAAAAAGCTNCTAAAAATCTTTCCATATTAGCACATTTTAGCCTTCCAAATTCCCTTAAAAACTTATTTTTTTTTTTGTGAAGGAAATTCAAATGCGGCACTAATGCAAGGGATAAGTTCAACGAGACCACTAAGTTGTGCATGTTATAATTCTTATCATCATGCTTTATATATNACAAAAAGCTTTGTTGGACTACCATTAATCCCTTAGTGCGTCATATTATAACACATATGTATGCATATACTTTATTTTATATACCTCCCATCTCCAACAAACTTTATATATACATATGTGTGTGTGTCTATATATATATATATATATATATATATATATATATATATATATATATATATCTNTTTTATATATTATTATACATAAACAAGAAGCTTTGTTGGTCAACCATTAATCCCTTAGTGCATCATATTATAANCTTTATATATTATTATACATAAACAAGAAGCTTTGTTGGTCAACCATTAATCCCTTAGTGCATCATATTATAACACATATGCATGCATATACTTTATTTTATATGCCTCTCATCTACAACAAACTTTGTGTGTGTGTGTGTGTGTGTGTAGGGGCAACCAATACGCCGCCAATAAATTTTCATCATCCGACACGAATCTCAAGGAATGACATGAATCTCAAAACAATCTTTTGAGTAAAAAACAGTCAAACTTAAATTATGAGTCATCCAGTGCTNTCCTCTCATCTCCAACAAACTTTATGTGTGTGTGTGTGTGTGTGTGTGTGTGGAGGGCGGGGGGGCACCAATACGCCGCCAATAAATTTTCATCATCGGACACGAATCTCAATGAATGACATGAATCTCAAAACAATCTTTTGAGTAAAAAACAGTCAAACTTAAATTATGAGTCATCCAGTGCTTCAATTTCAACAATCTTATAGTTTAACTGACCTACTCGATGAGACATATCCAATTATTTCAAAATTAGTTTGATGTGGGGCTTGAACGATTTCTAGACATAATTGGAAGTTCAAACAAATGTCGAATCCAATAAGCCTATAATTAAATCGAGCGTCTCGACAAGAAGAATCCAATGAATCCAAGATTGCTTAATTTTGACATCGTTAAGACACTTAAATGTTCATCAAATATCGTCTGATCGAAGAAAGTTTGCTGGATCATCTAATGAAAGTGGTTCATATTCCTGCATTAATTGCACTAGGAATACAATAAATATAACCCTGCCCCTCCCATAAGGAGGTGAGAGGTTGAAACTTGAGAAAAAAGTTGAAGTCCAACACCACTCCTGTCACCGTCGATCAGCACTGACATCCATTGATCACAGTTGATCGCCATGGACCAGCACTTGTTGGTCTCATCTAATCGTCATCGACCGACTCTCACTTCTTACAACAAGTTCATTCGTGCACCGACATTTTAACTCTAAAGAGTGTTCAACCCTTTCCCGACCGTGGGACGAGTTACTGTACATGTAATATTCAATCTATAGTGGATTTCTTCAGTTGAGCAATGTCACGTGGTTTTTTCTCTTTACGAGTTTTCCTCGTGAAAACTTTTGATGTTACTATTGATTGTTTTCTTTTATCTGAGTATTTGTTGAATTCTCGTACAATGTTAAAATGACAATCAATTACTACACCCTGACAAATTTTCTAGCATACATCAATAATTTTATTATTTTGGCCTTGTTCCTCGTTATTACAGGAAAAAAAAAAGTTAAGAAAAATAAACCACGAAACCGCACCAAAGGAAGATAAATTTGGAACGGAAATGGTGAAAAACTGGACTTCTATTACAAGCGATTTTTCTAAGTAGTACAACCAAATAAAACTCAAAATTAAAAAATGCCATTTATTAAGCTTTTAAGGAAAAATTGTGTGTGTGTGTGTCTATATATATATATATATATATATANAGCTAAACAGTAAGAGGTTGCCCATAAAAACTTTTATACCCCGCTCATTTAAATTTGGAAAAAATATCAACATCATACATCTATAAAATGTAGTAGTGTCATTATCTAGACCCTTTCTAAATGCAAAAGTATCATATGAACTAGTAAAAGTTTTTTACTTAATCATTAGAATCAGTAAAAATCTAATGATAAATACTATTCACATCCAATAAGTAATAAAATGAATAGATTCACATTCTATGTAACATCTGATCAATGAATGACATTGAAGATTTATCATTCCAAAATATTTTATTAGTTTTTATAAATAATATGCTCATTACCCAACGCCTATTTTTTATAAATAACATGCTTGATTCAATCTTCTCATTTCTAATGACAATCAACCTACTATTTATTGGCGTGTAATGGATAGAGCTTGCTCAAACACTAATAAATATGATCATATATTGCTTGCATCCAATCACTTCAATTTTTTTTAATAATTTCATTCATTATTAAAGTGAGCATTCTTAGCTTTTGGTTGATGATTATCTTCCGTTAAAATTCTGCTTATACACATGGAATGGCTCAGTCTTTTGATATCATCAATTATCCAATCAAAGGATTTTCTATAAGTCCTTAATACTCTCTTTAACTTCTCTTCCTCAAGTCCATCCAATTCAATAGAGATTATAATTGGAAGTGTTGATGATTCTCCTAAGAATGCATTTTTACTAGTTTAGGTTAGAGTTTAAACTCTAATTTTGGTACCTTCACCATACACGTTTTAACTGCTCACCCAAAAATGAAGTATCCAAAATCCTAAACCTACAAGCTCATTCTATTATTTTTCTTTCTCTTCAACCATCAACACTTTATCTAAAGGGTCAGGTTCCAAATGACAATGAAATTGGTTATTCTCTAATTCATCCACCACA
>JXCR01138161.1:29459-59480 GCA_002079205.1 Phalaenopsis hybrid cultivar
TTCAAATAGATAAGTCTATTTAAAGTTATATAAGAAGTGTTGTAACTATCTAACCCTTTAACGTTTGAAAAATTTTAAGACACTTTTGAGTAATTTCATAAAGGATATCATTGTTTAACAAAATGTCATAAGAGCTTTGTTATCTGGGAGAAGACCTTAATGAATCACCTACAAAATTATGCATGGCCCAAAAACAATTTCCAATTCCTCTCATATAAGTTGGTGGGGTTGGGTTTTTATGACTTAGCTTTTTTGCATGATCTATCCAATCCATTTTTAGAAAGTTTGTGTCCCAACGCCATATCTTCAATCAACATAAATTGATTTTTTTTCCCAGTTAGGCGCAAGATTCATCTCCTCACACCTTTTTAGAACTAAAACTAAATATTGAAGATACATATTAAATGAAAGCTAAACATTAAGAGGTTGTCCATAAAAACCTTTATACCCCGCTCATTTAAATTTGGAAAAAATATCAACATCATACATCTATGAAATCTAGTAGGGTTATTATCTAGAACAATGGGTGTTCTAAATGCAAAAGTATCATATGAACTAGTAAAAATTTTTTACTTAATCATTAGAATCAGTAAAAATCTAATGATAACTACTATTCACATCCAATAAGTAATAAAATGAATGGATTCACATTCTATGTAACATTTGATCAATGAAGAGCATTGAAAAATGATCATTCGTAATTATTTTATTTGTTTTTATAAATAATATGATCGTTACCCAACACCTATTCTTGTGGGGATCGATTCACCCTTCTCATTTCTAATGACAATCAACCTACTCTTTATTGATGTGTAATGGATAGTACTTGCTCAAACACTAATAAATATAGATCATGTAATGCTTGCATCCAATCACTTCAATTTTTTTATATAATTTCATTCATTATTAAAGTGAGCATTCTTAGCTTTTGGTTGATGATTATCTTTTGTTAAAGTTCTGCTCATACACATGGAATGACTCTGTCTTTTGATATCATCAATTATCCAATCAAAGGATTTTCTAAAAGTCCTTAATACTCTCTTGAACTTCTCTTCCTCAAGTCCATCCAATTCAATAGAGATTTTAATTGGAATTGTTGATGATTCTCCTAAGAATGCATTTTTACTAGTTTAGGTTAGAGTTTAAACTCTAATTTTTGTACCTTCACCGTACACGTTTTAACTGCTCACCCAAAAATGAAGTATCCAAAATCCTAAACCTACAAGCTCATTCTATTATTTTTCTTTCTCTTCAACCATCAACACTTTATCTAAAGGGTCAGGTTCCAAATGACAATGAAATTGGTTATTCTCTAATTCATCCACCACATCTACCCTATAACATTGATCACTAAAGTCTTAGAGAATTGCATAAATTTTAATATATTGAAAGCCACTTCCTTATATTGAACCATTATAATCAATTTCCCTTCCAATTACTAAAAATGGTCTCCTTAGAATGATTGAAACATTATTATTCACTTTCATAACAAATACTATAAAATCTGTAAAGAAGATGAATTCATTTATCTGAACTTAAATATTGTTTATCACCCCTAAGATAAGCCACAAATTTAACAACTGACTGAAGCGTAATGACGGGTACTTATATTTCTCCTAATCTCAATTTTCTAAAGATTGATAAAAATATAATATTAATGCTGGCTCCTAAAAAATATAAGACTTTTTTTAATAATTTTGTCCTCTACGATACAAGGAATAGCAAAGCAACTAGGATCTTTCAACTTTTAAGATAATTTTCTTTAGATAATGACATTACACTCTTCTCTCATGATTATAATTTTAAATTCTCATGGTTATATTTTTAATTTAATACATACTTCATGAACTTAATGTAACTGGATATTTGTTCAATAGCTTCTGCAAATATGAATTAATTATGAGCTTCTTAAATATATCTAGACATCTAAGAAGTTATTTATCTGAATAGTATTAATGGAGTTTTAAAAAAAAAGCTGTGATTGTTGTCTCTTGACAAACATCTTAGCTATTTTATCCTTTCATTTTTCTTCTAAAGGATGACGTTATGTTTCTGTAAATTTAGATGGACTTTGAGATAATTCAAGCTTAGTTACAAAAATAGCCTCATTTTTCCTACTCTTTCCTCTACTCACTTCTAAAAAAATCCTTTTCACTCTATAACTGAATGAACTTTCATTATTGCCATCTATTTTTCTTATGACTTTTCTTAGAGTTTCTTGGTAACATAAATTTTGGTTTTTTGCATAGAGTTAGATAATATTCTAATTAAGTTTTCATATTTTAAATACTTACATGTTGACTTTATAAGTGATTTCTCGTTTGCAATACCAATTTTTCCAATGATAATTTTTTTAGCTGATTATTTGAGATGAATTAGGAGGATAATTTGGTTTAGTACTAGAGAAATCACTACATAGGTTGTTCCAATTTCCTTAAATATTATATTGGTTGCTACCCTAACTATTTTTCCCTACATTTAGTTATTATTTCAATTAAAAATTAGGTAATTATTTCAACTAGGATTGTAAATATTTGCATAAATATTATTAGTTATACTATTTATTAAGTTCATTGATGCCACAATCGGAGCGCAAAAGTCAACCATTAGTGCATAAGCATTCACCTCATTTATAAGTGCCCGTTGAGTTGGTTTTAAGCCTAGGTTATCTTATTTTATGAAATAGTTGCTACTTGTAAAACCAAAATGGCTAAAACATGTGCATGAGCAATGATAGTTTTTTTTCTAAAATAAACTCTAAGGGTCATTACAACTTATTAGCTATTACTTTTCATTCAATGCATAAGTGATGCATACAGAATATGTGAGATGTGTATGTGTGTAAATACTTTTCTATGTGCAACAAAAAATATGTGATATGTATATGTGAAACTACCATCCCCCTGGAAGACTAGACCAAGAGACAAGTTTCAATGAGAGGCACAGGGTCCTCATTGGAAAAACTCCAAGAGAGTAAGCGGTTAACATAATCCTTTTTGAAATACCTTAGAATGCTACAATCATCAAAAGATATAGATACATCAAAAACCTCATAAGGCTACAAGCTTCAGAAGTTGCAAGTATATAAATGACCTCAAAAGGCTTTGAGCTGCAGAATGTATCAGTTCATTTCAAGCTCCTATAAAGCAGAAACCCGAGAGGGCACAACTTCAGAAGTCACGAGCCTCAAAAGGTATGTCATTCTCCATTTTATAAAGTGTGTGTGCTAACTTTAATTGCAAAATTTTATATGATTGAGAAGTCACAACAACCTCAGAAGTAACGTCAAATACTTATAAAGAAATACATTATCATCATCTACAAAAGTCACATCACATATTTAAAGAAGTTATAAAAACCAACAAGAACTGATACAAAACTTACAAGAGATATCGTCGCTACAGAAGCATGAAAAATTCCACCTCAAAGCGTTGCGGAAAAACTCTAACATTTCTTCTTCTCCATCGAATGCACATAAGCGACATGAAAGAGGATCTCGTTGATCGCCAGCTAAACAGGACGGGGATGAATTTCTTTTGCGACGTAACAAGAAAAAATATCTTGTTACATGTCTGCTATGCATGATAAAGACAACTTTCCTCTTTGTCGTAATGTTAAAGAAGATCTAGTTGCTCGTCTGCTATGCAGAATTGAGATGACTTTCCTCTTTGCCACAATAAGAAAAAAATCTCTTTGCTCACATGTTATGCAGGATGGTGACAACTTTCCTCTTCGCAGCAACACGAAAAAAAATTTCGTTGTTCTNCTACTACAAATGGTCTCCTTAGAATGATTGAAACATCATTATTCACTTTCATAACAAATACTATAAAATCTGTTAAGAAGATGAATTCATTTATCTGAACTTAAATATCGTTTATCACCCCTAAGATAAGCCACAAATTTAACAACTGACTGAAGCGTAATGACGGGTACTTATATTCCTCCTAATCTCAATTTTCTAAAGATTGATAAAAATATAATATTAATGCCGGCTCCTAAAAAATATAAGACTTTTTTTAATAATTTTGTCCTTTACTATACAAGGAATAGCAAAGCAACTAGGATCTTTCAACTTTTAAGACAATTTTCTTTAGATAATGACACTACACTCTTCTCTCATGATTATAATTTTAAATTCTCCTGGTTATATTTTTAATTTAATATATACTTCATGAACTTAATGTAACTGGATATTTGTTCAATAGCTTCTACAAATATAAATTAATTATGAGCTTCTTAAATATATCTAGACATCTAAGAAGTTATTTATCTAAATAGTATTGATGGAGTTTTTTAAAAAATTGTGATTGTTGTCTCTTGACAAACATCTTAGCTATTTTATCCTTTCATTTTTCTTCTAAAGTATGACGTTGAGGTTCTGTAAATTTAGATGGACTTTGAGATAATTCAAGCTTAGTTACAAAAATAGTCTCATTTTCCCTACTCTTTCCTCTGCTCACCTCTAAAAAATCCTTTTCACTCTATAACTGAATGAACTTTCATTATTGCCATCTATTTTTCTTATGAATTTTTTTAGAGTTTCTTGGTAACATAAATTTTGGTTTTTTGCTTAGAGTTGGCTAATATTCTAATTAAGTTTTCATATTTTAAATACTTACTATGTTGACTTTATAAGTGATTTCTCGTTTGCAATACCAATTTTTCCGATGATAATTTTTTTAGCTGATTATTTGAGATGAATTAGGAGGATAATTTGGTTTAGTGCTAGAGAAATCACTACATAGGTTGTTTTAATTTCCTTAAATATTCTATGGGTTGCTACTTTGATTATTTTTCCCTACATTTTAGTTATTATTTCAATTAAAAATTAGGAAATTATTTCAGCTAGGATTGTAAATATTTGAATAAATATTATTAGTTATATTATTTATTAAGTTCTTTGATGCCACAATCGGAGCACAAAAGTCACCCATTGTTGCATAAGCATTCACCTCATTTATAAGTGCCCATTGAGTTGGTTTTAAGCCTAGGTTATCTTATTTTATGAAATAGTTGCTACTTGTAAAACCAAAATGGCTAAAACATGTGCATGAGCAATGATAGTTTTTTTCTAAAATAAACTCTATATAAGGGTCATTAAAACTTATTAGCTATTACTTTTCATTCAATGCATAAGTGATGCATACAGAATATGTGAGATGTGTATGTGTGTAAATACTTTTCTATGTGCAACAAAAAATATGTGATATGTATATGTGAAACTACCATCCCCCTGGAAGACTAGACCAAGAGACAAGTTTCAATGAGAGGCACAGGGTCCTCATTGGAAAAACTCAAAGAGAGTAAGCGGTTAACATAATCCTTTTTGAAATACCTTAGAATGTTACAATCATCAAAAGATACAGATACATCAAAGACCTCATAAGGCTACAAGCCTCAGAAGTCGCAAGTATATAAATGACCTCAAAAGGCTTTGAGCTGCAGAAGGTATCAGTTCATTTCAAGCTCTTATAAAGCAGAAACCCGAGAGGGCACAACTTCAGAAGTCACGAGCCTCAAAAGGTATGTCATTCTCCATTTTATAAAGTGTGTGTGCTAACTATAATTGCAAAATTTTATATGATTGAGAAGTCACAACAACCTCAGAAGTAACGTCAAATACTTATAAAGAAATACATTATCATCATCTACAAATGTCACATCACATAATTAAATAAGTAATAAAAACCAACAAGAGCTGATACAAAACTTACAAGAGATATCGTCGCTACAGAAGCATGAAAATTTCCACCTCAAAGCGTTGCGGAAAAACTCTAACATTTCTTCTTCTCCATCGAATGCACATAAGCGACATGAAAGAGGATCTCGTTGATCGCCAGCTAAACTGGACGGGGATGAATTTCTTTTGCGACGTAACAAGAAAAAAGATCTTATTACATGTCTGCTATGCATGATGGAGACAACTTTCCTCTTTGTCGTAATGTTAAAGAAGATCTAGTTGCTCGTCTGCTATGCAGGATTGAGATGACTTTCCTCTTCGCCACAATAAGAAAAAAATCTCGTTGCTCACATGTTATGCAGGATGGTGACAACTTTCCTCTTCGCAGCAACACGAAAAAAAATTTCGTTGTTCTCCTGCTACGCAGGATGGGGATGACTTTCCTCTTCACGACAACGTGAAAGAAGATTTTGTCGCTCTCTTGCTATGTAGGATAGGGATGATCTTCCTCTTCGTTGAACTGTGAAAGTAGATCACATTGTTCGCCTACTACACAAAACAGAGATGACTTTTCTCTTCGTCGCAACGTGAAAGAAGATCTCATTGTTTATCTGTTACTCAAGACGGGGATAACCTTCCTTTTCACCGCAACAAAAAAGATTTGGTTGCTCGACTGCTACGCAGGACATGGATGACTTTCTTCTTCACTGTAACATGAAAGAAGATCTTATTGTTCGTCTGATATGCAGGATGGAGACGACTTTCCTCTTGTTGCAACACAAAGAAGTTACACAGGATGAGAATGACTTTCCACTTCACGTCAACGTGAAAGAATATCATGTTGCTCGCCTGCTATATAAAATAGGGACAACTTTCCTCTTGGTCATAACGCGAAAGAATATTATGTTGTTTGCCTGCTATTCAAAATGTGGATGATTTCTTCTTATGAAAAATCTCACTAGCAGAAGATTTCATCCTCTACTCATCCTCTTTTTTCTTCTTCTTCTCACTTGTGGTTCTTCCCCTCATCCATTGTCTCAGTTTATAGGCTTAAGAGGAAGTCTACATTAAAGACAATTATTAAAAAAAATTAAATCAACATTCATTCTGTCTTTTAGCTTCTAGCTTTAGGTCTTTCGGCTTCTGCCTTATGGTCTTCGACTTATTCATTTCAAATTAAAAAAAAAACTAAAAATCTTTCCATATTAGCACATTTTAGCCTTCCAAATTCCCTTAAAAACTTATTTTTTTTTTTGTGAAGGAAATTCAAATGCGGCACTAATGCAAGGGATAAGTTCAACGAGACCACTAAGTTGTGCATGTTATAATTCTTATCATCATGTTTTATATATTATTATACATAAACAAGAAGCTTTGTTGGTCAACCATTAATCCCTTAGTGCATCATATTATAACACATATGCATGCATATACTTTATTTTATATTCCTCTCATCTCCAACAAACTTTATGTGTGTGTGTGTGTGTGTGTGTGTGTGGAGGGCGGGGGGGCACCAATACGCCGCCAATAAATTTTCATCATCGGACACGAATCTCAATGAATGACATGAATCTCAAAACAATCTTTTGAGTAAAAAACAGTCAAACTTAAATTATGAGTCATCCAGTGCTCCAATTTCAACAATCTTATAGTTTAACTGACCTACTCGATGAGACATATCCAATTATTTCAAAATTAGTTTGATGTGGGGCTTGAACGATTTCTAGACATAATTAGAAGTTCAAACAAATGTCGAATCCAATAAGCCTATAATTAAATCGAGCGTCTCGACAAGAAGAATCCAATGAATCCAAGATTGCTCAATTTTGACATCGTTAAGACACTTAAATGTTCATCAAATATCGTCTGATCGAAGAAAGTTTGTTGGATCATCTAATTAAAGTGGTTCATATTCTTGCATTAATTGCACTAGGAATACAATAAATATAACCCTGCCCCTCCCATAAGGGGGTGAGAGGTTGAAACTTGAGAAAAAAGTTGAAGTCCAGCACCACTCCTGTCACCGTCGATCAGCACTGACATCCATTGATCACAGTTGATCGCCATGGACCAGCACTTGTTGGTCTCATCTAATCGTCATCGGCCGACTCTCACTTCTTAGAACAAGTTCATTCGTGCACCGACATTTTAACTCTAAAGAGTGATCAACCCTTTCACGCCCGTGGGACGAGTTACTGTACATGTAATATCCAATCTATAGTGGATTTCTTCAGTTGGGCAATGTCACGTGGTTTTTTCTCTTTACGAGTTTTACTTGTGAAAACTTTTGATGTTACTATTGATTGTTTTCTTTTATCTGAGTATTTGTTGAATTCACGTACAATGTTAAAATGACAATCAATTACTACACCCTGACAAATTTTCTAGCATACATCAATAATTTTATTANGGGCAACTAATACGCTGCCAATAAATTTTTATCATCCGACATGAATCTCAAAGCAATTTTTTTAGTAAAAAACAGTCAATCTTCAATTAAGAGTCTGATTTCAGCAAACCTACAGTCGAACTGACCCACTCGATGAGACAGACAAAATTATTTCAAAATTAGCTTGATGTGGGACTTGAACGATTTCCAGACATAATTAGAAGTTCAAACAAATGTCGAATCCAACAAGCTTATAATTGAATCGAGCATCTCGACAAGAAGAATCCAATGAACCTAATATTGCTCAATTTTGACATCGTTAAAGCACTTAAATGTTCATCAAATATCGTCTGATCGAAGAAAGTATGTTAGTTCATCTAATTAAAGTGGTTCATATTTCTGCATCAATTGCACTAGGAATACGATAAATATAACCATGCCCCACTCATAAGGGGGATGAGAGGCTGAGACTTGAGGAAAAACTTGAAGTCCAGCACCACTCCTGTCACCGTCGATCAGCGCTGACATTCATTGACCACAGTTGATTGCCATGGACCAACACTTGTTGGCCTCATCTAATCGTCATCAGCCGACTCTCACTTCTTGCAACAAATTCATTCGTGCACCGACATTTTAACTCTAAAGAGTGTTCACCCCTTTCTCACTCGTGGGACGAGGGACTGCACATGTAATATCCAATATATAGTGGATTTCTTCAGTTGGGCAATGTCACATAGTTTTTTCTCTTTATGAGTTTTCCTCGTAAAAACTTTTGATGTCACTATTGGTTGTTTTCTTTTATCTGAGTATTTGTTGAATTCTCGTACAACGTTAAAATGATAATCAATTACTGCACCGTGATAAATTTTCTAGCACACATCAATAATTTTATTATTTGATGGTTGGTCTTGTTCCTCATTATTACACGAAAAAAGAAGTTAAGAAAAATAGACCACGAAACCTCACCAAGGGAAAAATAAATTAGGAACGGAAATGGTGAAAAACTGGACTTCTATTACAAGCGATTTTTCTAAGTAGTACCACCATATAAAACTCAAAATTTAAAAATGCCACTTATTAAACTTTTAAGGAAAAATTGTGTGTGTGTGCGATCGTGCGTGCGCGTGTGTGTATAAATGTATACAAGTCATCAACTAATAATAAATATATAACAATTAGCATAATATTTAACTCTTCAGCCACCTAAACTCATCATCTATGACAAAAATTGAGGCATTAAAAAAGTAAATGAATTAATAACGACAAAGCCAAAGCATCATGAATCATGCATATGAATAAAGAGTCTCTACGCACTAAATAATGGCTTAAGAATGTCAGCAATCATATAATAAACTATCAAGTTATCCCATAGTCACAAATAAGGGGTATAAAAGAGTTGAGATTTAGCGCACTTATCTCACTTGAACCAATAAGTAATGATATAATTTACTATTTATATTCGGCTTGTTTTTTTTATTGATTGAGACACAAGTCATTTACTAAACTAAAACCAACTTTAAAATATAATAATATGCAATGTATATCATATCACACACATACACACATATATGTACAACTAATCAAACATGCTTAACTTCTTATATTTGCTTTTAGGGTGGGGCATTTCAAGATTTTAAGGTTTGGAATGTTAATGAAGAAGTTAATTATATGTAGGATAAAGTAATGAGTACTATTAAACAAGTGATAAAAGATGTACTTGGAGTATCAAAAGAAAAAAATTTTATGAATAAAAATAGTTGGTAATGGAATAATAAAGTACTAGAAAGATAAAATACAAGAACTTGTATTTAAAAAAAATAGATTTGAATATAAAAGTTTAGATAAATGGGAAAATCATAAGGTGGCCCAAAGAGAATCTAAGAGAACAGTTTGTGATGCTAAGAAATATATTTTTAGTGATCGTTGTAATATATTACATACTAAGGATGGTGAAAGATATATGAATAAGCTAGACAGGCAAAGAAAAAAGAAAAAAAAAATTAACTTTAAGTAAAGTGTATTAAATATGAAAATCAAAAAGTGTTTTCTTAAGAGAAGATATATATATATATATATATATATATAGGTGGGAATATTTTGACAAACTTTTTAACGAATGTTTTGAAAACACAATCAACCTTAGTGATCTTAATATCATTAATAATAATAATATTTTATTCTTAGCTTTACATTAAGAAAAAATAAGGTTGAGTGGGCTTTAAATAAAAAAAATGGTAGAAAATTAAGACCTAATGATATCTCAATAGAAGTGTGGAAATATTTAGTAGATTTGAGAATTTTTTGGCTTACTAAAATTTTTAATATTATTTAAAATGTTAAAAAGATGCCTGAGGATGGAGAAAGAGCATTTTTATCCCAATTTTTAAAAACAAATGGAATGCACAAGAGTGTGTAAGTTATAGAGGAGTTAAGTTAATATGTCATACATTAAAATTAAACATAGGTTAAGATGCGATACTAATTAGATTTCTTATAATCAATATGGATTTATGTCAGGCAAACCTAATATGGAAGCTATAAATTTATTGAGAGGTTTGAAGGAGCAGTGCAGAAAGAGTAAGAATGATCTATGATTTAAAAAAAATAAAACGATAAGGTTCCAAGAGTTCTTTGGAGATTTTTAGAAAAGAAATATGTTGATGTGACATATATTCAAGTCATTAAATATATGTATAGTAGAGTTATTACTTGTCTTCAAACAAAAGTAGGATTGACCAAGCATTTTCCTTTTTTCAGTTGGCTTACATCTGGGATCGACTTTAATTAAGACCATATCTTTTTGCATTAGCAATGCACTTATTGGACATTTATGGGAGGATGTACCTTGTTGTATGTTTTTCACTAGTGATATCCCTCTTGTGGATAAGACTAGAAAAAGAGTTTAGGATAAACATAATTCTGTTTTGAGTAGATCTAAAACTAAATACATGGAATGTAATTTTAATAGAAGTAGTCTCGTGATAGAATTGTAAAAACGGGTGATCAAATCAATAAAAAGAGTGAACATTTTAAATATCACAGGTTTATTATTCAAATTGATGGTGATATATATGGGGATGTTATTAGTAGAATTCAAGTTGGATGGTTGAAGCAGATGAATCCATCAACATATTGTATGATAGAAAAGTATCGCTTAGACTTAAAAAAAGTTCGCATTATGGTGGTTGAGACTTGCAATGCTTTACGGTGCAGAATGTTGGCCTATAAAAGAGAAGCATATGACTAAGCTAAATCTTGCTGAGAAGAGAATGCTTAGGTGGATGGGTGGATTGACTCTTAAGAGATGAAATGTAAAACAAATGTATCCGTGAAAGGGTTGGTGTAGCTCCAATGGTAGACAAGATTAAAGAGATCAAGTCGTCTTACATGGTTTGGTCACATTAAACATCGACTATCTGATGTTCTGGTTATGAGAGTAAATGTTTTAGATTCGACTTATGTTATGAATGTAGAGATAGAACCAAAAAAAACTTGTGCATATTGTATAGAAACAATCTTAATGTCTTAGAATTAAATGAAAATATTACACTTCTCAATATGACCATCAAGAAAATGGATTCATGTAGTCGGTTGGATTCATGTAGTCGGCCGCACTTAGTGGGATAAAAAACTTGTTATTGTTGTTGTTGTTGATGTTGTTGTTATATTAGTAGTATTTGCATATATATATATATATATATATATATATATATATATATATATATATANTCATCAACTAATAACAAATATATAACAAATAGCATAATATTTAACACTTCGGCCGCCTAAACTCATCATCTATGACAAAAATTGAATCATTAAAAAAGTAAATGAATTAATAACGACAAAGCCAAAGCATCATGAATCATGCAAATGAATAAAGAGTCTCTACGCACTAAATAATGGCTGAAGAATGTCAGCAATCATATAATAAATTATCAAGTTATCCCATAGTCACAAATAAGAGGTATAAAAGAGTTGAGATTTAGCGCACTTGGAGTATTTATCTCACTTGAACCAATAAGTAATCATGGAAACACAAGTCATTTACTAAAGTAAAACCAACTTTAAAATATAATAATATGCAATGTATATCATATCACACACATACACACATATATGTACAACTAATCAAACATGCTTAACTTTTTATATTTGCTTGTAGGGTGGGGCACTTCAAGATTTTAAGATTTGGAATGTTAATGAAGAAGTTAATTATATGTAGAATAAAGTAATGAGTACTGTTAAACATGTGACAAAAGATGTACTTGGAGTATCAAAAGAAAAAAATTTTTATAAATAAAAATAGTTGGTAATGGAATAGTAAAGTACTAGAAAAGATAAAATACAAGAACTCTATTAAAAAAAATAGATTTGAATATAAAAATTTAGATAAATGGGAGAATCATAAGGTGGCCCAAAGAGAATCTAAGAGAACAGTTTGTGATGCTAAGAAATATATTTTTAGTGATCTTNAATAAGGTTGAGTGGGCTTTAAATAAAAAAAATGGTAGAAAATCAGTAGGACCTAATGATATCTCAATA
This sequence comes from Phalaenopsis hybrid cultivar, assembly GCA_002079205.1. NCBI lineage: Eukaryota > Viridiplantae > Streptophyta > Magnoliopsida > Asparagales > Orchidaceae > Phalaenopsis > Phalaenopsis hybrid cultivar. The sequence goes on from JXCR01138161.1 coordinate 42,077, forward strand.
AAAATGTGGAAATATTTAGTAAATTTGAGACTTTTTTGGCTTACTAAAATTTTTAATATTATTTAAAATGTTAAAAAAGATGCCTGAGGATGGAGAAAGAGCANTAATAAAATATTTTTTTCTTAGCCTTACATTAGAAAAAATAAGGTTGAGTGGGCTTTAAATTAAAAAAATGGTAGAAAATTAGTAGGACCTAATGATATCTCAATAGAAGTGTGGAAATATTTAGTAAATTTGAGAATTTTTTGGCTTACTAAAATTTTTAATATTATTTAAAATGTTAAAAAAGATGCCTGAGGATGGAGAAAGAGCATTTTTATCCCAATTTTTAAAAACAAACGGAATGCACAAGAGTGTGCAAGTTATAAAGAAGTTAAGTTAATATGTCATACATTAAAATTAAACATAGGTTAAGATGCGATACTAATTAGATTTCTTATAATCAGTATGGATTTATGTCAGACAAACATACTATGGAAGCTATAAATTTATTGAGAGGTTTGAAGGAGCAGTGCAGAAAGAGTAAGGAAGATCTATGATTTAAAAAAAAAAAAATCATACGATAACGTTCCAAGAGTTCTTTGGGGACTTTTAGAAAAGAAATATATTGATGTGACTTATATTCAAGTCATTAAATATATGTATAGTAGAGTTATTACTTGTCTTCAAACAAAAGGAGGATTGACCAAGCATTTTCCTATTTTCAGTTGGCTTACATCTGAGATCGACTTTAATTAAGACCATATCTTTTTGCATTAGCAATGCACTTATTGGACATTTATGGGAGGATGTACCTTGTTGTATGTTTTTCACTAGTGATATCCCTCTTGTGGATAAGACAAGAAAAAGAGTTCAGGATAATCATATTTCTGTTTTGAGTAGATCTAAAACTAAATACATGGAATGTAATTTTAATAGAAGTAGTCTCGTGACAGAATTATAAAAATGGGTGATCAAATCAATAAAAAGAGTGAACATTTTAAATATCTCAGGTTTATTATTCAAATTGATGGTGATATATATGGGGTTGTTATTAGTAGAATTCAAGTTGGATTGTTGAAGCGGAGGAATTCATCAGACATGTTGTATGATAGAAAAGTATCGCTTAGACTTAAAAAAAAGTTTGCATTACGGTGGTTGAGACTTGCAATGCTTTACAGTGCAGAATGTTGGCCTATAAAAGAGAAGCATATAACTAAGCTAAATCTTGCTGACATGAGAATGCTTAGGTGGATGGGTGGATTGACTCTTAAGAGACGAAATGTAAAACAAATGTATTCGTGAAAGGGTTGGTGTAGCTCCAACGGTAGACAAGATTAAAGAAATCAAGTCGTTTTACATGGTTTTGTCACATTAAACACCGACTATCTGATGTTCTGATTATGAGAGCAGATGTTTTAAATTCGACTTATGTTATGAATGTAGAGATAGACCTAAAAAAAACTTGAGCATATTGTATAGAAACAATCTTAATGTATTAGAATTAAATGAAAATATTACACTCCTCAATATGACCATCGAGAAAATGGATTCATATAGTCGGCCGCACTTAGTGGGATAAAAAACTTGTTGTTGTTATTGTTGTTGTTGTTGTTGTTATAGTAGTAGTATTTGCATATATACACAAATGTTTTCCATTTTATATTTAAAAGTGTAATTCAATGCTGTAATATTGAATTGCTTTTGGCCCAACTACGAGAACTAATGACAAAATGACACCTGTTTCGCAATTTTAATCCATATTCTTCGGCGCACAAGGCTTCTAAGACACTTCCTCTTAAGTGCTGACTTTGACTAAACTTAGCCAACTTTTCCACATTCAAATAATAAAAACTCATATTCACTTTTTATTACAAAATAAGATAGCATTTATTAGCAAGTAATTGTATCGTTCAGAAGCACGTAAGAGAGTCCTTAATTCATTAAAACAATCCGCTAAAAATGGTCGCCAAATCCTTCCTCTCCAGCAGCTCCTTCCCCCTATGCCGGCCGCCGCCACCGCCGCCGAGCAACTCTCTCATCAGCCGCCGCTTTATTTTATTCCGGCCAGTATCTAACTCTGCTCCGTCAGGNAGTCATGTCAAAATTGCAGCTTATTTGATCATTCGATTGACTCTCTAAAACCTCCAAACATGATCCAACGATTTTATCTGAGTTTGATTAAATTCACATTAGATTAATTTTAATATCATTTGGTTTGTCTCATCAAACCGTTCAGTTTGACTTGCTCAAAATATTTTTTGAATTTTGTGCCAAATATCTCGAGACTCATGCTAGATAGTAAAGTTTCTCGAAGACTCATCTAGCATGATGCGTTTTCAGCAGAGTTCCAAGTTCTTCTTTAAGCAATAGGATCGATAGATTAATTATGAAAGTATATATTTATAATAATCAATCCTAAGTGAATTTTAATCATGATTACTCTCTCTCCCTCTCATCTTTGTTCATCATCAAATGTCCTGCAATTTCCAAGGTCTTATATTAAAGATATATAAATAATGTTTTCCTTCACTTCATTAATTACTTGCTTAGAATAAAGTGAATAATAATTTTATATTATNTTAATTTAAATGACAGAATTGAGTGTGGTGAAGCTCTTTTGAGATGTATGAGGATTAAGAGAAAAATTTTAGTGAATTAATCGGGTGTTTATTTTTAATTGTTATGGTATGGCTCATATACCATATCGGGACAGACGCTGGATCGAAGCGGAGCAGAGCGGAGCGGANGTTAAGAGAAAAATTTTAGTGAATTAATCGGGTGTTTATTTTTAATTAAATCTTGTATCATGGTTAAGCAGGTTGATGATGTGGTGGAAGCAGTGGATACAAATCAGAAGCAAATCGAAGGAGAGATTAAGAAGATTAATGTCGATGAAGAAGATAAGATGAGATTGAAGAAGATTGTGGAAGATCCATCCAAAGAAGCCCTGCAATGATGAAATATTATTATTATTATCAGGTGTTACAAAATTGCACAACATTTTTTTGTAAATTTTAGTTACATGCTAATATGCTATGTATATTTTGATGAATCAATATGCACTTGATCAGGAATAGGGACTTGATTTACTTGATGTTGTAAAATTGAATATTGTTGTTATTGTTTGGATGTTCAAAATTCTCATGTAATCAAATAAAAATTTCTAATTATTTGGATTGTTGTCGAGGAACTCTGTTGTTTTTATTATTGCTATTTTCCTGTTCCATCAGGTGAGAATGGTCTGAAATTTGTTACACCTTATCAGCAAGGGGAATGGCCTCAAGTGGTTGGTCGCCCATACATGCCGACGTCCGGACAAAATATTTTTTGGTCCATAAGTGCATTTCACGAACCTAATTAATATTTTCTCCAACTTAGCCATTAAGTTTAAGGGATTGGAAAAAAAATAGATTAAAATATTTAATCAAAATTTTTATANGGTTGATGATGTGGTGGAAGCAGTGGATACAAGCCAGAAGCAAATCGAAGGAGAGATTAAGAAGATTAATGTCGATGAAGAAGATAAGATGAGATTGAAGAAGATTGTGGAAGATCCATCCAAAGAAGCCCTGCAATGATGAAATATTATTATATCATTTATTATTATTATTATTATCAGGTGTTACAAAATTGCACAACATTTTTTTGTAAATTTTAGTTAGATGGTAATATGCTATGTATATTTTGATGAATCAATATGCACTTGATCAGGAATGGGACTTGATTTACTTGATGTTGTAAAATTGAATATTGTTGTTATTGTTTGGATGTTCAAAATTCTCATGTAATCAAATAAAAATTTCTAATTATTTGGATTGTTGTGGTGGAACTCTGTTGTTGTTGTTTTTTTATTATTATTATTATTTTGATGTTCCATCAGGGGAGAATGGTTTGAAATTTGTTACACCTTATTAGCGGTGGGCTTGGCCGCAAGTGGCTGGGCGCCGAGACATGCAGACGTCCGGACAGAATATTTTTTGGTCTGTAAGTGCATTTCACGGACCTAATTAATATTCTCTCCAACTTAGCCATTAAGTTTAAGGGATTGGAAAAAAAATAGATTAAAATATTTAATCAAAATTTTTATAATTAAGTGCACTCATGTTCAAATAAAATTGAGGGCTTTGTGATTTATTTTGCAATGTAATGAAACAAAGTTTTTGCATGATAAAAAATGTAATTAAGATCTAAAATAAGAGGCAACTATGATCTGAAACAAATATATGACGATATAAAACATTTTAAAATTTAAATAAATGAATCAGTTTAGTTATGAGCCATAGAATTCATGACGGTAGAGTAATAATTTAGCGAAGCTGCGTTGTATAAAATCCAATACACACATAGAAAATTGAAAAGTAACAGGAGAAGATCCAATATTATCTTATATGAAAACTTGAAAAGAGAAAAGTTCATGGGGCTTAGTCTAATTTCTTATCCACTTAAAGTATGCAAGTACAAAAGTAGATTCGTATCCCGTAATTGGGGAATGATCACAATGATTCACCAAGTACAATGTTTGTTTGTATAAAGTATACAGAAAGATTCGTTATATTATAAATGATGTACTCAAGGGGAGTTTGTCTCTGAAAGTTATCATCCGGTCTTTAATCCACATTTTTTAAGTATCTCGCACTAGAATATTTGGGATAATTCACTACTCATAGTGTCCACCAACTACGACAAGCTGGAGGTCGTCGGTGGTGGTTGATGGCAGTCAGCGAGTGATGGTTGATGGCGGCCGATGAAGGTGGTCTATGGTAGTCAGTGGCTATGGAGGTCGGGGGTTATTGTCAGATCTTCAGTTTAAAATAACACTAGAAATACACTCGTTCTTCTCCTCCTCCTTTTTTCTCCTTCATCAAGTAAAGGGAGAGGGTTTGTTTATAAGGTCCAAAAGAGGATAATTTCGGTCATTTGACGAATAACTACCCCTTTAATCATAGGAAATTTTTTTATGATCTGATGTCCTTAGTGACCTCACAATTCATGGAGCTTAGACTCATTGTATTCCTCATCTAAACACTCGATTTAACTATAAGCATGCCAAAATTACAGCTTATTTGATTATTCCAAACCAAGCTTAGACTCATTGACTGTCTAAAACCTCCAAACCTGATCCAACATGATCCAATGATTTGAACGCTTAGTTTATTCCAAGGTCTTATATTAAAGGTATATAAATAATGTTTTCCTTCACTTCATTAATTACTTGCTTAGAATAAAGTGAATAATAATTTTATATTATTATTCTCTTAGTTCTTTTGTAGCTGGTGGTATATATATAAATATATAAATATCTGTGTGATCTTGTCTATAAGCTGGTATTTGATGATTGGGTGTGTTCCTCCATTATCCTGTTCATAATCTGAATATTAACTGGATAATTAAATCAAAGCCAAACTGGTTTTTTTTTTAATTAGCATGTACGGGTTTGATAGGGTCATTATGTTCATTCCTGCATTAACCAGAGTTAATTNAAATCTGAATTTTAACTGGATAATTAAATCAAAGCCAAACTGGTTTTTTTTTTTAATTAGCATGTACGGGTTTGATAGGGTCATTATGTTCATTCCTGCATTAACCAGAGTTAATTAAACTGTTGCTATATAGAGGGATATAGACTTGACAAACCCGAGTTAAGGACTATTCGATCATATGCTTAGTTTGTTTGAAAAATCAACAGAAGTAAAGTTAACGTTTGTTGGTTGGGCCTTGTCATGTAGATCCAAATTTGGCACGTGTTCTTAATTTCAATACCTTCCAGCTCATTTATTTAGCTCATCTATATATGTATCTTGTGCTTAAAGAGTTAATTTTTTACCGTTAGAATTTGCTGAAGAATTAATACCCATATATTGCTGAAACAAATTATCATTTTGATTATCTAAATTAAGCTTTAGATATATATGTGGCCTGTAATTCTCTCCTCTCCTTTAACTTATCCTCAAGCCTCAACCAACTTCAATCAGAAAAGGAATCATCAAAAACTAACTCTGCACCGCAATCTCTCGATTACTCCTTCTCCTGTCTGATTTGTTTTTTATTAACTTTAGTTAATCTAAACTCCGTTAGTAATAGTTATGTAATGATGTTCATGACTATAATTAAGAACGACTTTACTAACTATTAACGTTAATTTTGACTAAATCATGGTTTTATTACAGTGATCGCAGCTCATTAGCTCCAACAAGTATTGCTTCCGGCCAAAATCTACAGTTAATCTCCTTAGCCAACATCCAACACGGTTAATAATATTTATTTTAATCCAAAATAAAACGAACTTATTTATAATATGAAGAGTTTTTTTTTCTCTCTTTATATATAGTTTTTTTTTTTTAATTTTTTTTACGTTTATAATTCTTGTTAACGAAAGTAATTAATTAATATCTTGAGGGCGAAGTAGCCGTTGGAATCCATAGTTCTCCTCTCCATACTTTTTTGCAGGAAGGCCCTCAAGATAAAAGGTATCTACTTCATTATATATCTCTATAAAATTTTAGGTAAACTGACTCAAACTGATCAATGTAATCATAATTCAGCTTGGTTGCATAAATTTAATTGATTAAACTGTCAAAATAGTATCTAACTATTTAGATGAATCTTTTTAGTCCCGGAGTTTATGGAAGTTTCAATATATTCACAATTTTTTAAATCGGGGATAATATGGTCTTCATGAAGGACTATTAGAGTTCAAATTTAAATAAGCGAAGAATTATTTTAACACGTGTATAAACTCTGGGATTACAATGACCCATTACAATTTTTATATTTTACTCGATTTTAAATGAAGCTTAAGGGCCCGTTTGAGGCAGCTTATTCGTGTGTTTGGCGTTTTGAAACCGCACATGCGGCGCTTGTTTCGTGCATTCAATCCGTGTATCTCGTTCGCAGTTTCGATTTGTCTATGATGACATGGCCCGTAGGATCGACCCCGCGGCCCGCATCTTCGATCAAATTATTACTTGTGTACCCCTCTGTTCAACCTTCTCTCGCTCGAGCTCTCGATCGCTACTAGCTCGCTCCTCCATCGTCGTCAAATCGGCAGCGATAGTCAGCGACACTTCTTTTCCTTGGGGCTCTTTCGTGTNCTAGAGGGACATAGACTTGACAAACCCAAGTTAAGGACCTTTCGATCATATGCTTAGTTTGTTTGAAAAATCAACAGAAGTAAAGTTAACGTTTGTCGGTTGGGCCTTGCCATGTAGATCCAAATTTAGCACGTGTTCTTAATTTCAATACCTTCCACCTCATTTATTCAACCCATCTATATATGTATCTTGTGCTTAAAGAGTTAATTTCTTACCGTTAGAATTTGCTGAAGAATTAATGCCCTTATATTGCTGAAACAAATTATCATTTTGATTATCTAAATTAAGCTTAAGATATATATGTGGCCTGTAATTCTCTCCTCTCCTTCAACTTATCCTCAAGCCTCAACCAACTTCAATCAGAAATGGAATCATCAAAAACTAACTCTGCACCGCAATCTCTCGATTACTCCTCCTGTCTGATTTGTTTTTTATTAACTTTAGTTAATCTAAACTCCGTTAGTAATAGTACTGTAATGATGTCCATGACTATAATTAAGTACGACTTTACTAACTATTAACGTTAATCTTTGACTAAATCATGGTTTTATTACAGTGATCGCAGCTCATTAGCTCCAACAAGTATTGCTTCCGGCCAAAATCTACAGTAATCTCATTAGCCAACATCCAACAAGGTTAATAATATTTATTTTAATCCAAAATAAAACGAACTTATTTATAATATGAAGAGTTTCTTTTTCTCTCTTTATATATTGTTTTTTTTTTTTTTTCCGTTTATAATTCTTGTTAACGAAAGTAATTAATTAATATCTTCAGGGCGAAGTAGCCGTTGGAATCCATAGTTCTCCTCTCCATACCTTTTTTGCAGGAAGGCCCTCAAGAAAAAATGTATCTACTTCATTATATATAAAAACATATGCTTGAGTAATTTGTTGCTGAATATGAAAATTAAGATAATTACATTATAAATAAATTCATTTTATTTTGGATTAAAATGTTGCTGAATATAAAATCATCTTCAGCAACAAATTATTAAAGCTTAGTTTTTAACCTTTTACTGTGACAAATGAATTAACAAAAGCCCACATTCTCTATAAAATTTTAGGTAAACTGACTCAAACTGATCAATGTAATCATAATTCAGCTTGGTTGCATAAATTTAATTGATTAAACTGTCAAAATAGTATCTAACTATTTAGATGAATCATTTTAATCCCGGGGTTTATGGAAGTTTCAATATATTCACAATTTTTTAAATCGGGGATAATATGGTCCTCATGAAAGACTATTAGAGTTCAAATTTAAATAAGAGAAGAATTATTTTGACACGTGTATAAACTCTGGGATTACAATGACCCATTGCAATTTTTATATTTTACTCGATTTTAAATGAAGCTTAAGGGCCTGTTTGGGGCAGTTTATTAGTGTGTTTGGCGTTTTGAAACCACACATGCGGCGTTTGTTTCATGCATTCAATCTGTGTATCTCATCCGCAGCTTCAATTCATCTATTAGACATGGCTCGTAGGATCGACCCCGCGACCCATATGATCGACCCCGCGACCCGCATTGTTAGGCGCTGGAGACCGCACTCCGATCGCGAATCGCGATCTCCCGCGCCCGCTTCCGCCTTCACGCACCCAATCGCGACGATTCGCGATCCTCGTTCGCGATCCCGCTCTGTGATATCGCCCGCGCGAAGCTTTGCGTCTCTTCGCCAGCAATTGCTCTCGCCTCCCTTCCATTACGCGAACGTCTCCCGCTCCACGTCAGGTTCAGTTCACATATATTCGCGAAACTGAAGCCTCAACTACCTCTTGTTTTGCGAAACATGAACTCTCTTTCTCCGCTCCCTCTGCGCGAGTTTCTGCTAACGTTGAAGGAATGATTTTGTTCTTGCGTTGAAGACAGGAAGGAAGAATTTCTTGCTTGTGTTGAAGACAGGAAGGAGTTGCTTGCTTGAGGTTAATATAGTAAGAAGGAATTGTTGCTTGCGGTGTTTTCTTTCTTTGCACTTGTCTTCTATTGTGACTTTCGAATATAGAGAAAGAAAACAAGAAATTTCTTCCTTGTAATTGTCGACGTGATCGGGGGATGTAAATTCCTCAATTAGTAAAATCTTCTGCAACTCCGTGAATGTAGGAAATTTGTCGAACCACGTAAATCTGTGTGTTCTTTTCTGGTGTGAATTTTTCTCGTGTTATTTTTCACTTCGTCGTCGATCGTTTTTAATTTTATATACACCACAACACGCGTCTTCGATCAAATTATTACTTGTGTACCCCTCTGTTCAGCCTTCTCCTGCTCGAGCTCTCGATCACTACTAGCTCGCTCCTCCACCGTCGTCGAAGCTGTAGTGATAGTCGGTGGCGCTTACTTTCCTTCGGTTTCTTTCGTGTCTGCAAACAAGAGGGAGCCCACCAGATGCAGAAATTTATCCCGCAAGTGAGCTGACCAAACAGGAAAATCAGTTATGCAATAACCTTTGCTTTCATGCTAATCATCAGAAGCAGTTCCACCAGATTCTTTGTTATAATTCTCTCCATCATCTTCTCCGACGACTCGCCATCGTCAAATGCTCTCAAGCACCCGCACTTACAATTTCTCAAGATCGTTCTCGAATGAAGTGCTTGAAGAAAATCACAATAGACCAATAGAGTCGATGTAGAGGAGCAAAACAAAAATGAGGCATTGGGCACTCCAAGCTCATTGCCTGTTTTCAATTTATATCCCTTATAATATGAATGTCATAGCAAAAACTTTATACAGAAAACAAGTTACATGACATAATAGAGAATTATACATATCTTTTAGAACTTCTCTTGGAACATTATCATGAGTTTTTTTCTAAATCAACAGAAATAAAATGATCATTTATCCACAAAGAGCTGCAAATCAGCTATTTTCAAACAACAACCGCAAACAGTCAATCAGATTATCAGGATCAGCTGATGTTAAGTAGTTTATTATCAGGATAAACTAGATAAAGTGCAGCTGCCCCAAAGAGACCCTAAGTTGTGTTCAAACAATTTGATCAGCAAACCAGCTTCTCTTTCCAAGTCAAGCTGATCCTCTCATAAATAATTTAATATTTTCAAAACAATTTTTTGTTTCTTTTAGAACGTAATATTGAAATATTTACATTATTAATTAGAGAGTTTAAAATATTAAATATAAATCTGAAAGGAGATAATTATGCATTCCTTATTAGGCTGGTGATGCATGCCGTGGAATTCTTCGACGCAACATTAAAGCCTCTAATTGGAAAATTAAAAATGAATGACGAAGAAAAAAAAAAGGTTGAAGACCACTCCAAAGATCAAGCTTTCTGCTGATCACAAGCTGGACATTAGTAATAATGAATTATAATGTAATTAAACAAACTATTGATGCAAATGAATATTAGAAACATATTGAAGAATGTATTTACTAAAGTGGCTCTTTTGTATTTCACATCCACTAAAATTAGAAAACTTAATTGTAGGCTTTGCTAGATTATGCTAGCATATGAATGGTTTCTAGAATAACCTTCGAATTAGTGTAAATATGTCTCTGGTCTTGTCATTAGATGTAATGAATGAAAAATAGTAGATTGCACTTCTTTGTTGCCCACTCAAGTGTCTCATTCATATTTTTCTCCACATATATATTTATAGTTTATCAAATTGGTATCAGAGCCAATGTTATTAAAAGATGGCAAATGACTTGAATGTACAGGTGTATCGTCTCACAAAAGAATATTATGAGAATTGGAGTCTTCAAATGAAAGCATTGTTTGGTTCCCATGATAACTGAGAGATAGTTGAAAAAGAATATATCGAGCCACAAGAAGAAACAAAATTATCAACAACCCAAAGTGTTTTGTTGAATGAAAATAGAAAGAAGGACACGAAGGTGCTCTTCTTTATTTATCAAGCCTTGAAGAGGCGTGCTTTGACAAAGTGGCTGGCGCATCCACCTCCAAGCAAGCATGGGAAATACTTCAAATCGCTTCTAAAGGCATAGACAAGGTGAAGAATGTTCGGCTTCAAACTCTTTGAGTTGAATTCAAGGCACTCTTGATGAAAGAATTAGAAAATGTGGAGGATTATTTCACAAGGGTCTTGACCGTCGTCAATCAACGACAAAGGTATGGATAAAATTTAGAACATGTTAGAGTGATTGAAAAATTTTACGTTCGGCGAATGATAAATTTGAGCACATTGTAGTAGCTATTGAGGAAACTAAAGACTTAGATCCATGACTATTAATGAACTTAGAAGATCTTTAATAGCATATGAACAAAGAAAGAATAAGAAGAAGCCAGACACTATCAAGCAAAACCTGCAATCAAAGCTTACATTAAATAATGAAAATGAAGACTCTAAAATTAAAGATAATTTAAGTGCTCATGACGTTAATGGGCAAAGTTGAGGTTGCCGTCGAGGTCGTGGTTGTGGTCGTGATCATGTTTTTCGAAGAGGTCGAGAATATGGACATGGAGGCTATCAAAAAAATAGTGAAGATGGTCAAACCTTAAGAAATAAAGAATGGAAGTAAGAGTCAAGATACCAAAAGTACAAAAATCTTATGTTCCTTGTCATATTTACAAGAAATTTGGTAATTATGCTTTTGAATGTTATTATAATAAGGAAAAGCTAACTTGACCTTGAAAAAGGAAGACGGTCCTTTTTTTTATTATTAGCATTCAAAGGAGAAGATGGTAAAAAAAATAATTGGTATTTAGATACCGTAGTAAGTAATTATATGTGTGGAAATAAATACATGTTCGTAGAGATAAAGGCAAAGTAGAGTCAAATTTATTTTGGAAATTCTTTAAAAAATTCAGTATAATGAAAAGATAAAATCTTTATTCTCCTTAAAGATAGAAGTTATCAATTTATTTTTTATGTTTATTATAGTCCAAATATGAAAATAATATGTTAGGCTTGGGGCAATTATTTGAAAAAGATTTGATATTCATATGAAAGATAAAAAGCTCAATATTAAAAATAATCTAAATGAGTTAATTGCCCAAGTAGAGATGACGAGCAATAGAATCTTTATTCTCAATATAAAGAACGGTATAATGAAATGCTTAAGGACTTGCATAAAAGATTCATCATGGTTTGACATTTGAGGCCCGGGCATTTAAGTTTTGGAGATTTAAATAACATGTCCAGAAGAGGAATTCAAGACAAGTGTGAAGAATGAAAGTGGTAATTCAATAAAAATCATTAGATCAGATCGAAGCGGTGAATTCAATTTTTAAATATTTGAAGATTATTGTGAAGAGCATGGCATTCAATATCAACTAACAACGCCTTTTTCACCTTAACAAATTAGTGTAGCCGAAAGGAAAAATCGCACTATTCTTGATATGGTGTGAAGTATGATTAAAAGCAAAAATACGACGAGGACTTGAAAATTATTGGTGTAAAATGAATATACAAAATAAAGAAGAATGGAAAGAGAGGACTTGAAAAGTACAAAGCATGTTTGGTGGCAAAAGAATACAAACAAAAAGAAGGTATCAACTATAATGAGGTATTTGCTTATGTTATTCGCATGAAATAATTAGTCGATTTTTCGAATGAATGTGAAATCTGTTTTTCTAAATAGATCTATTGAAGAAGAAATATACATTAAACAACCAATGGGATATATTAAAGAGGGTCATGAATCAAAACTTAATAAATTAAGGAAGGCTTTATGTGGCTTAAAACAAACACCAAGTGCATGAAATGCAAGAATCGGTTCATACTTTAAACAAAATGGTTATACTCAATGTCCTTATGAGAACACCCTCTATGTGAAGAAGAATGATAATGGAGATATAATACTTATTTGTTTAAATGTAAGTGATCTTATTTTTACAGGAAATAATTCATTCTTATTCAAAGAGTTTAAGTAAACTATGGTGAAAAAGTTTGTGATGACAGACCTTGGACTTGTGTCATTCTTCCTTGGAATTGAAGTGAAGCAAAATAAAGAAGACATATTCATTAAATGAGAAACATACGCACAAGAAGTACTAAAGAAATTCAATATAAGGAATTGCAATCTAACAAGCTCGCCAGTAGAAGAAAGAAAATAGAAAGTTAGTACATCTTACTATTTTCAAAAGTTTAGTTAGAAGTTTGAGGTATCTAACGTGCACAAGACCACGCATTCTATATGGAGTTTGAATTTTCAATAGTTATATGGAAAACTCATTGATGTGCATTTAAGGGTAGCTAAAAGGATTCTTCGTTATATTAAATGTACACTAACTCTTGGACTTTTATATTCTCATTATAATGAATATTAACTTACAAGCTATTCCGATATTGATTGGGCTAGAGACCAAGATGATAGAAAAAATACGAGTGGATTCTTATTTTTTGTGGGAGACACTGCATTCACATGGATTTCAAAAAAATAATTGTTTGTTGCTCTCTCGAAGTGTGAAGTCGAATATATTGCAGTAGCATCGGTCGTATGTCATGCAATACGGCTAAGAAAGCTACTAAAAGAAATTGAATATTCTCAAGATGAAATGAAAAAAATCTATGTTGACAACAAATCAACAATAGCTTGATAAAAAAATCATGTTCATCATGAAAGAAGAAAGCATATCCATATTCATTTTCATTATTTAAAAGATCAAATTGAGGATCAAGAAGTTCAAGTGGAGCATGTGAGAACTGAAGATCAAGTTGCAGATATTCTCACCAGGCCGTCGGCTATGGAACGATTCATAAAATTGAAGATACTTCTTTGTGCAGTCAATGAAAATTTTGGTTTAGGGGTGAGTGTCTGAAATTAAATCAAAATTATTGAATATTAGAAACATCTAGAAGAATGTATTTGGTAAAGTGTCTCTTTGTATTCCACATCCATTAAAAACAAGAAAACTTAATTGTGGACTTTTTAGATTATGCTAGCATATGAATGATTTCTAGAATATTGTGCAAGTATAAGTAGGTATCTAGTCTGTCATTAGATATGAATGAATGAAAAGTAGTGAGTCCTCTTCCTTGTTGCCCACTCAAGTGTCTCATTCATTCATATTTTTTTCATCATATATATTTATATTTTATGTTTTTTTGTACAATGAAATCCTGATTCGGTTATTTCTACTTGTTTAGAACTCTCTCTTCCTATCGTTGGCTATCCCTTTTGGGCCATCTATGTACTTTGTCTTCTCATAGTCCATTTTTTGTTGAAGGGTGAGCTACCTCTCAGGTTATGGTAATTCACGCTCTGCTCGGTAGCCTGGTGATGTTGTGCTAACACGTGTTCTCTCTTGCTAGGACCAAAATAATCATCTTGGGATCTATTTTTATATTCATTGAACCTATATGGAATGAAATTTATAAATTGCATGAGTTAGTCCAAGACAATTTTACTAAATCTTTCAAAGAAGGTCATTTAGCTTGGTCTCATCTTCTTCGAGATCGCTCTCCACTTGGTCCCCATAACAAGCTTAAACCAAATGCACATGGGCCTTTCTGAGTCTCTAAACATATTAACAATTATGCCTAACAAATTGCGCTTCCATAAGATCATAGTGTATCAACCACCTTTAATGTTGCAAATTTATCACCTAACCATAAGTTCAATTCCGACTTGAACCACCGAGATAAGTCCTCTTCACCCCGGGAGAATGATGTGGGAATTGGAACGAAGGCTCTTAGATAGTGTTAAACTTGTAATTAGTTAAAGTTTAGCTAATTAATACCCTTTGTGCTTTTTCTTTATGTTATTCAACGATGAAACAACAATAAAAATTTCAGAATAAAAACCATCATATGCTAGTTTTGATGCATTTAAGAAAAAAAACTATTATGAACATTTAAATATCAAAATTTTGGTGTTAGATACGTAAATAATTTAGAATTGCGTGCTATGTATGTAATTTTCTAAGATTTTTATTGCTATTTGTGAATTAAGCTGTTGTAGTTATGCAGGTAGAAGAGGTTTGTGATGGTCTACTAAAATGGTGATTAATAAACCGGCTCGTATTTCATTTAAAATTACAAATTTGGTGACCAAAATAAAATATTTATTTTTATAAGAAAAAAAGGATATATAATATTTTAAGGAAATTTGGTATTATAATATGTTAATGCAAAAATCAAAATTTTAATTTATTTTGTTTAAAAAAAAAGCCAATTTATTTTAAAATGCTATTTTTGATATTTTAATTGTTTTTAAAATACCAATGTTTTTCGGAAGGTCAAATTAAAAATATTTAGAGTATTTTTAAATTCATTGAGAAAAACTCAGCACATATATATTATTCTTAGGTTATTAATTATCAATATATTGCACTCATCTTAATGAAAAATTATTCCATACGGATCAGACACCGCACGCAAGAATCACCTGATTTACGGTTCTGATGTCGGTGTGCCTCATCTAATTTTTTTTATTTTTTATTAAAAAAATGGAAATAATGCTGACCGTAGATCACCGTGATCTACGGCCAAGATCGAACATCGCATACAGAGATGCATACGATGTCCGTACGCAATAATCCCTCTATCATAATACTTGAATTTTGAATCTCATTTTAATTAAAATTTTGACACTTTTCTTTTAAATATTAAAAAGGTNACAAGACTCTGGCAATTTTTAAAAATTTTCATGTTATTTAAACCAAGTGGAAAATGACTAACGTCCGTTGACTTGATTTTGAAACAGACGAAATTTCAGTTAAATGATTTAATTATAATTAATTTTTTTAAATATTTTTCTTAAAATAAACTTATTATAAAAATAATTAAATACTCAAAAATATTATAGTCATACTAAAATAAATAATTTTTAAAATCTAATGCCCATCAGACCGTATTCAAAATCTTCAAAAACAATTTTTTAAATTTTCCAATTAAAAAATGACACGTGGCAATTTTAATCCATATTCTTCGGCGCACATGGCTTCTAAGACACTTCTTCTTAAGTTCT
Source organism: Phalaenopsis hybrid cultivar (assembly GCA_002079205.1). NCBI lineage: Eukaryota > Viridiplantae > Streptophyta > Magnoliopsida > Asparagales > Orchidaceae > Phalaenopsis > Phalaenopsis hybrid cultivar. Next base: position 58,041 of record JXCR01138161.1, read on the forward strand.
GACTTTGACTAAGATTTGGCAACTTTCCACATTCAAATAATAAAAATTCATATTCACTTTTTATTACAAAATAAGATAGTTTTTATTCGCTAGTAATTGTATTGTTCAGAAGCACGTAAGAAAGTCCTTAATTCATTAAAACAAGCCGCTAAAAATGGTCGCCAAATCCTTCCTCTCCAGCAACTCCTTCCCCCTATGCCTCAAACCCCGGCCGCCGCCACTGCCGCCGAGCAACTCTCTCATCAGCCGCCGCTTTATTTTATTCCGGCCAGTATCTAACTCTGCTCCGTCAGGTCGCCTCGAACAAGGAGTTGTGATGCAGTCTTCATCAGCAAACAAATCCACTTCTGAACCCAACGGTCAAGAAGACAAAAGGTATCAGATTTTTAAAATACAGAAACATAAAATACATTTGAATCTATATAATTCTACTATTTCTTTTTTTTATAAAGGAAAATAAGCAGCGACGAAGATACATCGGCTTCAACGTCTGAGAATACTGGCTTAAATCTCGGCCAGTTGTTCTGTATCCCCACANGGAAGACAACAGGTATCAGATTTTTAAAATACAGAAACATAAAATAGATTTGAATCTATATAATATTATTATTTCTTTTTTTTATAAAGGAAAATAAGCAGAGACGAAGATACATCGGCTTCAACGTCTGAGAATACTGGCTTAAATCTCGGCCAGTTGTTCTGTATCCCCACATGGTCAGAATTATATTTATACAAAGTGTAATTAGAAGTTAATTAATGTAGTTTTTTAAGTTAAGTTATGTTTAATCAGGGCTAAATTTGTTATGGGTGCCGTAGCTCTCTTGGCCATACCAATGTTAAGAAAGTCTCAAAGGTTTAAAGGTACTCTGATCAGATGCGTTTATTGTAANAAATTAATTTATGTTTAATCAGGTTCAAATTTGTTATGGGTGCCGTAGTTCTCTTGGCCATACCAATGTTAAGAAAGTCTCAAAGGTTTAAAGGTACTCTGATCAGATGCGTTTATTGTAANTAAATTAATTTATGTTTAATCAGGGCCAAATTTGTTATGGGTGCCGTAGTTCTCTTGGCCATACCTATGTTAAGAAAGTCTCAAAGGTTTAAAGGTACTCTGATCAGATGCGTTTATTGTAATTTAATGGTTTGTTAACGGATTTTGATGGGACAGATGTGAGGAAGACGGTGGAGGAGGTGGTGGAGGTTGTGGAGAAGGTGGCGGAGGTGACGGAGAAGGTGGCGGAGGAGATAGCAGAAGCGCTCCCTGAAGGAGGGACGAAGGAGGTTGCAGTCAAGTTGGAGAAAATTGCCCTGTTAGTTGAAGAGGAAGCAGAGCTGACTGAGTCCATCATTGATAAGGTAATTAGCCTTCTACTCTCATTTAATTAATGGTTTTGTTTTCTTACAATTAATTTAAATGACAGAATTGAGTGTGGTGAAGCT
>JXCR01138161.1:61790-98365 GCA_002079205.1 Phalaenopsis hybrid cultivar
AGAGAGAGAGAGAGAGAGAGAGAGAGAGAGAGAGAGAGAGAGAGCACAGCAGGCAGCGAAAATATAAAAAATTTAGAAACAATGAGTTGCATTTACAATCATTTGAATCACCATTGTTTTTGGTTCAAACAACTGACGTTCAAAATGGAGTTGAGGTATGTTTTGCTACAAATTTTACTGAACTTTGATACTTAATGCTACCTATAAATTGCTGTAAACTTTTGTGTTGTATATGTTGAATGTAACCATTTCACTATACTTGAAATCATTTGCTTTGCCTATTTCTAAAAAAATAATATGTTTAGAGGAACTTACAAAGCATCCCGTGCCATTTCCTGTTGAGTGGCACACCAGATCATAGATGTCCTAAGTATCACCATCATCGGAGTCATATTCGTTATTCTGATATTCGCTTGGGCGCTGTTTGAGCCTCTGAAATATTTTGTCGAGGGACTCGGAGGAGGAGGAGATACTATGAGCGCCTGGTGAGGTTTCCTGAATTTCTCGCAGGGGAAGGAACTTTTTTGCACCAATATTGGTCTTGAATTTTTGAAATCCAGATTTAATGGAAGCCCACTTTGTGGATAGACCCGAGCCTGATGCCATTGGATTTATATCTGGTTGGTTATGGGAGTAAAGTGGATTGAGCGAAGATACTGAGCTCAATGACAAGGCCTTTTTTGATGTCTCTGACTGCCTTGTTGCAGACTTATCTGCTAAGGCCTCTCTGATTGTGCCATGTATTTGGTTATCTTTTCTCTGAGATTTTAGGGTTTTTCTGCCTTCTTCCTTGAAAGGGTCTACTTCAGTGGCATCCTTGTCCTGCAAAGAAAAAAAAAGCAGATCAGCTTCTTATAACTACTATTATGCAGATCTCTCAGGTAAAAAAATTGGAGCCAAACATGATGCTTTGTGGTGACTAAAATAATTGCCGGTCAGGGAAGGTAATTATCTTGAAGTTAACAATTCAGAACCTACAAAAACTTCTTCTATACAAGCCAGTGAGATATCTAGTTCTCTTAGTACAGTTTTAAAGCAACCCATTAAATGAAGTGCAAGCATTTGGGTGAAGTCTACAATGCCTGCCGACTACTTGTATGTAGCTAATTTAGTCCAATAGTTATTAAATTTACCAATAGACTATTTAGTCTATTGAGTACATAAAATTTTCCAAATGGTCCCCTAGGAATTAAATTGGAGTCGATTTTGTATAGTCAAGGGACTAAATTATGATCAATTTTTGCATCACAAGTTGGGATCATTCTGTATCAATTTTGTATAGTTAAGACATTAACTAAGTGAAATGTGATACTCTTGAAATTAATTTACCAACATAAATATTCGGAAACTACTTTTATTATTAATCCTATCACATTTCAATCAATTCAGAAGTAAAAAGTAGCAGCATGCCGTCAGGGGTATGAATAATTTACATGCAGAAGACAAGAACATTAATCACTGCCCTCATAAACTAAAGCGTGATTGGGATCACTTATTTATTTATTCATTTTAATTTTTAATTTTTTGTTTATGTTTTTTTTTGAAATAAAACATGTTTAATTACTGGTAGTTATTTACTCAACATTTTGTTAGATATGACTCATATAGCAGATAAATAACATATGCTGGAGCGGAACGGAACAAGCGTAGCAGAGTGGAGTGGAAGCATCTGTCCAATCGGGGGAGTTACGTTATGTGGGTTGAGGGTGCGAGGGCAATGCCCCCGCGATACGATACAAGGGTAATTTTGTAATTACATATGTACACCGAGGCTATATATATATATGTTTGTGTGTGTGTGTGTGATAATAATACTTGAAGAATGCACCAAACAAACATATTCTTAAAATAAAAATGAAAAACAAAAAATGGTCCCAAACAATCCCAAAATATGCAGCACTTCCTGAGTGTCAAACAAAAATGAAAGCAGGTCATACCAGCGACACGTTGCCAGATTCAAGATCCACACTGAAGTTGCCAAAATTTCTTGCTAATGGGATGACTTGCTCACCAACGTTATGACCTTTTTCAAGCCAAGAACGCTCTGTATGGAGAGAAGTGGCCGCAGACATAAAGTTAGCGTTTTGATGTGTATGCGGCTCGTACAATTAAGCAACAACAGTAATAACATAATATATAGAGGTAGTGCGATAAATGTAATTATTTATGGGCACATTAAGGGGGTGTTTGGCTTAAATCCAGCCAAATATTTAAAAAAAAAATTAAATCCAATGTTCCGTTAAATCCATTAAATCAAATTTTTTCACGTCTCATCTTTTCTTTCAGTGTTCCGTCTCTTTTGTGATGGAAATCCAAATTTCATAAATCAGATAGCGAGACGGATTTAAGAATTTCTTCCATCGTATGTTATCTTCATGGGCATCTCTATCAATAGAAATCCGGATTTATTGGATTTACTAAATGCTATTTAAGGTAAATAGGGTTGCAGCCAAACACCCCCTAATAAAGATTTCTCTCAATGGTTCATAGGGTGTGCGAGGGAAAAAAATATTACACCGGCACGTTTGGACAACCAACCACCGGGCATCACGCAACACAGCACTGTTATGTATGGCGACATGGCATCCGGCGGTTGGCCGTCCAGACGCGCAGCATCTGGACATAGAATTTTCTAATGCTACGGAGGAGGGTTAATGTGGAACAACAGGACAAAGTAAAATTCTCAAGCTTGCCTTTTTGCAGGATAATTATCCCTGATTGATCAAAGCCATTCATATCCTCCTCTTCATTTCGGAATCTGAACCTTTTCCAGCTTCCAAAATAATCAATCACTCGACCAAAAAAGTTAACTGCAACCAGCACCGTGTAAATAACCATAATGAGAGGGTATATTCTATTAAAGCCTTGACCAAAGAAAGGAACAGCATCGTCAATGTTTCCCATCCTCTGAAAAAGAAAATCAGAAGTAAATCAGCATATCACTAGAACGAAATGCTCAGGAAGATAGTAAGGATGTAGAAGAATAATAAAAGAGAGAAATATACATTGATGTTCATAAACCTTGATTATGGGTGATTCGCAAATCAGTCGAAAAATGTACAACACAAATTCCTTATAGACACAAGTTTATGCACGAGATCAAAGTTACTTTTTGTAAAATCAATGGGAGTATATACAACACATTAAATATTATAAAGAAGGAAATGAACTCATAAGAAAATACACTCCGTTATTGAAAATTCATTTATAGGCTGTCAGCCTGTAATGGCATCCCCCTTCAAGATCTCTCCATATTAAAAAAAACAAATATCATTCAAATTTAAAAAATGCAATTAAAATTCTGATTGATTCTCGTAAATCCTTAATTTATGCTAATTTATATAATTCCAAATAAATTCTAATGTTTAAAATGCTCCACAAATAATATTTGGAGTGCCTCCTATTTCTTTACAAAAAAAAAGAATAAATGAGATGCAATTATGTATCATAACAATTAGCATTTAAAATTAATCTAGTAAGAGGCCATCTTGCTTGTGCAGCATCAATCAGCTCCAATGAAATATAAAGAATTTCAAATTTATGGGTTAGGGTGAGGATTGAAATGTTATTTACAAGCATTTATTTCATTTACATCATAAGAAAGATCTAGGCAACAACACTCAAAGACATAAATAAGCAAAATTTAATTTGATGTGTAAGAAAAATTGAGAATAATCACCTTCTCAAAAACAGTTTTGTTATCTCTATCAAGACGAATAAGATTCAGGAAATTGTAAGAAATCGGAGGTGCGTATCTTGCAACCATTCTGCCACAAACAAATTAGTCATATCAAAGAACACAATCAACTAGTATTCCATTAATTAGTTAAAAGCTGAAGAGGAAATTCATACGAGCATATCATGAGCAAACTAACTGAGCTCGTTTGTCTCGGAGTTAATGAGTAGAACATGAGCATTCCAATCTTGAACAACGAATAATATGTGCAAATACACATATACATAAGAGGAACAAATGCAGCAATCTACAAAAGCACATAGCAGGTTATATGGGCCACTGTCCGGGTAAGAAAACAGTATGGATAAAAATAACCAGAAAGAAGAGACTTTTCATATAAAGAGAATTAGATTAACATGAAGTTCAAGTAGTATATTATAGGACTAATGTCAGCTAAGCATTGCTTATGCTAGCATTTTAACAAAACAAAAAATAACCAGCAAAAACAATCAATCATTACAAGCCTTTGTTTTGGCCTTAAATCGAATTTAGTTAGATAAAAGAGTTATTATCAATGGGTGAAGTGGAGTTGAGAAATTAAAACACTTCCAACCCAGGGTAGTTCCATTACAACTAACCGCTACGCCAAGCTAGAATATTGATACTATATGGCAGGTTTTACAGCAATCAAATGATTTCAATGACATCAGATAAGGGTAATAACAAAGTCACGTTCATGGTTTTTTTTTTTTTTAATGCAAAATTAATTAACTAAATTATTAAAAAAGTGTGATAAGGGTATTTGGCAGGTTTCAACCACATAATTTCAATGACTCAGATAAGGATATTGGCTAAGGATAACAAGTCACGTACAGGTTTTTCTTTTTAAGCAAAATATATTAACTAAATAATAAAAAAAGTGTGATAAGAATACAAAAAAGCCAAGACAGAAAGAAAAAATACAGCACAAAAAATATATAAATATTAATTTGGATCATCTATGAAGCCTACTTAAAAAAAGTGAGCGGCGATAAATTTATGTTTGTTTCATGCCCCTTCTGCTATAAGGAAAATAAAATCTTTATACACCAAAGAGTCGATACTCTGAATGTTCCAATCAGAAATAAAAAACAATCAATGGTGACTGATCATAATTTTATTCACAAACAGAATGAGGTCGAAGCATTTCAAGTACTCGAAGAATATTCTCAATGATAGTATCACCAATTGATGAAGTGGCCAACACCAAAGGGTTAGCAGAGTAAAAAATATCAGCTACTACCTCCAGCAGAGAATCTAACCTTGGTGTCAAAAAGGCCTGAATTGAAGAGTGGAGATCTTCCACCAAAAAAATGAGGATCAATATGAGTATTAGGTAGAAGGTTCTGTGCTTAAAAGTAAGATTCCTTCGCTCTGGATAAGCCTTTAAACCTTCGAAGAATTTATGCCTACAAATAAGATGCGGTGCAATATAAGAGATTTTTTACTTAAATTCCACCATCTGCTAATATCTGGATGAGGGAGACCTAATTTACACCTCATTATAAAAAAATGGGTTGTAACATCCAATTCCAAGACTTAAAGTCATAGAACCTAGTAAAATGAGCTTATCGTTGCATCTACCTACAAGTGCTTTCCAAAAATAGAAGCTATAGATAATAATATATAATAATTGAAATATACCAGACAGTAAAAAAAAAGAAGATCTAAATGGGAGTGACATGAAGCTCCAAAGATCAATCCAAATGGGGAGACCCTTTTAACATGCGCATAAGGTCACAGATATAGTATGATCATCGTGAGAACAGTTAGATGTAATATGCTTCTTAAAAAAAAGCCTTATGAAGACATCCCGAGGATCAATAAGCCCAATGGAGTAGTCGCTTATCAAAGTTAAATTTAAAATGAGCTTGCAAATTAATTCAATGTTTGGATGACCCAGAGAGAATTTACCATTAAGAGGGCAAAAGTCATAGCAAGCACAGAAATCTCATCAAAAAAGAGAGAAGCAGAACTACCTTGAAATGGTGAAGCTTGAAGAGGGGAAAATCTTCGCAGCATTCGAACCACAAACAACATTCATAAATGAGTACAAAGGTTGAGGTAGAAGAGGCGCAACCATTTAGGGGGAAAAAAAAAGAGAAACCTCAGGAAAAGAGGTGGCAACCTCACTGGAAGGTGATCCAAAACCCTAAGAGAGGTTATCGCAGAAGGTCTGATTTGATGAAACAAGAAATGCAGAGTTTCTTCTAANGAGAAACCTCAGGAAAAGAGGTGGCAACCTCACTGGAAGGTCATCCAAAACCCTAAGAGAGGTTATCGCAGAAGGTCTGATTTGATGAAACAAGAAATGCAGAGTTTCTTCTAATAGAGATAAGTAAAAGAGAACAAGCACAACCATAAACATGAAAAGCAAAAATTTACCATTCACGGAGAGTAGAAGTAGGTGACACCACAAGGCCTACCCTATAGGCTACAAGGACAGAGAGCGGACAACACGCCGACCCCATATAGTGGTGTCGGCATCACAGATAGCCTATGGACCTACCAAATCAAAATAGGGTTTGTAAGTCTTCAATCAACAATTAAATGCTCGGAGAGGGAAGTTCCTAATCCAAAGATTTTCTGTTGCCTCGGAAGAACTGGGGCCAGTTGTAACGGAGAGAGTCGAATGGACAATGCGATGAAGTTATGATTGACTGAATCACTAGGAAAGGTTGGCAACTCCCAATGGTTACCTGGTACAACTTCCTTGCTTCTATGTCAGGGAGAGCAAAAGACGGATCATAGACTCAAGATTTTGATCTCTCAGAAAGCCTAGAGGCCATCGAAGCCACTTGAAACCAACTAGGANTGACCCCATATAGTGGTGTCGGCATCACAGATAGCCTATGGACCTACCAAATCAAATTAGGGTTTGTAAGTCTTCCATCAACAATTAAATGCTCGGAGAGGGAAGTTCCTAATCCAAAGATTTTCTGTTGCCTCGGAAGAACTGGGGCNAGCTGTCGGCTATGAAACGATTCATAAAATTGAAGATACTTCTTTGTGTAGTCAATGAAAATTTTGGTTGAAGGGTGAGTGTCTGAAATTAAATCAAAATTATTGAATATTAGAAACATCTAGAAGGGTGTATTTGGTAAAGTGTCTCTTTGTATTCCACATCCATTAAAAACAAGAAAACTTAATTGTGGACTTTTTAGATTATGCTAGCATATGAATGATTTCTAGAATATTGTGCAAGTATAAATAGGTATCTAGTCTGTCATTAGATATAATGAATGAAAAATAGTAAGTCATCTTCCTTGTTGCCCATTCAAGTGTCTCATTCATATTTTTTCAGCATATATATTTATGTTTTATCCATTTTATACAGTCAAATCTTGATTCGGTTATTTCTACTTGTTTAGAATTCTCTCTACCTATCGTTGGCTATCCCATTTGGGCCATCTATGTGCTTTGTCTTCTCATAGTCCCTTTTTGTTGAGGGGTGAGCTACCTCTCAGGTTATGATAATTTACGCTCTGCTCGATAGCCTGGTGATGTTGTGCTAACACGAATTCTCTCTTAGTAGGACCAAAATAATCATCTTGGGACCTATTTTTGTACTAATTGAACCTATATGGAAGGAAATTTATAAATTGCATGAGTTAGTCCAAGACAATTTTACTAAATCTTTCAAAGAAGGTCTTCTTCGAGATCGCTCTCCACTTGGTCCCCATAACAAGCTTAAACCAAAGGCAGATGGACCTTTCTGAGTCTCTAAACATATTAACAATAATGCTTAACTAAATTGCACTTCCATAAGATCATAGCGTATCAACCACCTTTAATGTTGCATATTTATCGCCTCACTATAAGTTAAATTCCGACTTGAACCCCCGAGATAAGTCCTCTTCACCCCGGGAGAATGATGTGGGAGTTGGAATGAAGGCTCTAAGATAGTGTTAAACTTGTAATTACTTAAAGTTTAGCTAATTAATACCCTTTGTGCTTTTTCTTTATGTTATTTTTTGAGTTTAGGGTTCCGGATAAGTGTATAAATTGGTAAAAGATTTTCTTCCAAACTCAACGATGAAACAACAATAAAAATTTCAGAATAAAAACCATCATATGCTAGTTTTGATGCATTTAAGAAAAAAAATTATTTTGAACATGTAAATATGAAGATTTTGGTGTTAGATACGTAAATAATTTAGAATTTCGTGCTATGTATGTAAATTTCTGAAAGCTTTATTGGTATCTGTGAATTAAGCTGCTGTAGCCATGCAGGTAGAAGAGGTTTGTGATGGTCTCCTAAAATGGTGATTAATAAACCGGCTCGTATTTCATTTAAAAATACAAATTTGGTGACCAAAATAAAATATTTATTTTTTATAAGTAAAAAAGGATATAAAATATGTTAAGGACATTTGGTATATAATATGTTAATGCAAAAATCAAAATTTTATTTATTTATTTTTTTTTAAAAAAACAAGCCAATTTATTTTAAAATGCTATTTTTTGATATTTTAATTGTTTTAAAAATGCCAATGTTATTGGGAAGGTCAAATAAAAAATATTTAGAGTATTTTTAAATTCATTGAGAAAAACTCAGCACCATATATATTATTCTTAGTTCATTAATTATCAATATATTGCACTCATCATAATGAGAAATTATTGCATCTCTGCATGCGGTGTCCGATCCTGATCGTAGATTACGGTGATCTACGGTCAGGATTATTTCAGTTTTTTTTTTTTTAAAAAAATTTAGGTGAGGCTCACTGAAATACATCCTGACCGTAAATCACCTGAATTACGGTCAGGATCAGACACCGCTTGCAAGATGCGTGCGGTGACGATCCGTATGAAATAATTTTTCCATCATAATACTTGAATTCTGAATCTCATTTTAATTAAAATTTTGACACTTTTCTTTTAAATATTATAAAGGTTGTTTTTTTTGAAACGCAATAAATAGAGTGGCAATATTCTAATAATGTGACACATGAATTTTAAATGAGCTGTCCACGATGAATCAGCATGTATAGATCAGGTTGATTATTTTATTATAATATTAGTACGTATAATCTGTACATTTATTGATTAATATTATAATATTATTGGATTCTAATTTGTCATTTGTAAATAGAGTTAGAACTGTGTGAAGTATAGAGGGAAGAGATAGTAGAATAAGTCTAGGAACTTTATATGAATAATCTATGGAAAGGTCTCTTTATTCGTATTTTTACCTCGTATTTATGGATGCATGTTTTGTATGATTACAAAAAGGAGTGAACGGTTAAGAAAATTGTTCTTAATGTCATTAGGGTTCCAATTGATTCCATAGATTTTATATCGCATTTATATTACAATTTGAATTTTAACATTGCAGTAATTGGTTGTTCGGCTGGCTTAAAGTCAAGCAACTGAAGCGATCGATCGAGTGGCATCTGTGCCCTCTGGGAGATGCGTTGTACGGTCGAGGTGTTTCGACGTATGATGATCTTGCTCGGTGTTTTTAGCACAGCCGAGGTGGTCGTTTGGTCTGGACACGGGGACGATCGATCGAATCTGATTTGATAGTTTTTTTTCGTAGTACGTCATGACTCATTTTTTGTTCGGCTCGAGTCTTACAGAGCTCGTGTCTCGCCTTCCTGGTTGGTTCGTCAATTCTGTCGGATCTCCCAAACTTGCAAAGTCTTAAGTGAATATTGTCTCAGCCCAGCAGGGCTGTCGTGATGATTCACACCCGGTTGGTTCATCACCTCGACCGATCCCCCCAAACTTGCAAGGTCTTAAGCCAATCTTATCGCAATTCAAGTTGGGTATTTAACGAGACTCGCTGTCGGGAAGATTCATGTCTCGCTTTCGACGGATCTTGCCGCTACCGAGCGGGGAAACATCTCTGGAGTTTGAACCTATCGTGGGTTTAGAGACGCGGCTTCATGCTCAGCCTTGAATCATCAGTGGATTGCTTACCTCGAAAGAATATCCTTTAATCTTGGTCATTCGTTCTCTTTAATTAGCGCCGGTATTTTTTATATTTACAAATATATTATAATAAGTTATGACAGTGCAAACTTGAGAAATCAAAATTTGATCATTACTAATACTAATATACAAAAATTCTAGTTAAAATTTCTCCATCCGTAGTGACTTTTTGGGATCAGATGCTCCCTCGCACAATAAAAACAAAAAAACTATAGCCTTAAATCTTAAAGGTAGGATTATGCAACAATAATATCGTGAGGCTATTCTTAAACAGCAATGTAATAATTTCACGACGAGCGCAGGAACAGCCGACCGGCGGGCCGACAACTCCTGCCGACAAATCGAACCGCCAAGCTAACGGNTCGTGTCTGCAAACAAGTGGGAGGCCACCAGATATAGAGATTTATCCCACAAGAGAGCCGACCAAATAGGAAGATCAATTCTGCAATAACCTTTGCTTTCATGCTAATCATCAGAAGCACTTCCACCAAATTCTTTGTTATAATCCTCTCAATCATCTTCTCTGACGACTCACCATCGTCAAATGCCCTCGGCACCTGCACTTACAATTTCACAAGATCGTTCTCGAATCAAGTGCTTGAATAAAATCACAATAGAGCAATAGAGTCGATGCAAAAGAACAGAACAAAAATGAGGCATTGGGCACTCCAAGCTCATTGCCTGTTTTCAATTTATGTCCCTTATAATATGAATGTCAAAGCAAAAACTTTATACAAAAATAGTTTACATAACATAATAGAGAATTGTACATATCTTTAATGACTTTAATAAAAGTCATATCGACACCTTTCTAAAACTTCACTTAGAATATTATCACAAGTTTTTTTTTTTATAAATCAACCGAGGCAAAATGATTATTTATCCACAAACGGCTGCAAATCAGCTGTTTTCAAACAACAAACCCAAACAGTCTGTCAGATTATCAGGATCAGCTAAGCTAGATAAATTATAACTATCCCAAACAGACTCTAAGCTGTGCTCAAACAATTTGATCAGCGTATCATCTTCTCTTTTCAAGTCAAGTTGAATAGTCTCATAAATAATTTAATATTGTCAAAACAATTTTTTGTTTCTTTTAGAACGTAATATTGAAATATTTACAATATTAATTAGAGAGTTAAAAATATTAAATATAAATCTGAAAGGAGATAATTATGCATACTTTATTAGGCTGGTGATGCATGCCGTGGAATTGTCCGACGCAACATTAAAGCCTCTAATTGGAAAATTTAAAATGAATGACGAAGAAAAAAAAAGGTTGACGACCACTCCAAAGATAAAGCTTTCCGCTGATCACAAGCTGGACATTAGTAATAATGAATTATAATGTAATTAAACAAACTATTGATGCAAATGAATATTAGAAACATATTGAAGAATGTATTTACTAAAGTGGCTCTTTTGTATTTCACATCCACTAAAATTAGAAAACTTAATTGTAGGCTTTGCTAGATTATGCTAGCATATGAATGGTTTCTAGAATAACCTTCGAATTAGTGTAAATATGTCTCTGGTCTTGTCATTAGATGGAATGAATGAAAAATAGTAGATTGCACTTCTTTGTTGCCCACTCAAGTGTCTCATTCATATTTTTCTCCACATATATATTTATATTTTATCAAATTGGTATTAGAGCCAACGTTGTTAAAAGATGGCAAATGGCTTGAATGTACAGGTATATCGTCTCACAAAAGAAAATTATGAGAATTGGAGTCTTCAAATGAAAGCATTGTTTGGTTCCCATAATAACTGAGAGATAGTTGAAAAAGAATATATCGAGTCACAAGAAGAAACAACATTATCAACAACCCAAAGTGATTTGTTGAATGAAAATAGAAAGAAGGACACGGAGGTGCTCTTCTTCATTTATCAAGCCTTAGAAGAGGCGTGCTTTGAGAAAGTTGTTGGCGCATCCACCTCCAAGCAAGCATGGGAAATACTTCAAATCGCTTATAAAGGCATGGACAAGGTGAAGAAGGTTCGGCTTCAAACTCTTTGAGCTGAGTTCGAGGCACTCCTAATGAAAGAATCAAAAAATTTGGAGGATTATTTCACAAGGGTCTTAACTGTCGTCAATCAACGACAAAGGTATGAATAAAATTTAGAATGTGTTAGAGTGATTGAAAAATTTTACATTCGATGAATGTTAAATTTGAGCATATTGTAGCAGCTATTGAGGAAGCTAAAGACTTAGAGTCCATGACTATTAATGAACTTAGAGGATCTTTAATAGCATATGAACAAAGAAAGAATAAGAAGAAACATGACACTATCAAGCAAAACCTGCAATCAAAGCTTACATTAAAGAATGAAAATGAAGACTCTAAAATTGAAGATAATTCAAGTGCTCGTAACGTTAATGGTCAAAGTTCAGGTTGCGGTCGAGGTCGTGGTTGTGGTCATGATCATGTTTTCGAAGAGGTCGAGAATATGAACATAGAGGCTATAAAAAAAAATAATGAAGATGATTAAACCTTAAGAAATGAAGAATGGAAAGTAAGAGCCAAGATACCAAGAGTACAAAAATCTTATGTTCCTTGTTATATTTACAAGAAATTTGGTAATTATGCTTTTGAATGTTATTATAATAAGGAAAAGCTAACTTGACCTTGAAAAAGGAAGAGGATTCTTTTTTATTATTAGCATTCAAAGGAGAAGATTGTAAAAAAAATAATTGGTATTTAGATACCTGAGCAAGTAATTATATGTGTAGAAATAAAGACATGTTCGTAGAGATGAAGACAAAGAAGAGTCAAATTTATTTTGGCAATTCTTTAAAAATTTCAGCATAATGAAAAGATAAAATCTTTATTCTTCTAAAGATAAAAGTTATGAATTTATTTTTCATGTTTATTATGGTCCGAGTATGAAAAATAATATTTTAAGCTTGGTGCAATTAGTTAAAAAGATTTGATATTCATATGAAAGATAAAAAGCTCAATATTAAAAATAATCTAAATATGAGTTAATTGCCCAAGTAGAGATGATGAGCAATAGAATATGTATTCTCAATATAAAGAACGGTATAATGAAATTCTTAAGGACTTGCATAAAAGATTCATCATGGTTTAACATTCGAGGCCCGAGCATTCAAATTTTGGAGATTTAAATAACATGTCTAGAAGAGGAATTCAAGGCAAGTGTGAAGAATGAAAGTGGTAATTCAATAAAAATCATTAGATCAGATCGAAGCGGTGAATTCAATTTTTAAATATTTGAAGATTATTGTGAAGAGCATGACATTCAATATCAACTAACAATGCCTTTTTCACCTTAACAAATTAGTGTAGCCGAAAGGAAAAATCGCACTATTCCTGATACGGTGTGAAGTATGATTAAAAACAAAAATAAAATGAATATACAAAATAAAGAAGAATGGAAAGAGAGGACTTGAAAAATACAAAGCATGTTTGGTGGCAAAAGAATACAAACCAAAAGAAGGTATCAACTATAATGAGGTATTTGCTTATGTTATTCGCATGAAATAATTAGTCGATTTTTCGAATGAATGTGAAATCTGTTTTTCTAAATAGATCTATTGAAGAAGAAATATACATTAAACAACCAATGGGATATATTAAAGAGGGTCATGAATCAAAACTTAATAAATTAAGGAAGGCTTTATGTGGCTTAAAACAAACACCAAGTGCATGAAATGCAAGAATCGGTTCATACTTTAAACAAAATGGTTATACTCAATGTCCTTATGAGAACACCCTCTATGTGAAGAGGAGTGATAATGGAGATATAATACTTATTTGTTTTTTTGTAAGTGATCTTATTTTTTAAGGTGAAAAAATTTGTGATGACAGACCTTGGACTTATATCATTCTTCCTTGGAATTGAAGTGAAGCAAAATAAAGAAGACATATTCATTAAATGAGAAACATACGCACAAGAAGTATTAAAGAAATTCAATATAAGGAATTGCAATCTAACAAGCTCGCCGGTAGAAGAAAGAAAATAGAAAGTTAGTACATCTTACTATTTTCAAAAGTTTAGTTAGAAGTTCGAGGTATCTAACATGCACAAGACCAAGCATTCTATATGGAGTTTGAATTGTCAGTAATTATATGGAAAAACCCATTGATGTGCATTTAAGGGTAGCTAAAAGGATTCTTCGTTATATTAAATGTACACTAACTCATGGACTTTTATATTCTCATTATAATGAATATCAACTTACAAGTTATTCCGATATTGATTGGGCTAGAGACCAAGATGATAGAAAAAATACGAGTGGATTCTTATTTTTTGTGGGAGACACTGCATTCACATGGATTTCAAAAAAATAATTGTTTGTTGCTCTCTCGAAGTGTGAAGTCGAATATATTGCAGTAGCATCATCCGTATGTCATGCAATATGACTAAGAAAACTACTAAAAGAAATTGAATATTCTCAAGATGAAACGACAAAAATCTATGTTGACAACAAATCAACAATAGCTTGATAAAAAAATCATGTTCATCATGAAAGAAGAAAGCATATCCATATTCATTTTCATTATTTAAAAGATCAAATTGAGGATCAAGAAGTTCAAGTGGAGCATGTGAGAACTGAAGATCAAGTTGTAGATATTCTCACCAAGCCGTCGGCTGTGGAACGATTCATAAAATTGAAGATACTTCTTTGTGTAGTCAATGAAAATTTTGGTTTAAGGATGAGTGTCTGAAATTAAATCAAAATTATTAAATACTAGAAACATCTAGAAGAGTGTATTTGGTAAAGTGTCTCTTTGTATTCCACATCCATTAAAAACAAGAAAACTTAATTGTGGACTTTTTAGATTATGCTAGCATATGAATGATTTCTAGAATATTGTGCAAGTATAAGTAGGTATCTAGTTTGTCATTAGATATGATGAATGAAAAGTAGAAAGTCCTCTTCCTTGTTGCCCACTCAAGTGTCTCATTCATATTTTTTTCATCATATATATTTATATTTTATGTTTTTTTGTACAATGAAATCCTGATTCGGTTATTTCTACTTGTTTAGAACTCTCTCTTCCTATCGTTGGCTATCCCTTTTGGGCCATCTATGTACTTTGTCTTCTCATAGTCCCTTTTTGTTGAAGGGTGAGCTATCTCTTAGGTTATGGTAATTCGCGCTCTGCTCGGTAGCCTGGTGATGTTGTGCTAACACGTGTTCTCTCTTACTAGGACCAAAATAATCATCTTGGGACCTATTTTTATATTCATTGAACCTATATGGAATGAAATTTATAAATTGCAAGAGTTAGTCCAAGACAATTTTACTAAATATTTCAAAGAAGGACATTTAGCTTGGAGTCATCTTCTTTGAGATCGCTCTCCACTTGGTCCCCATAACAAGCTTAAACCAAAGGCAGATGGACCTTTCTGAGTCTCTAAACATATTAACAATAATGTCTAACAAATTGCGCTTCCATAAGATCATAGCGTATCAGCCACCTTTAATGTTGCAAATTTATCACCTCACCATAAGTTCAATTCCGACTTGAACCACCCAGATAAGTCCTCTTCACCCCGGGAAAATGATGCGGGAGTTGGAACGAAGGCTCTCAGATAGTGTTAAACTTGTAATTAGTTTCTTGCCCCGGATAAGTGTATGAATTGGTAAAATATTTTCTTCCAAACTAAACAATGAAACAACAATAAAAATTTCAGAATAAAAAACATCATATGCTAGTTTTGATGCATTTAAGAAAAAAAACTATTATGAACATGTAAATATCAAAATTTTGGTGTTAGATACGTAAATAATTTAGAATTGCGTGCTATGTATGTAATTTTCTAAGATTTTTATTGCTATTTGTGAATTAAGCTGTTGTAGTTATGCAGGTAGAAGAGGTTTGTTATGGTCTACTGAAATGGTGATTAATAAACCGGCTCGTATTTCATTTAAAAATACAAATTTGGTGTCCAAAATAAAATATTTATTTTTATGAGAAAAAAAAGGATATATAATATTTTAAGGACATTTGGTATTATGATATGTTAATGCAAAAATCAAAATTTTAAATTATTTTGTTTTTTTAAAAAAAGCCAATTTATTTAAAAATGTTATTTTTGATATTTTAATTGTTTTTAAAACGCCAATGTTTTTCGGAAGGTCAAATTAAAAATATTTAGAGCATTTTTAAATTCATTGAGAAAAACTCAGCACATATATATTATTCTTAGGTTATTAATTATCAATAAATTGCACTCATCATAATGAAAAATTATTCCATACGGATCAGACACCGCACGCAAGAATCACCTGATTTACGGTCCTGATGTATTTCGGTGTGCCTCATCTAATTTTTTTTATTTTTTATTAAAAAAATGGAAATAATGCTGACCGTAGATCACTGTGATCTACGGCCAAGATCGAACACCGCATACAGAGATGCATACGATGTCCGTACGCAATAATCCCTCCATCATAATACTTGAATTTTGAATCTCATTTTAATTAAAATTTTGACACTTTTCTTTTAAATATTAAAAAGGTTGTTTTTTTTTTTTAAACGCAATAAATAGAGCGGCAATATTCTAATAATGTGACACATGAATTTTAAATGAGCTGTCCACGAAGCATCAGCATGTATAGATCAGGTTGATTATTTTATTATAATATTAGTACGTATAATCTGTACATTTATTGATTAATATTATAATATTATTGGATTCTAGTTTGTCATTTGTGAATAGAGTTTAAACTGGGTGAAGTGTAGAAGGAAGAGATAGCATAATAAGTCTGGGATCTTTATATGGAGAATCAAAGGAAATGTCTGTTTATTCGTATTTTTGCCTCGTATTTATGGATGCATGTTTTGTATGATTACAAAAAGGAGTGAACGGTTAAGGAAATTGTTCTTAATGTCATTAAAGTTCTATATCATATTTATATCATNGAACCGGGTGAAGTGTAGAAGGAAGAGATAGCAGAATAAGTCTGGGATCTTTATATGGAGAATCAAGGGAAATGTCTGTTTATTCGTATTTTTGCCTCGTATTTATGGATGCATGTTTACAAAAAGGAGTGAACGGTTAAGGAAATTGTTCTTAATGTCATTAAAGTTCTATATCATATTTATATCATATTTATATCATATTTATATTACAATCTGTGCCCTCTAGGAGATGCGTTGTAAGGTCGAGGTGTTCCGACGTATGATGATCTTGCTAGGTCTTTTTAGCATAGTCAAGATGGTCGTTTGGTCTGGACACGGGGTTGGTCGGTCGAATCTAATTTGATAGTTTTTTTTGTAGTTCGTCATGACTCATTTTTCGTTCGGCTCGAGTCTCACAGAGCTCGTGTCTCGCCTTTTTGGTTAGTTCGTCAACTCTGTCAGATCTCCCAAACTTGCAAAGTCTTAAGCGAATATTGTCTCAGCCCAGCAGGGCATCCGATGAGATTCGCTGTCGTGATGATTCATACATGGTTGGTTCATCACCTCGACCGATCCCCCAATCTTGCAAGGTCTTAAGTCAATCTTGTCACAATTCACGTTGGGTATTTAACGAGACTCGCTGTCGAGAAGATTCATGTCTCGGTTTCGACGGGTCTTACCGCTACTGAGCAGGGAACCATCTATGGAGTTTGAACATATTGTGGGTTTAGAGACGTGGCTGCATGCTCAGTCTTGAATCGTCAGTGGATTGCTTATCTCAAAAGAATACCCTTTAATCTTGGTCATTCGTTCTCTTTAATTAGTGCTGGTATTTTTGATATTTACAAATATATTATAATATGTTACGACATTGCAAACTTAAGAAATCAAAATTTGATCATTACTAATACTAATATACAAAAATTCTAGTTCAAATTTCTCCATCCGTAGTGACTTTTTGGGATCAGATGCTCCCTCGCACAATAAAAACAAAAAAACTCTAACCTTAAATCTTAAAGGCAAGAGTATGCAAAAATAATAACGTGACGCTGTTCTTAAACAGCAATGCAATAATTTCACGACGAGCGCAGGAACAGCCGACCGGCGGGCCGACAACTCCTGCCGACAAATCGAACCGCAAAGCTAACGGTGAGCCGAAGCACGCCAAACCGGTATGCAACTCGGGAACCGATACTGGGTGCGCAAAGCGTGCATTGACGTGGAGAACTCGCACGTGCGTGCGCACGATCGTACTTCACCGCGGAAAGCGAGATCCGCGAGCAGCAGCGCACGTGGAGCAGCAGGTGGACCGGGCCGCCGCACGTGGATTGGGCCCCCAAACATTAAAAAATTTTGGATCTTTTCCCGCGTTTGCACCCAACGTGCGCGTCGTTTGACCGCCTCATTTTCTTATCAACCAATAAACTCCCATGTGGTCTTTTTTTTTTTTTAATAATAAATGATAAAATACAGTAATTGATTTTATGATATTAAGGAAATATTCATCTTAATATATTAAGGCATAAATCAGATTATCGTTGATTTTGTCTCTTTTTTTTTTTTTTTTGAAAAAAGAATATAATTAAGTTAGGCTGACTTTTAAGTAATTAAATATATGACTTGCAAGCAGACTCAACTAAGTTAACACATTAGTTGACACACACACACAAAGTATAAGTATAAGATGCAATATAAAATGAATATCTAAAATTATATTTTCATGATTATTCCTAAATAGCAAAGATGTTTCTATTCAATTTTATTTAATATCAATTTTATTAATTTAAATACACTATTTCTAAGATGCAAATGCAATATTTTTTTCTATATTAATTTTAATGGTGTGTGTGTGTGCGCGCGCGAGTGTGTGTGTATAAATATATACCAAAATTATAGGCACAAATCTCAAAGAGAACGACAACTAATAATACAAAACTACCTTTCGAAGCAAGTAATCAAATGAAGCATGAGAAGTTGCATCTTTAAACTTTGGGATACGTCAAAGCTCTGGAAATGATTTCCTACTCAGTAGCGACAAGATTCGTTGAGTATGAGACATAAATCATCCTGACAGTAAATCTTGTCAAATACCTCGTATAGGCAAGTGACAAGATAAGCTCCAAAACTTGTGAGAGGAGATATGGTTGATGCGACAAACTGACGAGATAGACGAGACACAAGTTCTATTAGACTTGAGCTAGACAACGAGTCACAACTCACTCGACAAAAAAAAAATTGATCCATCAATCGACCGACCGACCGAAACAATAGGTCTCCTAGAACCCATTGGTCAGACCTCTCGAAAAAAGGAACGATCATATTTAGACCAACCGATTATGCCCTCTCGACATAGGCGGATTTCCGACACCGTCAGATACGATTGGTGGCCGACCGACATCATTCACTTAAACTCATATGTCATTGTAAATCGTCATTACTTGTCAATATTATGACGATTATGAATTCAAATTATAGAAATTAATTCTATCAAGGGTTGTTATCATTATTGTTCCCATATTTCTTAAGTGTACTAATTAAACCCTTTTAAATATACAGTTTCAAGATGAATGGAAGGAAGCTCAGACCTTCTCCTAAAGAAATTACTATGTGCTCTCTTTCTCTCTTTCTCATTTTGGTTGTGCTCATGAAAATACAAATTCAAATTCAACAATAGTATATTATTATTGTATTTGAAATAAAAAATTCCAGAAAACACTTATAAAAAAAAAAAAATTTAATACTATCCTTTTATTTTATCTCAAGTAATTATTATTATTTTTTTATGATACCATAACTAATTGATTTTTTTTATAAAAAATTAGCTTGCTCCTGAGCTAATTCAAACATAAAATTCAGCCTTATATTGAACTCAATTTTGGTTAATTAGTTAAGCTCAAGCTAATTTTTTTTTAGGAAAACTTGAGCACAATGAACAATATACACAATTCAAACCCACAAACTAATGATAAAAAAANTGGTTAATTAGTTAAGCTCAAGCTAAATTTTTTTTTTAAGGAAAACTTGAGCACAATGAACAATATACACAATTCAAACCCACAAACTAATGATAAAAAAATTAAATCTTCAAATATAGTGAATGTGGTTTCTTTTATAAATAATATAATGAATTTAAGCGAGGCAAAAATTATATTTTATTAAATAAAAAAATATTATATCTATTTACGTTACTGCAATCAGCATAGGCTTGATGAACTCATAAAATTAAAATATGCTAAAAAAAAATTTTTTACAAATAAAAATAATAATCAAATTGCTGCCCAGCCAAAAATAGGGTTAAAAAAACTGTGGAAAATAGTTGCACGTATAGATCACGTGCCATCTATATAATNGAATAAAAAAATATTATATCTATTTACGTTAATGCAATCAGCATAGGCTCGATGAACTCATAAAATTAAAATATGTTAAAAAAATAATTTTTACAAATAAAAATAATAATAAAATTGCTACCCATCCAAAAAATAGGGTTAAAAAAATTTTAGAAAATAGTGACACGTATAGATCACGTGCCATCTATTTAATAACAATAACGAGTTATTTTTACTTAACTAGCAAGCCATCATGGATAATTTCAATTAGAGACCTCATTTCTTATTTTAAACCGATTATTAATTACACGTGTCTGCGGTTCAAAATAATTGAAACAGTAAATTAAAAAAAAAGAAAATATATACCCACTTGAGTTGATATTATACATATAAATATAAAAAAATTAAATATTATACATATAAATATAAAAAAATTTAATAATTAAATATGTAAATATATAAGACGTGTGGTGTGAATGTAGACGCCCCCCACCAAAAAAAAAAAAAAAAAATTATAGGAATCTCGAAGAAGTGAACCGCTTCTCACGTGCGTCATGTAGACCAAGCAGGTCAACTGTTCCTATGCGGACATCTCTCCCCCAGACTTCTCCATCTCCTCCTCTATATATAAAACGATATCGCCATGAAAACAGAGCAAGAGAAAACACAGAGATGGAAGGAAAGTGTAAGCACTGGGGCCATAAGGAGACGAGAGGGGTATGTCCCTACTGCCTGAAAGAAAAGCTGGAACAACTCACCATGGCTTCCTCCACGGTTTCATCGACCACCATTCTATCTTCCTCCACGGCTTCATCAGCAGCTTGCTCTTCTTATAAATCATCTTCTTTCGACGCGTCTCCGAGAAACAGACATCACAGTAAGAAGACTCTGCTGTATTTGTTTANTATATGACTTGCTAGAAGACTCAACTAAGTTAACACATTAGTTGACACACACACAAAGTATAAGTATACGATGCAATATGAAATGAATATCTAAAATTATATTTTTATGATTATTCCTAAATAGCAAAGATGTTTCTATTCAATTTTATTTAATATCAATTTTATTAATTTAAATACACTATATTTCTAAGATGTAAATGCAATACTTTTTCTATATTAATTTTAATGGTGTGTGGGTGTATATAAATACACACCAAAATTAGAGGCATGAATCTCAAATAGAACGACAACTAAGAATACAAAACTTCATTATGAAGCAAGTAATCAAATGATAATTCAATGCCAATCATGAGAAGCTACATCTTTAAACTTGGGATCGGTCAAAGCTTCGGAGATGATTCCCCACTCAGTAGCGCATGATTCGCTGAGGATGAGACACAAATCATCCCAGCAGTGAATCTTGTCAGATATCTTATATAGGCAGTGACAAGATCAGCTCCAAACCTTGCGAGAGGAGAGATCTGGTCGAGACAACGAACTGACGAGATGGACGAGACACATGTCCTATAATACTTGAGCCAAACGACAAGTGATTTGCAGCTCACCCGACAAAACAAATCAATCTGATCATCGACTGAAACAACAGGTCTTGCATAACCTATCGACCAGACCTCTCGACAAAACGAACGATCGTACTTAGACCTGCCGACCGACATCATTCATTTAAACTCATATGCCATTGTAAATCGTTATTCCGTGTCAATATTATGACGATCATGAATTCAAATTATAGGAATTAATTCTATCAAGGGTTGTTATCATTATTATTCTCACCTTTCTTAATTGTACTAATTAAACCCATTTCAATAGACAATTTCAAGATGAATAAAAAGACGCTCTCTAACCTTCTCCTAAGAAAATTACGATGCGCTCTCTCTGTTTGTCTTTCTGGTTGTGCTCATAAAAATACAAATTCAAATTCAACAATACCATATTCCAGTNACAGCGCACGTGGAACGGGCCGCAGCACGTGGATTGGGCCCCCAAACATTAAAAAATTTTGGATCTTTTCCCGCGTTCGCAGCCAACGTGCGCGTCGTTTGACCGTCTCATTTTCTTATCAACCAAAAAACTCCCATGTGGTCTTTTTTTCTTTTTTTTTAAATAATAAATGATAAAATACAGTAATTGATTTTATGATATTAAGGAAATTTTCATCTTAATATATTAAGGCATAAATCAGAGTATCGTTGATTTTGTCTCTCTTTTTTTTTAAAAAAAAGAATATAAGTAAGTTAGGCTGACTTTTAAGTAATTAAATATATGACTTGCTAGCACACTCAACTAAGTTAAGTTGACACACACAAAGTATAAGTATAAGATGCAATATGAAATGAATATCTAAAATTATATTTTCATGATTATTCTTAAATAGCAAAGATGTTTCTATTCAATTTTATTTAACATCAATTTTATTAATTTAAATACAATATATTTCTAAGATGTAAATGCAATACTTTTTCTATATTAATTTGAATGGTGTGTGTGTGTATAAATATACACCAAAATTAGAGGCACGAATGTCAAATAGAACGACAACTAAGAATACGAAACTTCATCACGAAGCAAGTAATCAAATGATAATTCAATGTCAATCATGAGAAGCTACATCTTTAAACTTGGGATTGGTCAAAGCTCTGGAGATGATTCCCCACTCAGTAGCGTATGATTCGCTGAGGATGAGACACAAATCATCCCGGCAGTGAATCTTGTCAGATATCTTATATAGGCAGTGACAAGATTAGCTCCAAACCTTGCGAGAGAGGAGATCTGGTCGAGACAACGAACTGACGAGATAGACGAGACACATGTCCTATAATACTTGAGCCAAACGATAAGTGATTCGCAGCTCACCCGACAAAACAAATCAATCCGATCATTGACCGAAACAACAGGTCTTGCATAACCTATCGACCAGACCTCTCGACAAAACGAACGATCGTACTTAGACTGGCCGACCGACATCATTCACTTAAACTCATATGCCATTGTAAATCGTTATTCCGTGTCAATATTATGACGATCATGAATTCAAATTATAGGAATTAATTCTATCAAGGATTGTTATCATTATTATTCTCACCTTTCTTAATTGTACTAATTAAACCCTTTTAAATAGACAATTTCAAGATGAATAAAAAGACGCTCTCTAACCTTCTTCTAAGAAAATTACGATGTGCTCTCTCTGTTTGTCTTTCTGGTTGTGCTCATAAAAATACAAATTCAAATTCAACAATACCATATTCCAGTTGTATTTGAAATAAAGAATTCAAGTAAACACTTATCAAAAATTATTTTTAATTACCATCTTTTTATTTTATCTCAAGTAATTTTTATTATTTTTTTATGATACCTAAACTAATTTATTTTTTTATAAAAAATTAGCTTGCTCCTGAGCTAATTCAAAAATAAAATTCAGCCTTATATTGAACTCAATTTAGGTTAATTAGTTAAGTTCACGCTAAAATTTTTTTTTTAGGAAAACTTGAGCACAATGAACAATATACACAATTCAAACCCACAAACTAATGAAAAAAAAATAAATCTTCAAATATAGTGAATGTGGTTTCTTTTATAAATAATATAATGAATTTAAAATTTTATTTTATTAAATAAAAAATATTATATCTATTTACGTTAATGCAATCAGCATAGGCTTGATGACCTCATAAAATTAAAATATGTTAAAAAAATTTTACAAATAAAAATAATAATAAAATTACTACCCAGCCAAAAATAGGGTTAAAAAAACTGTGGAAAATAGTTGCACGTATAGATCACGTGCCATCTATATAATAACAACAACGAGTTATTTTTACTTAACTAGCGTGCCATCATTGATAATTTCAATTAGAGACATCATTTCTTATTTTAAACCGATTATTAATTATACGTGTCTGCACTGTGCGGTTCAAAATAATTGAAACAGTAAATTAATATATATATATATATATATACACACCCACTTTTAAGAAATTAATAATAGTAATATTTTTTATGCCATGTAAAAATTTAAATATTATACATGTAAATATAAAAAATTTTAATAATTAAATATGTAAATATATAATACGTGTGGTGTGAATGTGGCCCCACCAAAAAAATAAAATTAATTTTAGGAATCTCGAAGAAGTGAACCGCTTCTCACGTGGGTCATGTAGACCAAGCAGGTCAACTGTTCCTATGCGGACATCTTCCCCAGACTTCTCCATCTCCTCCTCTATATATAAAACTATATCGCCATGAAAACAGAGCAAGAGAAAACACAGAGATGGAAGGAAAGTGTAAGCACTGGGGCCATAAGGAGACGAGAGGGGTATGTCCTTATTGCCTGAAAGAAAAGCTGGAACAACTCACCATGGCTTCCTCCATGGCTTCATCGACCACCATTCTATATTCCTCCACGGCTTCATCAGCAGCTTGCTCTTCTCATAAATCATCTTCTTTCGACGCGTCTCCGAGAAACAGACATCACAGTAAGAAGACTCTGCTGTATTTGTTTAAGGGAGGAAAGGAGGAGCCTCTGAGGAGGAGCAGTTCGCTGGCGTTTCCGATCGGAGAAGGAAAGGAGAGGAAGGAGGAGGAGCAGGAGAAGAAGATTAAGAGGAGAAGTGTGAGATCTGGGAGCATGTTTTGGGCGAAGTTTGTGTCCGCAGGAGAGGGAAGAAGGAAGGAGAGCAAATTGGAAGGGCTTTATCATTCAAAGACGGCCAAGGAGAAGCCTTCTTCCAGATGGCCTTTCTTCGTTCAGAAGAATTTAAATCAGCTGTGAGGAAGAAAACGATGATATCTGTACATATTTATTATTTTGAACCCTTTTTTTTTGTTGCAATTTCGTTTATATGAATTTCTATGAAATAAAGGATCATCTTTAATCATTGTTTAGAATGCGATTATGTGTGATTTTCATTAACTTGTTGTTTGGGTGCTGAAGAAATTCTGGAATGAAGATTTAAGAATGGTGGGGGAACATTGTAGTACTTGTTCTTGTCAAGAAGCCAAATATCTGTCCCCCTATGTTGGTGGAATTGATAGGCAAACGCAATTGATTACGATATTAAATTAATGTATGTTGAATTCAAAGGCGGACAGATCGATAGCTGCAGGAATTGTCGAAGGAGGAAGAAAGTTGGCCACGGGACTGACTTTTAAATTCAGAAATCTAATGGGGTCCAGCAATTATGTTCTGAACAACGTTTATCATTTTCTTTCCCAGACAACGTAAGCATTAGCAGCAATGGACAGAGAAGAATCTAGATGTAGAGAGAGAGAGAGCACAGCAGGCAGCGAAAATATAAAAAATTTAGAAACAATGAGTTGCATTTACAATCATNTATGTGTGATTTTCATTACCTTGTTCTTCGAGTGCTGAAGAAATTCTGGAATGAAGATTTAATAATGGTGGGGGAACATTGTAGTACTTGTTCTTGTCAAGAAGCCAATATCTGTCCCCCCTATGTTGGTGGAATTGATAGGCAAACGCAATTGATTACGATATTAAATTAATGTATGTTGAATTTAAAGGCGGACAGATCGATCGCTGCAGGAATTGTCAAATGAGGAAGAAAGTTGGCCACGGGACTGACTTTGAAATTCAGAAATCTAATGGGGTCCAGCAATTATGTTCTGAACAACGTCTATCATTTTCTTTCCCAGACAACGTAAGCATTAGCAGCAATGGAGAGAGAAGAATTTAGATGTAGAGAGAGAGAGAGAGAGCACAGCAGGCAGCGAAAATATAAAAAATTTAGAAACAATGAGTTGCATTTACAATCATTTGAATCACCATTGTTTTTTGTTCAAACAGCTGACGTTCAAAATGGAGTTGAGGTATGTTTTGCTACAAATTGTACTGAACTTTGATACTTAATGCTACCTATGAATTGCTGTAAACTTTTGTGTTGTATATGTTGAATGCAACCATTTCACTATACTTGAAATCATTTGCTTTGCCTATTTCTAAAAAATTAATATGTTTAGAGGAACTTACAAAGCATCCCGTGCCATTTCCTGTTGAGGTGGCACACCAGATCATAGATGTCCTAAGCATCACCATCATCGGAGTCATATTCGTTATTCTGATATTCGCTTGGGCGCTGTTTGAGCCTCTGAAATATTTTGTCGAGGGACTCGGAGGAGGAGATACTATGAGCGCCTGGTGAGGTTTCCTGAATTTCTCGCAGGGGAAGGAACTTTTTTGCACCAATATTGGTCTTGAATTTTTGAAATCCAGATTTAATGGAAGCCCACTTTGTGGATAGACCTGAGCCTGATGCGATTGGATTTATATCTGGTTGGTTATGGGAGTAAAGTGGATCGAGCGAAGATACTGAGCTCAATGACAAGGCCTTTTTTGATGTCTCTGACTGCCTTGTTGCAGACTTATCTGCTAAGGCCTCTCTGATTGTGCCATGTATTTGGTTATCTTTTCTCTGAGATTTTAGGGTTTTTCTGCCTTCTTCCTTGAAAGGGTCTACTTCAGTGGCATCCTTGTCCTGCAAAGAAAAAAAAGCAGATCAGCTTCTTATAACTACTATTACGCAGATCTCTCAGGTAAAAAATTAGAGCCAAACATGATGCTTTGTGGTGACTAAAATAATTGCCGGTCAGGGAAGGTAATTATCTTGAAGTTAACAATTCAGAACCTACAAAAACTTCTTCTATACAAGCCAGTGAGATATCTAGTTCTCTTAGTACAGTTTTAAAGCAACCCATTAAATGAAGTGCAAGCATTTGGGTGAAGTCTGCAATGCCTGCCAACTACTTGTATGTAGCTAATTTAGTCCAATAGTTATTAAATTTCCCCAATAGATTATTTAGTCTATTGAGTACACAAAATTTTCCAAATGGTCCCCTAGGAATTAAATTGGAGTCAATTTTGTATAGTCAAGGGACTAAATTATGATCAATTTTTGCATCACAAGTTGGGATCATTCTGTATCAATTTTGTATAGTTAAGACATTAACTAAGTGAAATGTGATGCTCTTGAAATTAAATTACCAACATAAATATTCGGAAACTACTTTTATTATTAATCCTATCACATATCAATCAATTCAGAAGTAAAAAAGTAGCAGCATGCCGTCAGGGGTATGAATAATTTACATGACAGAAGACAAGAACATTAATCACTGCCCTCATAAACTAAAGCGTGATTGGGATCACTTATTTATTTATTCATTTTAATTTTTAATTTTTTGTTTATGTTTTTTTTTGGAAATAAAACATGTTTATTACTGGTAGTTATTTACTCAAAACATCTTGTTAGATATGGCTCATACAGCAAATAAAAAACAAATGCTGGAGCGGAACAGAGCAAGCATAGCAGAGTGGAGTGGAAGCATCTGTCCAATCGGGGGAGTTACGTTATGTGGGTTGTCGTTGCCCCCGCAATACGATACAAGGGTAATTTTGTAATTACATCTTGTACACCGAGGATATATATATATATATATATCTGTGTGTGTGTGTGTGTGTGTGTGTGTGTGATAATAATACTTGAAGAATGCACCATACAAACATATTCTTAAAATAAAAATGAAAAACAAAAAATTGTCCCAAAATATGCAGCACTTCCTGAGTGTCAAGCGCAAAAATGAAAGCAGGTCATACCAGCGACACGTTGCCAGATTCAAGATCCACACTGAAGTTGCCAAAATTTCTTGCTAATGGGATGACTTGCTCACCAACGTTATAACCTTTTTCAAGCCAAGAACGCTCTGTATGGAGAGAAGTGGCCGCATACATAAGTTAGAGCTTTGATGTGTATGCGGCTCGTGCAATTAAGCAACAACAGTAATAACAGAAATATATAGAGGTAGTGCGATAAATGTAATTATTTAACGGCACATTAAGGGGGTGTTTGGCTTAAATCCAGCCAAATATTAAAAAAAAATTTTAATCCAATGTTCCGTTAAATCCATTAAATCAATTTTTTTCACATTTCATCTTTTCTTTCAGTGTTCCGTCTCTTTTGTGATGGAAATCCAAATTTCATAAATCTGATAGCGAGACGGATTTAAGAATTTCTTCCATCGTGTGTTATCTTCATGGGCATCTCTATCAATAGAAATCCGGATTTATTGGATTTACTAAATGCTATTTAAGGTAAATAGGGTTGCAGCCAAACACCCCCTAATAAAGATTTCTCTCAATGGTTCATAGGGTGTGCGAGGGAAAAAATATTACGCCTGCACGTTTGGACAACCAACCACCGGGCG
The DNA here is from genome assembly GCA_002079205.1 of Phalaenopsis hybrid cultivar. NCBI lineage: Eukaryota > Viridiplantae > Streptophyta > Magnoliopsida > Asparagales > Orchidaceae > Phalaenopsis > Phalaenopsis hybrid cultivar. Next base: position 89,836 of record JXCR01138161.1, read on the forward strand.
TCACGCCAACCAGCACTGTTATGTATGGCTACATGGCATCCGGCGGTTGGCCGTCCAGAGCGCTGTTATGTATGGCGACATGGCATCCGGCGGTTGGCCGTCCAGACATGCAGCATCTGGACATAGAATTTTCTAATGCTAGGGAGGGGGGTTAATGTGAAACAACAGGACAAAGTAAAATTCTCAAGCTTGCCTTTTTGCAGGATAATTATCCCTGATTGATCAAAGCCATTCATATCCTCCTCTTCATTTCGGAATCTGAACCTTTTCCAGCTTCCAAAATAATCAATCACTCGACCAAAAAAGTTAACTGCAACCAGCACCGTGTAAATAACCATAATGAGAGGGTATATTCTATTAAAGCCTTGACCAAAGAAAGGAACAGCATCGTCAATGTTTCCCATCCTCTGAAAAAGAAAATCAGAAGTAAATCAGCATATCACTAGAACGAAATGCTCAGGAAGATAGTGAGGATGTAGAAGAATAATAAAAGAGAGAAATATACATTGATGTTCATAAACCTTAACTATGGGTGATTCGCAAATCAGTCGAAAAATGTACAACACAAATTCCTTATAGGCACAAGTTTATGCACGAGATCAAAGTTACTTTTTGTAAAATCAATGGGAGTATATACAACACATTAAATATTATAAAGAACGAAATGAACTCATAAGAAAATACACTCCCTTATTGAAAATTCATTTATAGGCTGTAAGCCTGTAATGGCATCCCCCTTCAAGACCTCTCCATATTAAAAAAAAACAAATATCATTCAAATTTAAAAAATGCAATTAAAATTCTGATTGATTCTCGTAAATCCTTAATTTATGCTAATTTATATAACTCCAAATAAATTATAATGTTTAAAATGCTCCACAAATAATATTTGGAGTGCCTCCTAGTTCTTTACAAAAACAAGAATAAATAAGATGCAATTATGTATCATAACAATTAGCATTTAAAACTAATCTAGTAAGAGGTCATCTTGCTTGTGCAGCTTCAATCAGTTCCAATGAAATATAAAGAATTTCAAATTTATGGGTTAGGGTGAGGATTGAAATGTTATTTACAAGCATTTATTCCATTTACATCATAAGAAAGATCTAGGCAACAACACTCAAAAACATAAATAGGCAAAATTTAATTTGATGTGTAAGAAAAATTGAGAATAATCACCTTCTCAAAAACAGTTTTGTTATCTCTATCAAGACGAATAAGATTCAGGAAATTGTAAGAAATCGGAGGTGCGTATCTTGCAACCATTCTGCCACAAACAAATTAGTCATATCAAAGAACACAATCAACTAGTATTCCATTAATTAGTTAAAAGCTGAAGAGGAAATTCATACGAGCATATCATGAGCAAACTAACTGAGCTCGTTTGTCTCGGAGTTAATGAGTAGAACATGAGCATTCCAATCTTGAACAACGAATAATATGTGCAAATACACATATACATAAGAGGAACAAATGCAGCAATCTACAAAAGCACATAGCAGGTTATATGGGCCACTGTCCGGGTAAGAAAACAGTATGGATCAAAATAACCAGAAAGAAGAGACTTTTCATATAAAGAGAATTATATTAACATGAAGTTCAAGTAGTATATTATAGGAATAATGTCAGCTAAGCATTGCTTATGCTAGCATTTTAACAAAACGAAAAATAACCAGCAAAAACAATCAATCATTACAAGCCTTTGTTTTGGCCTTAAATCGAATTTATTTAGATAAAAGAGTTATTATCAATGGGTGAAGTGGAGTTGAGAAATCACAACACTTCCAAACCAGGGTAGTTCCATTACAACTAACTGCTACGCCAAGCTAGAATATTGATACTATATGGCAGGTTTTACAGCAACCAAATGATTTCAATGACATCAGATAAGGGTAATAACAAAGTCACGTTCATGGGTTTTTTTTTTTTTAATGCAAAATTAATTAACTAAATTATTAAAAAAGTGTGATAAAGATAATTGGCAGGTTTCAACCACATAATTTCAATGACTCAGATAAGGATATTGGCTAAGGATAACAAATCACGTACAGATTTTTCTTTTTAAGCAAAATATATTAACTAAATAATAAAAAAAGTGTGATAAGAATACAAAAATGCCAAGACAGAAAGAAAAAATACAACACAAAAAATATATAAATATTAATTTGGATCATCTATGAAGCCTAGTTAAAAAAAGTGAGTGGCGATAGATTTATGTTTGTTTCATGCCCCTTCTGCTATAAAGAAAATAAAATCTTTATACACCAAAGAGTTGAACTCTGAATGTTCCAATCAGAAATAAAAAACAATCAATGGTGACTGATCATAATTTTATTCACAAACGGAATGAGGTTGAAGCATTTCAAGTACTCGAAGAATATTCTCAATCATAGTATCACCAATTGATGAAGTGGCCAACACCAAAGGGTTAGCAGAGTAAAAAATATCAGCTACTACCTCCAGCAGAGAATCTAACCTTGGTGTCAAAAAGGCCTGAATTGAAGAGTGGAGATCTTCCACCAAAAAAATGAGGATCAATATGAGTATCAGGTAGAAGGTTCTGTGCTTAAAAGTAAGATTCCTTAGCTCTGGATAAGCCTTTAAACCTTTGAAGAATTTATGCCTACAAATAAGATGCGGTGCAATATAAGAGATTTTTTACTTAAATTCCACCATCTGCTAATATCTGGATGAGGGAGACCTAATTTACACCTCATTATAAAAAAATGGGTTGTAACATCCAATTCCAAGACTTAAAGTCATAGAACCTAGTAAAATGAGCTTATCGTTGCATCTACCTACAAGTGCTTTCCAAAAATAGAAGCTATAGATAATAATATATAATAATTGAAATATACCAGACAGTAAAAAAAAAGATCAAAATGGGAGTGACATGAAGCTCCAAAGATCAATCCAAATGGGGAGACCCTTTTAACATGCGCATAAGGTCACAGATATAGTATGATCATCGTGAGAACAGTTAGATGTAATATGCTTCTTAAAAAAAAGCCTTATGAAGACATCCCGAGGATCAATAAGCCCAATGGAGTAGTCGCTTATCAAAGTTAAATTTAAAATGAGCTTGCAAATTAATTCAATGTTTGGATGACCCAGAGAGAATTTACCATTAAGAGGGCAAAAGTCATAGCAAGCACAGAAATCTCATCAAAAAAGAGAGAAGCAGAACTACCTTGAAATGGTGAAGCTTGAAGAGGGGAAAATCTTCGCAGCATTCGAACCACAAACAACATTCATAAATGAGTACAAAGGTTGAGGTAGAAGAGGCGCAACCATTTAGGGGGAAAAAAAAAGAGAAACCTCAGGAAAAGAGGTGGCAACCTCACTGGAAGGTGATCCAAAACCCTAAGAGAGGTTATCGCAGAAGGTCTGATTTGATGAAACAAGAAATGCAGAGTTTCTTCTAATAGAGATAAGTAAAAGAGAACAAGCACAACCATAAACATGAAAAGCAAAAATTTACCATTCACGGAGAGTAGAAGTAGGTGACACCACAAGGCCTACCCTATAGGCTACAAGGACAGAGAGCGGACAACACGCTGACCCCATATAGTGGTGTCGGCATCACAGATAGCCTATGGACCTACCAAATCAAATTAGGGTTTGTAAGTCTTCCATCAACAATTAAATGCTCGGAGAGGGAAGTTCCTAATCCAAAGATTTTCTGTTGCCTCGGAAGAACTGGGGCCAGTTGTAACGGAGAGAGTCGAATGGACAATGCGATGAAGTTATGATTGACTGAATCACTAGGAAAGGTTGGCAACTCCCAATGGTTACCTGGTACAACTTCCTTGCTTCTATGTCAGGGAGAGCAAAAGACGGATCATAGACTCAAGATTTTGATCTCTCAGAAAGCCTAGAGGCCATCGAAGCCACTTGAAACCAACTAGGAACAAACCTCCACAACTTCTATCTAAAATATCCTTAATCATGCTCTAACCCAAAGACCACATCATCAATGAAAGTTAGTTTCTTATTATAATTATTGAAATGCAGTTGCACAATTATATAAAATAGATGTTGTTCGAGTAAAAGCACACTCAAGTTAAGACTTGGGCTTACTTGGTTTTCCTCATTTTTATTTGTTTAAGAGTTGTGAAAATATGAGTTTCAATGGATCAGTTTAGCAATTTAGCCCATACGTCTGACCCTTCTAAAAACCTAAAGGACTAGCCCTAACGGATAAAAGCATAACTGGGCTGACCCAAGTAGGTTCAGGGATAGGTTACTTATCATTTTGTGTCACTAACACTAGTCACCATCATATGTTGAAAGATGCAAAATAAATAAACAAAAATATTAAGAAAATAATTTAGAAGTCATGACCTCTCATAAATATATTAAAGTATTTGTCTGGGAAACAACAATATTTTTTGAAATAAATGTATCTGTTATACATATAATAGCATGAATCAAACTTGGTTATGCATCATAAACTCAAATTCAATTCCAAATGATCTTTTAGCACAATATCCTTAACTTGAAATCCCAACTCGACCATTTGTTTGACTCCAATATCAAACGAACTTCTATACAAGGTTTTATTGGATAAATGTATAAATCTATAGAAAACTTAAATGGGCTCTGATATATACTAAACCAATCACCAATTTAGGTGGCCTAAGACAGTAAGACCATGATGAATTTCGTAATGCTTAAATAAAAAACTTGAATGGATTAGCAGCCCAATTGACACCCCTATATATTAGAATGGTTCACACTTACCTTACTTTAAATCAACAGTGGTACCCAAACCACAGGAAAGACAAAGCCCTGGCAAAGTCTCCTGGGTATACATTTTATTTGGAAAACCAGGTGAATCAAAGGGAAGCAGGTTCTAAATATTAAAGAGATCAATGGCGGCAGAAACTGTACTTTCATCAAGACTTTCTAACCATTGGGCCTGACTACATGCCTCCTTCACCACTCATTCCAGTTAGCACAGTTTAATCACCCCATAACCCATCCACGTTGGAGATGAGATTAACCTGCATTCATCATAGTTAGTGGCTACCTTAGTTAAGATCTGACATTAGTTGAGTTTTTTATATCAGCCTCTCAGTAAATTTGTTCTGACCTATCATTCTTCCCAACATTTAATCCCCAAACTAGTTTAACACTGGCGCTACTGTGCTATCCAGATCAGTCTATAATCAGAAAAAAAAAATATAGACAAACAGCACACTAAAGGTTTATAGTTGAAATTTGAAAATTTATTAGCTGTGAGAACCATGAAAACCAAAATGCATCGAAAATGCTTCTGTGGTTAAGTAATTCTTAGGAATAAAAATAACATAAGAGAATTTCATGACAAGCAGATTTGTTTGCCCTAGTTTATATCAAAACTTTACAAGTGAAGGGAGGATGAATTAGAAAGTCAAGCCCAAATGGTTGGGGTAATAGTAACGATTATTATAGCAACAATGAACATTATACTATAAATGATAATCTAAAAAGGAAAACTTTATCCTAGATTTAATTCATGCATGGCTAAACATAATAAATCAATCCCAAATCATAAAGAAAGGAAAAAAAAAACACTTTGAGCAAATCAAAATAGTTCATCAATAAATGGTAATGTCATCTCTCCAAACGTTTACCTGAACGAGCATCTCCTGCTTCCCAACCGTGTTTATAAGTATGGAAAAGAGTGACAAATCAACCCCACTAGGCAGAATAGTAGCCTCGGCCAATAGGATCGCAACAGTCATACAGCCAAGTAACACTGCTGCACATTTCTTAACCCTATTTTTGAGAAAGCAGCGCCACAAAAACTCTGCAATATCAGCAGAAATTATCATTTCCCAGTTTACTAGTTGTAATCTAATTACTAGTCACAAAATTCATACAGTAGAATGCCAGACTTCATAAAAACTATGTTACCCAATGTATCCACAAATGATCCCAACGCTCCAGTCCGACTTCCTCTGAAACTAGAAATATATTTCCTGCGGGCAACAAATAGAGCACATCAATAAGAAATTACCCATGCAGACCTGGAACCACAATTCAAGGTAGCCATGACGACTGAGATGAGCTTTCTAGCTGATGATAAACCAGAAAAAAAGAAATTTGCAGTTCAAACTGGTTAGAAATGCAGAGGTACCATTTACAATGATGGAGAATTATGTCCGAACATACAAGGATTTACAAACAAGTGGATATCAAAAGTGCAACAAATTTAAAATCTTAAAACACCAATTTGCCAGAAAATCTGACTTCATTACAATTGCTACCTATAAGGCCACATAACAGCTGGCTGCTTCTTCATAATTTAAAGGCCAAGATAATAGGTTAACGTTTCAGACCATGGTGATGCAAGCACATGGAACAAAACTCAACGGCACACAAGTGAAATTGATATCATACAGAATTGTTTTCAGTGTATATGCATTCAGAAGTTAAGATTTGATTGCAAGAATGGTTGAAATTTTCACAGCAGCACTACAATTTGATATAATATCATTCATGTAAAAAAGTTAAAATTAAAGCATCTATTTTTAATGAAAAAATGGATTCTAAGATATTTTCTGATTGGTTAATGGACAAATAATTTCCTCCTGTGGAAAAAATATCTGGTGAGCTAGAAGTGAGATTTGTAGAACTGAAATATATTGACTTTGACGAATATGGAGAAATAAAAGGGAAAACTTGGAAAAGAAAATGCACCATTGCTTGGGCTGAAATGAAGTTCTAAAAGAAAAAAACTTACCTTCACAACACCATTATTGTTTGCTTGATTAGTTCAATTCTTCGAAGCAACAAACTAAAAATCTTAAATGAAAGAAAATGGGGTAGACTTAAAATCTCAAAATGCACCACGAATTGTTTTCAACTTGTATTGAATTTTTGGGAATACAAGGTTTCTGGTGTCTAAATGAGTTGCAATATATTTTGGGAGTCGGTCTTTTGTCAAAATAGTCAAATTTTATCAAACATGCCAACTTCATCTGAGATTAGTAGTATCATTATTAAGTCACTGAAAGAAAATCTTCCTTGTCAGCACCTCCTTTTATTACATATTTTTGAGTGATGAGAGAATAAAAGAAGGCACAAAAATAAATTTCATAAAACCACAATTAGGCTAGGTATGTCATTGGATTTAAATATTGGGTTGTTATAAAGTTAAGTGGAATATGATAGAAATGAGAATGTTAAAACTAATGTACAAAAATTTAGGAAAGATAAATTAATAAATTATTATATTAAAAGAAATATTAGAATGACATCTATTGAAAATAAGAAGAATGAAAATATAATTAGTTGGTTTAGACATGCACAACAAAATATAGAATATATCCTTTAGAAGAGTAAATAAATTTATCAAAGAATTAGGAAGAAAAAAAGGGTATACTTCAAATTGCATGCAAGAATGACTTTCAAAATGATTTATGAATATATTTAACACCAACCACACTCAACAAGAATAAATGAAAAATAAGGATTCATAATGCAATACTAAAATGGTTGAAATAAGGCTAACAATGATGATGCAGACAATGATTAACATATATAATGAATGATTAAAAATGCACTTGAATGAGTAGATAGATTAGTTTCAAAATACTAGTAAAAAGAAAATATAGATTTAAGGTTACATGGTCAGAAGTTGCGCAAACCGATTAACAAAGAGTAGGTTTAGCTCTTCAGATGGCACCCAGATGAAACGAAAGAAAAAAGAGGTTTCATAAAACTAACACCAGATAGTTGGGATAAGTCTAATAATGATAGGTGCATACTTGCTAGAAATTAGAAAACAAATCTCTGTGCAGTGAAAAGAAAGTATAAATAAATAAAAAATGAACAAAATGTCAAGAAATTAAAAAAAGAGAATATTCCAAAAAGTCAAAACACAAAGTCCCAGGAAACTTGCCATCTAGTTGAATCACAGTGTTGGTAATTTTTTATTGTGTCCTCCAACTCTAGAGCCTCCATTACATATGCCATATATTCACTGCAAAAAAGGTATACACAAGATGTTACACAAAAACCATATGAACCATAAGCAACTTATGAAATTATTAAAGCCCAAAAACTAAGCTTCAACATTTTTTTCATCTTAAAGCTTAATTTACATATTTGTTTACCTATTCCATCAATACATTTCTAAATAGTGGCATAAAAGCGGTAAAATACTTGATCAACTACAAATCAGGTGAACAATTAAACTTATGGATCAATACCTCTTACATCGATAATACTCCTCATGAGCTTTCTTCAGCTGGCGTCTTAGTGTAGCCATTGTTTTTTCATTTGTATCATAATCCATATCATTTTCACCCAAGCGTCCCCCAGCCGGCTTGAAAGATGGATCTTCCTTAAGCTAAGTAAAATGATTTATCTTAAATCAACTTAAATAAAATGGCATAAGTAGTTTATGACAAGGAGAATGAATCTTATCAACCAAGAAATACCATTTGGACAAGCATGTTGTCAACAACATCCATGTATGGCCTCAAAGGATCCCTCTTAGACATCTGCTTGGATGTGGCCTGAGCAATCTAGGAAAGTA
>JXCR01138162.1:15891-33298 GCA_002079205.1 Phalaenopsis hybrid cultivar
CCCAAGGGCTAGTAGGTTTAGGGGACCATCTACATGAGTATCCCAAAAGATCAAGGGATCTAGGCTAAAAATTTGAGTTTAGGGTAATGAGTGCTTGTGAGTGTAGATAAGTGTAGTGAGTGCCTTAGCTCCAGACCAACACCCAAGGTCAACCCTAAGGTCCAGCAATCCTAAGGGTGACTCATCTTGAGTTTCCCCCACAGTGACCCCACCTACTAAGTGCTAGAGGTTGAGAGCACTATGTGGAACTTCAATTTGAGTGGAGAAGAGTTTGAAATTTCTATTGTTGAGGGTTCCATGTCTATTTTTCTAAGAAAAGTCAACAGGAAAAGTCCTATGGCTAGACCTTAGGCTACTAAAGAGGAAAAACTAAACCTCAGCCAAAATTGAGGTCAACAACTTAGTAATTTTTTATTTTCACCATGGATTTTGTGAGGTCCAAAAATTAGAATTTTTGATGAAAATACTTGAAGAAATCCCATGGTGAAAAGTTTCTTACCAAATAACCTTGCTTGAGGAGTTAGATTTTTTATTTATTAATTTATCTGGACTTTATTTAGATTTTCAAAGAATTTTAAATGACTTCCCGTGTTAAGAGAAGAAGGACATCCGAGGACTTTGACACTCAAAGATTTGTTAGTTTCAAATCCCAACATAGTTACAATACTCAAATGGAGTCCTAGGGAATGATCCTAGAGCAGGTGTTTGCAAACCCGGGTGGCAAGGTCGAAAGTCTGATTCTTGCTAGGAAATGGGAAAGATACTACTACTTCATTATCATAGTAATTTTCCTGATGGTTTGGGAGTTTTATGCAAACCAGTGATTGACGTAGATAATCCAAAATTGGCTCTTTTCACTCCCTGTACTCCCATTTATGATGAAGAAGAAGGAGGAGGAGAAGAAGATGAAGACGAATTAGATGATGAAGAGGAAGAAGATGAAGATTGATGTTTTATGAGTCTTGTTAAGTTGTTTTTTATGTCTGTTTGTTGTTTGTGTTTGTATTGGTATGTAATTTTATATGAAACTTTTTGTAGTAAAAGACTCTTTATTTTGTGTTGTGAACTGAATCTGTAATAGTAATTGTAGACTTTCACATTTTCTGCATTTTTACTATTTTCAGTTTAGTTTTTCAATTTTTGTATTTATGTTTTAAATTCTTAACAAGTTTTCTACAATATATTATGTTTTTTATAATGCTTTAAAGCCCGTATGTAGTTTTACGGTTAGTACCTATAGTATACCAGAGCCCAGTTTCATAGTCAGAAATCCTCTATAGGTCAGTTTTTATTTTCATGCATTTACTGTTTTCTTTCACCTGTTAAATTTTATATTCAAAAAAATTTTAAAGTCATTCAAAAACTTATGTTTGGGGGAAAGAAAAATTTATTTTGAAAAGGAGTAAACTAAATTTTAATTATACTTAAGTAAATAAATTTTTAAAAATTAATTTAACATGGCCTTGGATATTAAGATTTTACTTTAAATGACTATACTTTTGTTTATAAGTATTATGGTAAATTTAGGTAAAGAGTTTTTAATAATAAAGGTCAATTATAAAGTTGATCATATTTGGTATGATATGATAAGACTATATTTTTCTCATTAAAATAAGGGAAATTGTATTTTTGAAGTGTTAAGAATTTTAGAGTTTCATGTAAGAAGAAAGGAATAAGAATTTAAGCAAAAATATATACTAATATGAATTTAAAAAGTAAAGAAAGGTATAGAGTTTTGATTTAAGAAGACGATAGTGAAGGTCAAAATCATTAAAAGCTATCTAAATATAGTAATCCTCACTTGAAAAAAAAAAGAAAATAAAGGATTGAAAAGATCTAAAAATAAAAGAAAAAAAAAGAAGAGCAAAAAATAGAAAAAAAAAATAAGTGAGGAGAAGCTTGAGGAGATACCTAATCAAAAATTGGCTTCGCTTGAATCAACTTAAGAGAATGAGCTTTATTACATTTACCAAACTTATATTGGAATATTAGAAGCATTCCTAGCAAAGTTTTCCTGAAGTTCTTTTTCATATGAATGTTCTAAATGTCCTTAATATGATGAATTACAATTCCTCTTAAAATGAATAGAGATTTAGAAATCTTCAATTTGATTGCTAAGTATTCTTAGACTTAGAACTTGAATCTAAGTTATTAAAGGCTTTTTCTTAAATTTTATTATTCTATTTATTAAACTAAAGTATATAAGTTAAAAGTTAATCTGTATCCTAAGCCATACGCTTTTATGTAATAAAAGTGTCACTTGAGGACAAGTAACATTTAAGTTTGGGGGATTTTGATACACCAAAATAATTTTCTATTTTAAGTACTTATTTTATACTTATTTTTTGTGATATTGCACTTTAAAGAAGGATATTTTTGAGTTTTTATTGCAGGTATATCAGTTTTAGGCATTTAGAGCAAAAATGGCAAAAAGAACTAAATTTGGAACAAAAAGAGCCAATTTTGGATTATGGCGCATCATCGCCAGATTGACGCATGATGTGCCAAAATTCAGAAAGCTGGCGCATGATGCGCCAGAGTTGTCTTTTTCAAATTAAGGCGGTTTGAGACAAATTTTGCACAAATTTTCAAAAGGACACTTTTTTTACGCACCTCTTGAAGTTCTTTTTTAATTCACCTAGACACTTTCGACGGTTCTTTTGTGAAGGGATATGACTCTTGGATCAAATGACACATATTTTGAATTCAAAAGAGTTGACTTTTGGAAGAATTTTTTGAGAGAATTTTGAATTCTTTTCCACAGGAGGCAGCCCAAAATAAAAGAAGAAGACTTGAAGTGGCTAAGAGGGGGCACAAAAAAGAGAGGCTTTGGGGTGTTGCGTGAGAGTTAGAGAGAGAGAGAAGAGGTGACTTTCATCTAGGTTTGTAAGAGGAGAGGGAAGGTGAGAGATTTCTTCATCATTACATTTCTAAGTGAGAATTGGTAGGATTGTAAAGAGAGAAAGGCTTGGAGAGAACTTCTAGAGATTTGCTTGGGAAGGATTGTGAGATAAGTCGTATTTTATTTCTTTTGCTTAGTAAACTTTTTTTTATATATGAAATTCATGTTTTATCATATCCTTCTCACAAATCTGAGTAGTCTTGATTATCCTTCTCCCTACTTTGAAGATATGGTTTTGTGAAGAATAGATTTTGTTTTCTATGGTTTTAAATGATAATAGTTTGTGATGATTTGAACTCTAATTTTCATTTACTTTTCAATCTAGCAAATTTAAATGTTAAAAATTGTTGAGAGACATATGTTCTTAAATGAGATATGATTTCTACAACATAGGGAGAATTGCATTTAATTTTATGGGAGAGTATGTCATCCATAGGATTGGGTGCAAATAAATAAGGAAATATACTTTTGTTGGATGTAGAATTGGAGATTCTAAGGTGACAAATTAAAACCCCCAATTTGGTTTAATTGATTGGAAACTATTGTGAGATTATTAGTCTTAGTGGAGGGAGTAGTGGGAACTCTTAAGTGGCAGTCGGTATGCTCCCAGCCTAACCACGGAATTAGGGACCAAACTCTGAATTAGTCAATGTTGTTTATAGCACTCAGAAGAGGGTAGAGAATATGATTGCTCTTATTTGACAAAAAATAGTTTTTATATATATTTTTTCAAATGCTTTCAATTTCTTCACAAACCATATACTCATTGTAAAGAGGAAAGATGCTTTCTTAAATTTGAACTTTCCGTTACAATCAAAACTTTATTTAATTTTGGCAATTTTACTTTTGAAACTTTAGTAATTACTTTAGTTTTATTTATGTAGTCTTACATCTGCATTATAATTAGCATTCACCTAAGTAGTCAATTTTTAAATTTCGCACTTTACTTTTTTTTGTTTTTATTATAAAATAAATTCCATAATTTACTTTAGGATTTTCCAACTTCCCTATGAGACTGATAACTGAGAGTCCATTAGAGCCCATTATTACTTGAACGATATGTATACTTGTGTTGATATTTTGGAGAGATTTAGAAGTTTAAAAAAGTATTTTAAAGAGTAAATTATATTTATAAAAAGTTTTGTTAGGATTATATTGCTTATTTATTATAAATCTGCCTGCATCGAGCTTTTGGCCTCGTTACGTGGTGTCAACTTCATAAATATTTGCATATACGAATCTCCGTGTCATGTTTTTGGAGTCTTTGCCGGGGAAGTAATGGAAAATATTATTATTTTACTTTATTTTATTTCAAGAAAATATAAAAAAAGACTGTGTTTCTATTTTAGTTTGAACATTTTCTTATTTTAGTGTGTTTGATTATTTTTAATTACTTGCTTAATTCAATTTATGCATAGTGTAAGATCTAAAAATTTAGCGCCTTACGACTCTGAGTTAGAAAGAACTGTTAGAAAAGTTTGAAAACAACAAAAAGAGAAAGATCAATTTAGCAAAATGGCATGCAATTTAAACAATGTTGGAAATGAAAATGAACATCATCAAAGACCTTTAAGAGATTATGTAAATCCTACAGCAGATGAAATTCATCTGAGTATTCAAAATCCTGCTGTAGCTGCCAAATTCATTTAAACTTAAACCTGTTATTATCCAAATGGTACAAAATAATCAATTTGGAGGAACACCTACTGAAGATCTCAATTTACACCTTACTAGTTTTTTAGAATTGTGTGCTACATTTAAATATGATGGAGTGTTAAATGATGTTGTTAGACTTAGATTTTTTCCTTTTTCACTAAGGGATAAAGCTAAGATGTTAAACTCATTAGCACCTGGATCTATCAGAACATGGGGAGATTTATCACAAAAATTCTTATCTAAATATTTCCCACCTTCAAAAACTGCTAAAGTTAGAAATGATATCGCATATTTTTTGTTAATTTGAAGGGGAATCAATTTATGAAGTTGGGGAAGATTTAAAGCTCACCTTAGAAAGTTTCCACACCATGCGTTGCCAGATTGTTTAATAATTCAAACTTTTTATAATGGGTTGGTTGGATCTCTTAGATTGATAATTGACATTGCTGTTGGTGGATCATTAATGTCAAAACCATTCGATGAAGTATATTCATTAATTGAAGATATGGCTACTAATAATTTTCAATGGCCCTCTGAAAGGGTAAATCCAAAGAGAGTAGCTAGTATACATAATTCTGATGCAATATCTAATTTAGCTGTTAAAATAGCTTCTATATCATAGAAGATAGATCAATATTGAATGAATTATTCTCAGACAACACCTGTGCTTGAGGTGAACTCATTTGGACAAATGATAGAATCTCAATCTTTTTATGGTAAATGAAATAAACAATCGTTCTAATAATCCTTATGCAAATAATTATAATCCTTGTTGGAAAAATCATCCAAATTTTAGTTGGAGTAACAATAATTCTAATGTCGCAAGTTTGCAATGGGGAAACAACACTGCAAAGCCATTGGGGAACTCCAAAAATTAAGGAAACCAAGCTTATAAACCTTATTACCCCCCCAGGTTTTAATAATTTGCAGAGTAAGGAGAAAAAGTTATCAATGAAAAAGTTGATATTGCAGATGGATAATTAATTACAAAGTCAAGGAGCTGCTATCAGAAACATGGAAAATCAATTGGGATGTATTGCTACTACACTTAGCAATAGACCTCCAAAAACATTGCCTAGTAATGTTGAAGTAAGTCCTAAATATCAGAATAAAGAACAAATTAAAGCTATTCAATTGAGAAGTGAAAAAGAATTAGAAAACAGAGTTCAACAAGAAGTTGAAGTTGTGAAAATGAGGTGGAAGATGAAAAATATCGTGAAGATTTTCATTTTGAAGTAATAAATCCTATTATGCCAATGAAAGTCACTGTAGAAAGACCATCACCTCCATTTCCTCAAAGATTGGAATAGAAACATAAAGATAATCAATTTTTTAAATTCTTAAAAATTTTGAGGAAATTAACGATAAACATTCCATTTGTTGGAGCTTTGGAACAAATGTCAAGCTAAGTAAAGTTCATGAAGGATATACTTTATAAGAAATGGAAGTTTGGAAATAATGAGACTGTTGCACTCAGCGAAGGGTGTAGCACTCCAATTCAAAAAAAGATTCCTAAAAAACTTAAAGAACCTGGAAGTTTTATAATTCATTGTTCTATTGGCGAATGAATTTATGGAAAATCTTTATGTGATTTAGGAGCCAGTATTAATCTTATGTCATTATCAATTTTTTAAAAGGTTGAGCTTACGATATATTTCACCTACAACTATAACTCTGCAGTTGCTTCATGGTTCGATTACCTATCCTAAAGGAGTTAGAGAAGATGTTTTGGTAAAAGTCGATAAGTTATCTTTCATGTGGACTTTATTGTATTGATATGAAAGAAGTTAAAAATATTCCTATCATTTTAGGAAGACCATTCCTAGTCATTGGAAGAGCTTTGATAGATGTGCAGAAAGGCAAACTAACTATGAGAGTTAGTGATCAAGTGGTTACATTTAATATTGCAAAATCAATGAGATACCCTACAAAATAGCAAGAGATTGAATGCTTTAGAATGGATATTAATAAATATTTAAGCCATGAATATTTCAATAAAACTTTTGAAAGGGAATTTAAAAAGTAATATATGGAATATCACGAGGAGGATAGAATTCAATATGAATCTATGGAAGTGAGGAAAGAAGATATCGATTATGCTCAGAAAAGATTTAAAATATTATATCCAACAGAAAGTAACAAGAATTTGATTTCATCTATTGAGAAACCCCTGAACTAGAACTAAAAGTGCTTCCTACACATTTGAAGTATGCATTTTTAGGAGAATTATCTACATTACTTGTTATAATATCCTCAGAATTAACTGATATGCAAGAACAACAGTTGTTAGAAAAATTGAAAAGATATAAAAAAAGCCTTTGGATGGACATTAGCTCATATTAAAGGAATTAGTCCTTCAATTTGTATGCATAGAATCTTATTAAAAGATCAACATGAGCCAAGACATGACCATCAAAGGAGATTAAATCCTATGATGAAAGAAGTAGTAAAGAAAGAAATTTTAAAATGGTTAGATGTTGGAATAATATATTCTGTTTCATATAGTGTTTGGGTTAGTCCAGTTCACCGTGTTCCAAAGAAAGGAGGTGTGACTGTAGTAACAAATGAGCATAATGAATTGGTATCAATAAGATAAGTCACCGGTTGGCGAATCTACATTGATTATAGAAAATTAAATTCTGCCACCAGAAATGAACATTTTCCTTTACTCTTTTTGGACCAGATGTTGGATAGATTAGCTCGGCATAAATATTTTTATTTTCTAGATGGATATACCAGTTATCATTAAATACCTATTGCTCTAGAGTATCAAGATAAACAACATTTATAATCCTTATGGAACTTTTGCTTTTCAGTGAATGCCTTTTAGAATATGCAATGCACCTCCAACATTTCAAAGATTTATGATGTCAACTTTCAGTGATTTGATTGAAAAAGAGATTAAAGTCTTTATGGACGATTTTTCTGTATTTGGAACTTCATTTGAAAAAGGGATAAAAGTCTAAATCATTTAGAGAAAGTTTTGGAACGTTGTGAAAAGACAAATCTCGTATTGAATTAGGAAAATTGTCAATTTATGGTTGCAAGAGGCACTGTGCTTGGACATAAAATTTCAAAAAATGGCATGGAAGTTGATCCTGCAAAAATACAGGTTATATCAAACCTACCTCCACCTACCATAGTAAGAGGAGTTAGGAGCTTTTTAGGACTTGCTGAATTTTATAGGAGATATATTATAGATTTTTCAAAAATTACTAAACCTTTATGCCAACTTCTAGAGAANCGAAAGTTGATCCTGCAAAAATACAGGTTATATCAAACCTACCTCCACCTACTATAGTAAGAGGAGTTAGGAGCTTTTTAGGACATGCTGAATTTTATAGGAGATATATTATAGATTTTTCAAAAATTACTAAACCTTTATGCCAACTTCTAGAGAAAGATAAAAAATTTGACTTTAATCAAGATTGCCTTAAAGCATTTGAAACTTTAAAGGAAAAATTGACCACTGTTCTTATAATTGTTTCACCAGATTGGGAGAAAACTTTTGAATTAATGTGTGATGCTCGTGATTATGCAATTAGAGTTGTTTTAGGGCAGAGATATGATAAGGTTTTTAAAGGTATATACTATGCTAGTAAGACTCTTAAT
Source organism: Phalaenopsis hybrid cultivar (assembly GCA_002079205.1). Taxonomy (NCBI): domain Eukaryota; kingdom Viridiplantae; phylum Streptophyta; class Magnoliopsida; order Asparagales; family Orchidaceae; genus Phalaenopsis; species Phalaenopsis hybrid cultivar. The sequence goes on from JXCR01138162.1 coordinate 24,062, forward strand.
GATGCTCAAATTAATTACACCACCACTAAAAGAGAGTTATTAGCTATTGTGTATGCTTTTAATAAGTTAAAATCATATTTGATTGGAGCTAAATGTGTTGTGCATATTACACATTCGGCTATTAAATATTTGATGCAAAAGAAGGATGTTAAACCAAGATTAATTAGATGGTTATTTCTGATGCAAGAATTTGATTTCATAGTAGTAGATAAGAAAGTGACTGATAATCAAATTGTTGATCATCTATTGAGGATTGAACAAGAAGAAATACTAGATATTGAACAAGAGATTAATGAAATTTTTCTTGATGCACGACTTTATACTGTAAAAGGATGGTAAATACCTTAGTATGTTGATATTATAAATTATATTATTATTGGTATTTTACCATATGGATTAACAAAACAGCAGGAAAAGAAATTCATTCATGATACAAAATCATATTTTTGGGATGATCCTTATTTATATAACCAATGCAAAGATTTAATGATAAGATAATGTGTGTCTTATAAAGAAATTCAAGAGATTATTCAAAAATGCTATGACACTGAATTTGGAGGATATTTTGCAAATGATAGAACTATCTGGATTTTATTGGCCTACTCTATTTTGAGATGTTAATATATATATCAAAACATGTGATAGGTGTCAGAGAGTAGGTAATATTTCAATAAGAAATGAAATGTCTCTAAATTTTAATTTAAAAAATGAAATTTTTTATGCATGGGGATTGGAGTTTATGGGACCATTTTTACCCTCGTTTGAAAATATATACATATTGATTGCAGTGGATTACATTTAAAATGGATTGAAGCAATCACTCTACCTCGATGTGATGCTCGTAGTGTTTCAAAATTTTTAATTAAAAATATTTTTACAAGATATGGAATGCTAAGAGTAATCATCATCGATGGAGGATCTCATTTTAGAAATGTAATAGTTTCAAGAATGATGGATAAATGTAATATAATGCATAAAGTTGCAACTGCTTATCATCCCCAAATGAGAAGGTTTAGCAAAAGTATCTAATCATGAAATTAAGAGAATTTTAGAAAGAGAGGTAATCTTAGTAAAATGGATTGGTCTATTAGATTAGATATTGCATTATGAGAATATAGGATAGCNTTGAAATTTTTTATGCATGGGGATTGGAGTTTATGGGACCATTTATACCCTCATTTGAAAATATATACATATTGATTGCAGTGGATTACGTTTAAAAATGGATTGAAGCAATCACTCTAACTCGATGTGATGCTCGTAGTGTTTCAAAATTTTTAATTAAAAATATTTTTACAAGATATGGAATGCTAAGAGTAATCATCATCGATGGAGGATCTCATTTTAGAAATGTAATAGTTTCAAGAATGATGGATAAATGTAATATAATGCATAAAGTTGCAACTTCTTATCATCCCCAAATGAGAAGGTTTAGCAAAAGTATCTAATCATGAAATTAAGAGAGTTTTAGAAAAGAGAGGTAATCTTAGTAAAATGGATTGGTCTATTAGATTAGATATTGCATTATGAGAATATAGGAAGACACCTATAGGAATGTCCCGTAATAGACTAATTTTTTGAAGACTTGTCACTTGCAAGTTGAATTGGAGCATAAAGCTTATTGGGCTATAAAAGAGTTCAATTTCAATTTTAAAGAAGCTGGTGAGAAAAGATTATTGCAATTGAATGACCTTGAGGAAATCAGAAATTAATCTTACGATAATATGAGGATTTATAAGGAAAAGATGAAATGATGGCATGATAGAAAGATTATAAANTAGCCTATAAGATACCTATAGGAATGTTCTGTAATAGATTAATTTTTTGAAGACTTGTCACTTGCAAGTTGAATTGGAGCATAAAGCTTATTGGGCTATAAAAGAGTTCAATTTCAATTTGAAAGAAGCTGGTGAGAAAAGATTATTGCAATTGAATGACCTTGAGGAAATCAAAAATTAATCTTACGATAATATGAGGATTTATAAGGAAAAGATGAAATGATGGCATGATAGAAAGATTATAAAAAGAGAATTTGAACCTAGATAGGAAGTTTTATTATAGAATATAAGATTGAAATTATTTCCTGGAAACTTGAAGTCTATGTGGAAAGGGTTATTCAAAGTTATAAAAGTCTATCCCTATGGTGCAGTTATTATTGAAGACTCCAAGACTGGAAGAATATTTAAAGTGAATNTTGGAAAATTGAAGACTATGTAGAAAGGGTTATTCAATGTTATAAAAGTCTATCCCTATGGTGCAGTTATTATTGAAGACTCCAAGACTGGAAGAATATTTAAAGTGAATGAGCACAGATTAATATTATATTTTGAAGGTCAAAGACCAGCTTTTAAAGAGATAGTAATGTTGGGTCACCAAGAACAAAACTGGGAATGTCGAGCTGACGACATTAAACCAACTGCTTTGTAGGAGGCAACCCATTTGTATGGTTCTTTAGCTTATTTTGAGTTTGTTTTATTTGAGATATTTTACGTATATTTATGTTTATGTCTTCATGTAGTCCATGTATTTGATAAAATATTCAAAAACATCTTTAGTTTCCTAATTTTATGGAAAAAAATTTAGAATTTATGCGCTCAAAATTGAAATGACAAAAATTATGGAACTGGGGCATGGTGTTCCAAATTGGCGCATGATGCTCCACTTTCAAGAGGGCTAGCGCATGTTGCACCAGATCGGCGCATGATGAGCCGCGTGTCCGAAAATGTTTAAAACGTGTTAAATAGTGGTTTTTAGCGGTTTCTTCTCCATATTACTCCTAAACATTGACTCTAAAGCATATTTTAGGGGAAAAAATGTGGGAAGAGTCACCATTTTTCAATTCCTATGGCTTCGCACTCTAGAAACTCCACTAGATTTAGAATTTTCAGCTTGAGAAAGTACATCAGTTTTGATGCAAAAAATTTACATGATCTATTCTAGTGAAGAAGAGGCTTATCAAAGAAAGGAGATTTGTGAATTGAGGATTCAACGTGCCGAATACTCGAGTAGAAGAGACTATTGGGCAGAGGCGTTGGGAAGTGTTGCTACACTACTTTTGATCTTACTGTTTCTCATAGTAAAAGAATTTTATGCAAATCTTTCTTGGATCAACCAAGGAATGATTTACATGTGAGGCAGATTCGTGAAGTTTACTCCTTCAATAATAAACAAGATGTTTATGATTGAAGATGTGTCTTTTTGCTATTATGCAAACTTTACCCCTAAAAGAGAGAATATGAATGAACTCTACCGCTACCTTACGGATGAAGATGCTAATTGGGAGACCAGAGAGGATGGAAATGTAAGTTTTTTTTCATCATTTTAAAATCCATTTTCAAAAGCTTGGCACTTTTTTATTGCATTAAAGTTAATGCCTACCATGAGAATTGGTAAGGTCACTAAGGAGAGTGTCATTCTAAATTATTTCATTCAAACCAGAAAACCTATTGATGTTGGAGCTATTATTGTGAAACTGATTTTGGGTTTGATTGTGAATAGATCTGTAACTGGATTAGAACATCCATCCACTATTTTCCAACTTTGTAGTAAAGCTCGCGTACCTTATGAAAATCGGGAAGAAGTGCTACTTCCTTGAAAGCTGGTGAATCTAGAAGTTTACTTCAACTCTATTGGAATGGGAGATGAAAATGATATGAATGTACTGATGGATCAAGGATCTCTGAATTCATCACATGTTCAGCCCTACTACAACTCGAGTGCACTTTCAAATTTGATCAAGAAGATATAGAAAGATGTGCAGAATCTCATGCAAGTGATAGGGAATATTAATGAAGTGCTAGATCATCTAGATTAGAGATTGAAGGATCAATTTGAACATACAGGATGTATTGAAGATGGTTTGGTACGTATGTTCAAGAAACATGCTTAATTTGAGGAAAAAAATTCAGCTGATGGATTTCCACTTTGAACCTTCTACAATCTATATGTGCACTACCAATCTATGGGAGATATCCAAGAGGATGATATTGAAGATGATGTTTGATCTTAATTTATGCATGGAATGTTTTGTGTAGTATTGCTTGTTTTAGTTTGTTGTGTTCGATTGTATTTTATTTCTAATGAACACTATATATGTTTATCTTTTGAATTTTGATACTTAGTTTTTAGTGTTAGGCTGTTGGTTTGCTTTAGAACACTAAATTTGATGTTTGTTGGCTTAAAAAATGCTAGATTTTAGTAGCACGGATTATATATATAAATGTGAGTTTTATGTTGTTTGTGAATATTTGGTGTTAGCGTGATGTTTATGTATTCTTAAAAGGTTTATTTGAGTCAAATAGAGGTTGACTTAAAGCAATACGGGGCAAATTTCCACAAAAAACTGAAATCTAGAAAATGTGAGTTGTGGCACATGATGTGCCAACTTACAGAGCCTTGGCACATGATGTGCCAAATGTCCGAACACGCTATATTTCCTAGAAAACCATGAAAATACACAAAGACACCTTTTTTTCTACTTGTGTCATCTTCTACCTCAAGACCCTACTATAGGAAATTACATTGTGAGAGAAAGAGAAGGATTTGAAGGCTCAAAACTATAGATTTCATCTTCTCTTAGTAAGAGCTTCACTATAACTTAGAAATTTTTTATTTTCACCATGGATTTTGGGAGGTCCGAAAATTGGAATTTTTATGAAAATACTTGAAGAAAACTTGTGGTGAAAAGCTTCCTACCAAATAACCTTGCTTGAGGAGTTAGATTTTTTTATTTAGTTCTTTATTTGGACTATATTTGGATTTTCATAGAATTTTCAAATGGCTCCCCGAGTCAAGAGAGCAAGGACATCCGAGGACTTTGATGCACAAATATTTGTTAGTTTCAAAGCCCAACATAGTTACAATACTCAAATGGAGACCAAAAGAATGATCCAAGAGCAGGCGTTTGGAAACCTGGGTGGTCAGATCGAAATACTGATTCTTTCTAGAAATTGGGAAAGTTTCTGCTACTTCGCTACCATAGCAATTTTCACGATGGTTCGGGAGTTTTATACAAACCTGAGATTCACGAATGAAGATCACATCCTAGTTAAAGGTAAACAAGTTGAATTTGCTGTTGATCGGATCAATACTTTTTATGGATTGAGGGGTGTATTTTTTGATGAATATGCTGCATTTGTTATGACTCATTCATCACTGGAGGAAGTGATTGCATTTTTAACTGATGGAAGAGGGGAATGAAAGATTAAGAATAATAAGATAGTTAACTTCCCTACTTCCATGTTGACTATTTAATAAAAAATATGGCACCACTTCATTCTTGCCAAACTATTGCCAACAAATCAGTTAGCTGATGTTACTAAAGATAGAGTTATACTCAACTATTGTATTCAAAAATGAAGGTAATAGTTGTCAGTGCACTTATAGCTCAGCATGCTTGAAGTATTGCTGGTAGTACTACAACTAGAGGATTGGGATACCCTGCCTTGATTTTCACTCTATGTGAACAATCAGGAGTAGAGTCCCATAGAAATGAATGGAGATTGTAGCCACAAAATCTGATCGGGAGACGTATGATTCAAAGAGCAGAATCATTTGTTGAGTCTAGAAGTGGAAGAAGGGATAGGCCCTCTACATCTGCTGCAGAAGCATCTACTTCTAGATCTATATCAATCGAAGGTATTATGGATCAACTGATAATTCAACAATGGATATAGTATTCAAACTAAGTTGGGATAGATGGGAGCAAGGAATGCATATAATGATGAATATGAGCAGAGGAGAGTTTAGCATGATATTAATTTTGAAAAATTCCATGGAAAGTCACCTTAAGGGTGAACCTAAAGTGGACTTTCATGCTTGCCTAGTTTCACTCCCTATACTCCCATTCATGATGAAGAAGAAGGAGAAGAAGAAGAAGAAGAAGAAGAATGAGATGATGAAGAGGAAGGAGATGAAGATTGAAATTTTATGAGTCTTCTTTAGTTTTCTTTATGTCTATTTGTTGTTTGTGTTTGTATTGGTATGTACTTTTATTTGAAACTTGTTGTAGTATAAGACTTTTTTTGTTGTTTTGTGAACTGAATCTGTAATAGTAATTGTAGACTTTCACTTTTTCTGCATTTTTAGTATTTTCAAATTAGTTTGTCAGTTTAGTTTTTCAGTTTTTGTATTTATGTTTTTAATTCTCAGCAAGTTCTCGAGAATATATTATGTTTTATTTAATGTTTTAAAGTCTATATTTAGTTTTACAGTTAGTACATGCAGTATACCAGGGCCCAGTTTTGTAGTCAGAAATCCTCTACAGGTCAGTTGTTATTTTCATGCATTTACTATTTCCTTTCACCTGTTAAATTTTATATTCAAAAAATTTTTAAATTCATTTAAAACTTGAGTATGGGGGGAAGAAAAATTTATTTTGAAAATGTGTAAACTAAATTTTATTTGTCCTTAAGTAACTATATTTTAAAAAAATTAATTTAATATGGCCTGGGATATTAAAATTTAACTTTAAATGACAATACTTCTGTTTATAAGTATTTTGGTAAATTTAGGTAAAGAGTTCTTAATAATAAAGGTCAATTCTTAAGTTGAAGATAAATGGTATGATAGGATAAGATTATGCTTTTCTATTTAAAGTGAAGAAATTGTATTTTTGAAGTGTTAAGAATTTTAGAGTTTCATGTAAGAAGAAAGGAATGAGACTTTATGAAAAGTCATAAACTAATATGCATTTATAAAGTAAGGAAAGGTATAGAGTTTTGACTTGAAGAAGAGGATAGTGAAGTTCAAAATCATTAAAGGTTTTCCAGATATAGTAATCCTCACTTGGAAAAAGAAAAGAAAATAAGGGATTGAAAAGATCCTAAAATAACAAAATAATAATAACAAAAAAGAAAAGAAAAATTAGTGAGGAGAATCTTGAGGAGAGGCTAATTAAAAATTGGCTTCACTTGAATCAACTTAAGGAAGAAGCTTTATTACATTTTCTAAACTTATATTGGAGTATTAGTAGCATTCCTAGTAAAGTTTTCAAAGTTCTTTTTCATATGAATGTTCCAAATGTCCTTAATATGACAAATTGCATTTTTTTTTTAAATGAGTAGAGATTGAAAAATCTTCAATTTTGATTGCTAAGTATTCTTAGACATAGAACTTGAATCTATGTTGTTAAACACTTTTTCTTAAATTTTCCTATTCTATTTGTTAAACTAAATTATAGAAGTTATAAGTTAATCTCTATCCTAAGCCATATGCTTTTATGTAATAAAAGTGTCACTTGAGGACAAGTAACATTTAAGTTTGAGGGATTTTGATACACCAAGAATTATATACTGTTTTAAGTATCTATTTTATGCTTATTTTTGGTAATATTGCATTTTTAAGAAGAGTATTTTTGAGTTCTTGTTGCAGGTATATCATTTTTAGGCATTTGGAGCCAAAATGACAAAAGGTCTAAATTTGGAGCAAAAAGAGCCAATTTTGGATTCTGGCACATCATGCGCTATATTAGCGCATGATGCGTCAAAATCAATAGAGCTGGCAAATCATGCACCAAATCGGTGCATGATGTGCCAGAGATGACTTTTTCAAATTAAGGCAGTTCGAGTTGAATTTTGCATAAATTTTCAAAAGAACACTTGTTCTACACACCCCTTGAAGTAATTCAATGCATCTCTACACTTTAGAAGGTTCTTTTATGAGGGGATATGGCTCTCTTTAATCAAATTACACATCTTTTGAATTCAAAAGAGTTGAACATTGGAGGAATTTTTGGAGGGAATTTTGAATTATTTTCCGAAAGAGGCAGCCCAAAATAAAAAAAGAAGACTTGAAGAGGCTAAGAAGGGGGACGAAAACGAGAGGCTTTGGGGTGTGACGTGAGAGTTCTTTTTTATTAAATTTCTAAGAGAGAATTGAGAGTGATTGTAAAGAGAGAAAGGCTTGGAGAGAACTTCTAGGGATTTTCTTGAGAATGATTGTGAGATAAATTATATTTTTATTTCTTTTGTTTTGTAAACTTGTTTTTATATAAGAAAGTTGTGTTTTATTGTATCCTTCTCATGAACTTTGAGTAGTCTTCTTTATCCTTCTTCCTACTTTGAAGATATGGTTTTGTGAAGAATAGATTTTATTTTCTACAGTTTTAAATGATAATAATTTGTGTTGATTTGAACTCCGATCTTTATTTACTTTTGATCTGACCAATTCAAATGTTAAAACTTGTTGAGAGACATATGTTCTTAAATGAGATATAATTTTTACAAAATAAGGAGAATTACATTTGATTTCAAGGGAGAGTATGCCATCCATGGGATTGGGTGCAAGTAAATAGGGAAATATACTTTTGTTGGATGCATAATTAGATATTTTAAGGTGACAGATTAAAAACCCCAATTTAGTTGAACTGATTGGATATTAATGCAAGATTGTTAGCCCACTAGTGGAGCGAGAAGTGGGAGCTCTGAAGTGGCAGCAGGTATCCTCCCAACCTAATCATGGAATTAGAGACCAAACTCTGAATTAGTCAATGTTCTTTATAGCACTCGAAAGAGGGTGAAGAATAGGATTGCTCCTATTTGGCACAAAATAATTGTTGTATATATTTTTTCAAATGATTTCAATTTCTTCACAAACTATATGCTCATTGTAAAGGAGAAAGATGCTTTCTTAATTGTTTAATTTTTACAATTTTACTTTTGAAAGTTTGATATTTAGTTTAGTTTAATTTCTGTTAATTACATCTCCATTGTAATTAGCATCCCCATGAGTAGTCAATTTTCAAATTTTGCACTTTACTTTTATTTTTTTGTTTTTATTATAAAATAATTTCCATAATTTACTTTAGGTATTTCCAACTTTGTTATGGGATCGATATCAAGGACGTCATTAGAGCCCTATATTACTGGAACGATTTGTATACTTGCATTGATATTTAAAACAGATTTGACAGTTTAAAAAATATTTGTAAGGGAAAAATTATATTTATAAAGATAGTTTTGTTTGGATTATATTGCATATTAATTATAAATCTTCCTGCATAGAGTTTTTTGCGCCATTAAGTGGTGCCGACATCATAAATATTTGCATATACAAATCTCCGTGCAACATCTTCTCAAGCTTCTCCTCACTCATTTTTCTTTTCTTCTCTTTTTTTTTCAGGATTTTTTCAATCCTTTCTTTTCTTTTCTTTTTGAAGTGAGTATTACTATATCATAATAGCCTTAAATAATTTTGAACTTCACTATCCTCTTCTTAAAGTTAAAACACTTTACATTT
>JXCR01138163.1:20781-57233 GCA_002079205.1 Phalaenopsis hybrid cultivar
TATATATATATATATATATATATATATATATATATATATATATATATATATATATATATCTATGTGTGTGTGTGTGTGTGTGTGTGTAAATTAAATATCCTTCAAAAGCGAGCGAGGGGACTCTGATTCCGGCAGCTGACAGCTTCCAACGGGCAACTCCACACACAAAATAGTGTCTACAGCTCATGATGACTCCACTTGGGAGTAGCTTCTCTCTCCATATTGATCAGGAAATATTATCTTCATATATCGGCAATGTGTTCATGTCCCTCTCGGACCAAATTACCTTTCTTCCATTGGCATGCTTTACTCATTACTTTCTTAGGTGAGTGCGGTTAGCTCTTTTGGACTTCAGGACAGTCTGTTCAGTCACCTTTGAACAGAGAGGTTGAAGAGGCCATTAAGGACTTTTTAATCATTTTGTGGGTCGGACTCCGAATAGGTGTGTTGGTGGATGTTGACCTCACTTTTGGTTGAGGTCTAGAAACTTCTTTAGTAGCCTCGGTCTAGCCATAGGACTTTCCTACTGACTAGTTTTAGAAAACTAGAAAAGGTACCCTCACCATTAGAAACTCAAAACTCTTCTCTTTACTCAACTTAAAGTTCCACATATTGCTCCTAACCTCTAGCACTTAATAGTTAAGATCATTATGAGGGAACTCAAGGAGAGTTCCTATAGGGCTACTTGACCTTAGGATTAACTGAGATCATTATGAGGGAACTCAAGGAGAGTTCCTATAGGGCTACTTGGCCTTAGGATTGACCCGGTGTTGGTTTGGAGAAGGTATACAATACCCTCACAATACCTGGCTAAGACCAATACATAAGGACCCAAAATGGGGATTTCATTGATCCATGGTTCATTTAGAATGTATATCTATCCAATTCTACTAAAATGAGGGTTTTATTGATCCACAGTTCATTTAGAATGGATATTTATCCAATTCTACTTGACATCTTTTATCTTTTGCCCCAGACACCCCCAAGTTACCTAACTGCCATCGGGACCCCAATTTTGGCTAAATGACTAGATCACATCAATTGGACTTATAATCATGCCAATTGGTCCAAAGAAATGTTGTATTTGCTTCATAGCAATATTTTATATCAAATTTGACCATAAATTTGCATTGGTAAAANATACCCCCAATAAGTGTGTATGTGAACTAGTTCCACCTGGGCATTGTATAAAGTGAGTCCCGCACTGGGTCCCAAACTTTGCATTTTTGTCTCCTTTCGGGGATGGTTTTGCCTTTTTGGATCCCGTACTGGGTCCTAAAATATTTCAATTTTGCAAATTGAACTATTACTACATAAATTTTGAAAATTTTGAATTTTTTAACTAGTCCTTCGACTTTCCTGTTGTTAGCTTTAGTCTTTGCACTAAAACTACAACACTTTGGCCATATAACTAACCCCAGCACTTCTTTTGCAAAGTTGCTACAAACGCTAACGTTCACTTGCGACCTGCCAACAAGCCGCGAGGCCCGCAATGTTGCTACTACCATCAAGTTTGGAAAAGGATTTGGAGATCTCGAGGTCATCCTCGGGAAGGCTCCTTTTGTTGTTGTGAAAGTCGTTGCTCCAGAAATACAAGAACCTGCTGCTGAATTCAACTTAAATTCTCTTGATGATTTTCCAGTTCANTCTTTTACAGTAAGAGGATCTACAACAACACATCCATCCTTAGCTTTAAAACAACAAAGCCATAGGAATTGGAGGTTGATTGCGTAGTGCAACATAAATCATCAAACATATTTTTAGGCCTTTGTACAACCATATTGTATAATATAAGCACTAAACTCGTCTTAGAACTCCAAGGTAGTCGTTCTTCACGATTTAAATCCTCACATCTTCAAGGTTATTTGTGCTAATTGCTTCTCACAAATGTAAATCCTAATAAATAAAAAAATTGCAGGATGAAACATCTAAATGATTTCTCCTAAATTGAAGCCAAATAATAGGACAGCTTGGGAAGTCACCGAAGTTATACTTCGGATTTGTGACATCCTCTAGTGTTTCCTCCTTTGGACTCCAAAACAAAATATTTCAAATTTGAACCAATGCCCCTTCACACTTCTTAGTTTGATATCTTTGAAATGTCCTTACCATTCGAACTCCTTGAAGGTAATTTTTCTTGACTTTTATCGAGAGTATTCTTAGGTAACTTCAGTTATCTATGATGTAATTAACTATAGGGTCTTGCCCCTTATAGGAAGCTTTTCCTGAACCCAGCATAATATAAACCCTATTTAATTTCTTATATTAAATAGGGGAACTTGTCGGCCAATACATTGGTTTTGCAGACCAAACGAATGTCATAACTTTCTTTAGTTTATTTGATCGAGTCTCACCCTCATCTCTTGTGTTCATCCTTCGGGATGGATACAGGATTTGAGGAAAAGCACTCTTTCATCTAAACTATGAAAATTATGAGGTCAGTTTGACTTCATATTTTTCAAAACTAAAATTTTTTTAAAACGTCCTTCCGAAGCGGGCAGCGGGATTTCAATTCTGATGACCGACAGATTCTTACGGGCGAACCCCACACCAAGAACATCGGTGATGAAGACAGTTCCAAAGATGAAATAATGATGACAAAACAAAAGAAACCTCAGTACATGATCTCTTTAGAAGATGATGAGAAAAGTGAATATAAGATGATGTACGATCGGATAAACCTCTATGTGAACACCTTGAACCTCACTCCGATCCTTCCTCAAAAGGTTGAGAGTTTAGAGGTTAAGGAAGTCCCTTGTGCTGGTTCAAAGCCGATCAAGTTTTACTATGCTTCTACTCCTGAAAACTCTGAAAATCATGTAAATTTGGATGATCCTAATGAATTAATGGAATTACCTTTTGGTTATTTCTCGCCTAATGTGCAAAAGTTAATTCAACAGGGACATTTACCTAAGCAAATGTCAAAAGACAAACTATAATTTTTTGAGAAATTATGGAATGCTAAAAATTGCACTCCAAAATTGAAAGAGGGTCTCGGATTTTGTATAGTGGGACCAGTTGATGATTCAGAATTTTGCATGTTTGTTTTCGGTGAGAACTACCTCGATCTAGAGGATGACTCTACCGATCAGCTAGTGGAAGATACTCCCCCAGAATTTGAGGAAGAAATCAAATCAACTATCGATGAACTAAAAGAAGTAAATCTTGGGACTGAAGAACACCCCCGACAAACATTTATAAGTTCTCTACTCAATAATGAAGAATCTTCAGACTTGGTCGAATTGTTAATAGAATTCAAAGATTGCTTTGCCTGGAGTTATGATNATCTAAAATAGCCTCTACCATAGCTCTCAACCAACACCCAAAATCGGTTGTGGTCGAAATCATACATAGACCTCACACCAGAAGCAGAGGCTTCATCCCTAAGCTCTTTGGGACCCAACGAAGGTGTGAAGAATCTATGATTGAGGCCAAACCTCTCAGAGCAAAGGTGGTGAAACGAGAAGACTCGCCAGGTACACTTTTACAGTTTACAACATTTTACAGTCTTTCTTGTACTTNAAAACTTTTAGAGGTGCGAATCTCAATATCCGATACCGCATTGCTTTAGATATTTCTCTATTGCAATGGTTCATATCTACGGATTTCAATATCTGATACCGCATTGCTTTAGATATTTCTCTATTGCAATGGTCCATATCAAACTTTTTATGAATCTCAATATTCGATACCGCATTGCTTTAGATATTTCTCTATTGCAATGGTCCACACGATATGTCTCAATATTCGATACCACATTGCTTTAGATATTTCTCTATTGCAATGGTTCATACCAAACTTTTAGAGGTTGAGGGAATAAGTCCTTCAATCTATTCAAGACATCCAATTCTCGTGTTCAGTCAGTCCAATCGTGCTGATACACATTTTTTAAGATCAATACCCAAATTATGATTCTCATACACAAAATATACTTTAAACCCACTCTCCAATCCTCAGCAAGAGTACTCACTTTCTGATTTTGATCAGACATACCCATTTGCTAAAATTTCCCAGCGGAAACAAATAACAAACACAATTTACACCTTTCTTCTAAGTCTGTTGATTTAGAAGTTTATGTTGGTCTTGTTGATCTCGTCGGTCAACGCCAATACGTGCGGTGTGCTCGCCCAGCACACCACACCTATTGAGGATCTATTTGTTGACCTCACTTTTGGTTGAGGTCTAGAAATTTCTTTAGTAGCCTAGGTCTAGCCATAGGACTTTCCTACTGACTAGTCTTAGAAAACTAGAAAAGGTACCCTCACCATTAGAAACTCAAAACTCTTCTCTTTACTCAACTTGAAGTTCCACATATTGGTCCTAACCTCTAGCACTTAGTAGGTAAGATCATTATGAGAGAACTCAAGGAGAGTTCCTACAGGGCTACTTGACATTAGGATTGACCTCACAATATCCTCACCATACCCTCACAATACCCTGGCTAAGACCAATACATAAGGACCCAAAATGAGGATTTCATTGATCCATGGTTTATTTAGAATGGTTCTCTACCCAATTGCACTTGAAATGCCCAAATTGGCCTTTTGCCCCTAGACACCTCCAAATTACCTAACTGCCCTTGGGACCCAAATTTGGCCAAATTTCCCAAATTTTGCCAAAATACCCAAAGCTGATCAAAACTCATTCCAAACACTTTGAATACATCCAAATTTGCCAAAACTGACAAAAAATTTCAAAAATGGCCAAATTACCAAAATGCCCCTCCATGACCTAAAAATCCAAAATATCAAAAAATTCCCAAAAAATCCCAATAAATCCAAAATATTCCCAATTTCATTTTTTCCAACCACACCATGGTCCAATTTGATCAATTTGATCACCTTTGACCAAAACCCCCAATTTGGTCCTTAAAGGCTTAATTTCAAAACCCTTTTTAACCCAAAATCAATCAAATTGGTTCCAATTGACCCCAAATTTGATTCTAAACTTAAATTAACATTTTATTTGATTAAAATATTGCAAATTTAAGCTCAATTGATCCCTGAATTAAGCTTAATTTTGATTTAGGTCAAAACCCCAATTTTGGCTAAATGACCAAATCACATCAATTGGACTTATAACCATTCCAATTGGCCCAGAGAAATGTTGTATTTACTTCATAGCAATATTTTTACATCCAATTTGACCATAAATTTGCATTGGTAAAACCTTTTCATCATCCAATTTAGTTTAAATCCAAACCCCTAATTAGCCCCAATATTGGCTAACATCCCAAATCTCAACAATTGAATGCCCTAAACCTCAAATTGGCATCAAATTTTTGTTGAAAATCCTTTGTGAGGTCATTTGTGACCAAACACAACAATCAATTTGAGCTTAGTCCAAAGATAGCTCAAGTTTGACCCAAATTAGCCCCATACGCCTAATTTGGGTATAAATCTGAATTTCATCAAAATCCACCAAATTCACTGCCAAATTGATTTCAAAACGACTTTCATCCTTCATGAAAGTTGTTCATCATGATGTTTTACACAAAAAAAAAAAAACAATCAATTCGGACTTAGCCCATGGCTAGCCCAAGTTTGACCCAAACTTAGCCCAACATTCTTAAAATGGGTCAAACATAAAAAATCCACCAAATTAATTAACCAATTGACCTCAAAATGACTTTCATCCTTCGTGAAAGTTGTTCCTTATGGTCTCTTACACCAAATGCCATATTTAATTGGGATAATTGACATGTCTAACTTAGTCCAAACACAAGATTTGGTCATATGCACCTCCTTGGACTTATGGCCAAATCCAAACCAAGAGCTTGATATAGTCAAATGAGCCTTCCATTATTTTGGACTTATGGCCAAATCCAAATCAATTGAGCTTGGTATGGTCAAATGAGCCTTACCATACTTATAATAGACTCTAAGGTTGAGTTTAAAGCCAGCCACCAACCCATGGTTAAGCTTGATATTTATCTCAGGTTGAGTTTAAAACCAGCCACAAACCCATGGTTAAGCTTGATATTTATCTCATGGGTAAAAGGTTTAGTTTCAGCCAAAAACCCATGGTTAAACTTGATATTTATCTCATGGGTAAATTTTTTTTTTTAATTTTTAAAGGGTTAAAGAGAAGGTTAAATCAAAGTGCTTGTTATACCACATGTCAATACCCTATGGTGCCATTTTTACTGCTCATTATAAGCTTTAACCATGCTTTAACCACTTTAAGCCAAGCTAAAGCCCAAAACCGTGAGCCCCCACATGCGAAATACCCAAATTCATGCCAAGAAGCCACCTTAGCCCAAATTGAGCTGAGAGCTCCTCTGCTGAACACCTAAGCAGTGGGGCTAACCCCTCAATTGGCCAGCTAAGCTTCCCCTTAGCCAATTTCTATAAAATGCCCCCCACGACCATGAATAGTGTGGTAAGAAAAATTTTTCACCAAGGCTTCTCAAACTCCTCAGAGAGCTTCTCTAAGAGTCCCTTAGCACATTACAATCCATTTCCCTCTCCCAATTCCANGGAGTATTTGGTGGGTGGGTGTGTTTGAGAGCGTGTGAACTACTTTATTAGGAGGACTATTTCTGGTTTTGGGGGTGGGGGGAAGGTTGATCACGTCGTTTCTTTTCCCAAAATCAAAGACGATCAACTAAAAGCTTGCCATATTGTTAAAAAATTAGGTTTTCTTTTGCTTCTACTAGAAGGTTTCTTTTGTATAATTGAATGATAGTTTTGAGAAAGCCTACAAAATTTAGAAAGCCACCAGTTTTATAAATTTAACCAAACAGACAAAAACATATAATTACTATAAAAAATTTCATTATTCTTTCGCACAGAAAAATATATTTTGATATAAGCATGGGGTTACTACCATTTCCATCAATGCATTTTTCTGATCCTGTTTGGTTAATGCCTATAGTGATTTATGATTCATGTAAAGTGCAAGTATATGTTTCAGTTGAATTTAAAGGCTCACTCCAATGTAGCTGCTGAAATAAACATACCCAAATTACAAAATAAAAGCAGTTGAAGAGCATAAAAGGAACAATAACACTCATTATGAAAACTCCCAAAACATACACTGCAAGCTCTCAACTCAACCTTATATAAACTATTATGGTTCAAATCATACTCAAATCATTTTATCATATTATATTATAACAAAAACTTTGCCAAAACTGTACCACATCTTACAGCCTTTGCTTCTTTTTGTTTTCCCTGTATCTTCTACTATCATTTCCTCCATCATATCATCCATAAGATTTAGCTAAAATATACTTTTCATCGTCCTTCTCACATTCACTATAACTAGATCTTGAACATCTAACCTTCTTATGACTTAATTGGCACCAATATGCTTATTTATTGCCCAAGTTTTCTTTGAAAAAAGCAGAAGTAAATATCAAATATCTATAAGTTAGCTTAAATACCTTTAATTAGTCTGCATATCATTTCATCAAAGAGAAAAGATCCCAAGCATCATAACTCTTGATTCAGAAGATAATAATTGTATATATACTAGAAAATTCATTTTATATGAACTATAATAAAAAATAGAGGTTATGAGCCTCATCTCACCAATCCCAGATGGCAAAAGACAAGCTACCAACGCTCCTTTCTGGCATGTAAGATTTGAAGCATTAGCAGTTTCACAGCTCTTATTTTTACTTTTATCACCCTCCGAATCTACGATTTCATGACTCCCATTGGGCATATTATCTTTTGTTGGAGCTTGAGAAACCATGTCTTCTCTCTTCTCTGGATCCCGTGGAGCCTTATCGCCTTCATTCATGGGAGATTGCACAGGCTTATCACCTTCCTTCTTAGGAATTTCAGACGCCTTATGCTTTTCCTTCATAGAAGGATTCAAAGGAGCATTCTCCTCTCCCTGGCTGGATGCTCCCGGGTTCAAGTTCTCTGGGCCGGGAGGAGGCACTGTTTTGGTGGAACTATCCACTAAAGGTGAACTTTTAGAGCTAGAAGTATCGGATTTGTCAGAATTTGGCATAGATTGGTTAGATTGGGGCGGCGAAGGATGGCCCTGGACCGTTGGAGCTGCGTTTTGGATTGGACGAGGGATGGAAGGGGGAGAAGAAGCAACCTGTAACAAAAACTCCAAGTTAATGACTTTCATGATGGAGTCTTAAAGCTTAATGTATATAATATGATCACAAGTTTGAACCCATACCTTCTCTGACTCATTAGGTTTCCCATCTCCCTTATCTTCCACCGCCAAAGCCCGGTGTTTCACCTCAGAGGCATTAGACGCCACGGCAATAAACAAAACGCAGAGCATCGTCATGGCAAACACCTTAATATTATTTTCCATGCTAGATATTCTTCAGATCTTACAGAACAAACTGGACGATCGCGGCATCACCAGTTTGTTAATTGCAGGCGAGATGGTTTTGCCACTACCAAATCCTCAAACATCAGAAAAAAAAAAAAGAATTAGCGATCAAAAGATTCCTCTGGGATTAGCTTCAAGCCAGACCAATCAATTCCCCCAAGATCGGCTTTGTGCTGACGAGGAGTCAGCAGAACTAGGTTTTGCTAGTTTTCGCAACGAGGTAACTAAAAGAGATTGAAGGAGAACGCAGTAAGACATCTATGGGAGCCGAAGAAGACGCCGACTTCAGACCGAATGAGATCGGAATCTGGAAGTANTTTTGCCACTACCAAATCCTCAAACATCAGAAAAAAAAAAAAGAATTAGCGATCAAAAGATTCCTCTGGGATTAGCTTCAAGCCAGACCAATCAATTCCCCCAAGATCGGCTTTGTGCTGACGAGGAGTCAGCAGAAGTAGGTTTTGCTAGTTTTCGCAACGAGGTAACTAAAAAAGATTGAAGGAGGACGCAGTAAGACATCTATGGGAGCCGAAGAAGACGCCGACTTCAGACCGAATGAGATCGGAATCTGGAAGTAGGACTCGGAGTTTCTGCAATTGTTGGCCGGGGAACTTACGGGCCCGTGAAATATCTTCTAACCAGTTCAACAAAACCAAGCTGAACGCAAGAAATTTGGGAAACAAAATATTAAACAAGGGAAGACGCAGATTCATAACACTCATTCTTCAAGTACTTCTCTTTCTCACTCCTACTTTAATTTCTATATATATTCCATCTATTTTTTTCATGTGCTATTAAATATTTGATTGGTTTAAATATAAAAAGTAATATTTAGATGTTAGATATGTAAATTACATGGAAATTGGGTGGTGTGTATGATATATCCTAAAACCTAAAATAAAGTAGGTTGATTTACATAATGTTGAATTTTGTTAATCACANGGGGAAGATGCAGATTCATAACACTCATTCTTCAAGTACTTTTCTTTCTCACGCCCACTTTAATTTTTATATATATTCCATCTATTTTTTTCATGTGCTATTAAATATTTGATTGGTTTAGATATAAAAAGTAATATTTAGATGTTAGATATGTAAATTACATGGAAATTGAGTGGTGTGTATGATATATCCTAAAACCTAAAATAAAGTAGGTTGATTTAGATAATGTTGAATTTTGTTAATCACACCCAAGAAATAGAATGTAAGTAAGCAGAGATTGTGATAAAGCGACAACAAGAACACTAATATGTCGTGTTTTAATCATAAAATTATTCTCCTATTTATAGATGATAGGGTACAAAACTAATATTACATTTTGGCTCATATTTTAAAGGGGTTCGTTCTAAGGTATTTCTAGTGTTCTACACATGTATGTCTGTCGTCTGGCTACTTTCTCACTTGATTGGCTGACCTTAGCTAGCTTTAGGTCGGCAAAATTAGCTTGTTCTGCTATGTTTGGTCGATATGAGTCGACCAGCTGATACGGCTTGATTGTTGATCCTTAGCCCGTGACGTGGAACTTTTGGGGCGTCCCTCGTATGGTCGGAGATACTATGGAATCAGATCTTCCCTTGGGTCGACACTACTAAAGGGTATGTTTATTGTATCAGATAAGTTTTGGCCTTGCTGGCTTGGCTCAGATGCTTTTTTTTCTTGCATCTTGCAAACTGGCTGGGGCTAGCGTCATTCGATCGTATTTCTGTCAGCCTTGTTGCTCGGTCTAATTTGGGAGATTGTAGGGTGATAGTCTAAAATCCCCAATTCGATCTCAGTGTTTAAGAACTAAATCAAGAGTTAACCTTCAGGGGAAGGGAAATGAGAGCTTTGGAGTGCGAGCCAGTATCCTCTTAGCCTAGTCAAGGATTTAAGGATTAAACCTGAGATTAGCCAATGATTTTCTATAACACTGAATCAGGGTTGAGAATTAAAATTGCTCCTATTTTAGAAAATACAAATTTAAACCATTTATTTCATCTCATTCCATCAAAAACTCATTAGAGTGAGAAAGATGTTTTTTCATATTAGAAAACTTCATCACATAAACATAGTTTAATAGTTATTGTTTTAAACTTTGCATTTAAATATTGCTAGTAGTTAATAATTTAGTTCTGATGGTATCTGAAACATTCGAAATTAGTGACAGTAATTTTATTTTATTTCTGTGAATTTCCTAATTAATTTCTCATTTCGAATTTAAACCTTCATCGTGGGATCGATATTTGAGACTTAAATGGAAAGTCTTATATTACTTGATAACGATACGTATACTTGCGTAGAATCCCAACATTAAGTGTTTCATGTTATTATTCATAACTTACCACATTAAGTTTTTGGAACCATTGTAAAGCGGAGTCAACTTTATAAATTTCACACAAATATATTTTTCAAGATCAAGTTTTTGGAGCCGTTGTCGGGGAAGGTAACGGTAAATTAAATAGATTTGGTAAATTAGGAAATTTAGAGACAAAATATATAAAAAAATCAAAAAAAATATATAGAATCAAAAATCTAAAAAATTATATAACTATATATATTTAAGAGAATTTTAAGAAATTTTTCTTTGCTTATTATATTTATTTATGCGAAATATTAGATCTGAAAATTTAGTACCTTACGATTCGGAATTAGAACGTACTATTAGAAAAATTTGAAAACAACAAAAAAAATCAAAAAATTTGAACGAAATGGCGAATAACTTAGATAATCAAATAAATCAAAATCGAAAAAGACCTTTAAAAGATTATGCTGATCCGGCAGCAGATGAACTTCACTTAACTATTCAAAATCTTGGTGTTGCTACTAATTCATTTGAGCTTAAACCTGCTATTATCCAAATGGTACAAAATAATCAATTTGGAGGAACACCTACTGAAGATCCTAACTTACATCTTGCTAGTTTTCTCAAAATTTATGCTACTTTTAAATATGATGGAGTGTCTAATGATTATGTCAGGCTTAGACTTTTTCCTTTTTCACTAAGCGATAAAGCTAAAGCTTAGTTAAATTCATTAGCATCTGGATCTATCAGAATTTGAGGAGAACTATCACAAAAATTTTTGGCTAAATATTTTTCACCCTCGAAAACCGCTAAGCTTAGAAACGATATTACATCTTTTTGTCAGTTTGAAGGGGAATCAATATATGAAGCCTGGGAAGAATTTAAGATCTTCTTACGAAGTGTCCACATCATGCTTTACCAGATTGATTAATAATTCAAATATTTTACAATGGATTAGTAGGATCAAAAAATGTCCACACTATGCTTTACCAGATTGGTTAATAATTCAAACTTTTTACAATGGATTAGTAGGATCATTTAGATCTATTATAGATATGTCCACACCATGCTTTACCAGATTGGTTATAATTCAAATATTTTGCAATGGATTAGTTGGATCACTTAGATCTATTATAGATGTTGTTGCAAGTGGATCACTAATGTCAAAACCTTTTGATAAAGCATACTCTTTAATAGAAGAAATGAATACTAATAATTTTCAATGACCCTCGGAATGGGTAAATCCTAAGAGAGTAGCTAGTATTCGTGACTGTGATGCATTGTCTATTTTAGCATCTCAAATTGTTGTTATATCAAAAAAGATTGATCAAATTGGAGTGAACTATTCTCAAATACCACCAGTATTAGAGGAAAATTCCTAGGACAGATCATTGATACTCAATCATCTTATGAAACTTTGAATGCTATAAATAATTGTAATAACAATCCCTATTCTAACTATTTCAACCCTGGATGGCAAAATCACCATAATTTTAGTTGGAATAATTTTAACAATTTAGTGAACCCCTCAAGAAATTTAAACAACAAAGGAAATCCTAATTATCGACCTTGTTATCCTCCTGAATTTGACTCTAACCCTAACCTACAAGTTAAGGAAAGAAATTGACGATGGAAGAAGTAATGTTGAATATGGGAAATCAAATACAAAATCAAGGGGCTGCTATTAGAAATATTGAAAATCAATTAGGACATATTGCTATAGCACTTAGTAACAAACCTTCATGAAATCTTCCGAGTATTGTAGAAGTTAATCCAAAAGATCAAAATAAGGAGCAAATTAAAGCTATTCAATTTTGAAGTGGAAAAGAAGTTGAAAAAAGAATCCAAAGAGAAATTGAAGTTGATGAGGAGAATGAAAAGATTGAAAGTGACCATAATGAAAATGAACAAATACAAGTTCCCTTAGAAAAAAACATTACATCCGTTTCCTCAACGACTGAAGCATAAGAATAAAGACAAACAATTTACAAAATTTTTAAAAAGTTTTAAAAAGCTAAAGATAAACATTCCTTTCATTGAGGCTTTGGAACAATGACAAGTTATGTGTAATTTATGAAAGATAAACAAAACAAGAAAAGGAAGTTTGTAGATCATGAGACCGTTGCACTCACTGAAGAGTGTAGCGTTATTATTCAGAAAAAGCTTCTTGAAAAGTTAAAAGATCCTGGTAGTTTTACCGTACCTTGTGCAATTGGTGAAAAACTTTTTAGAATAGTCTTATGTGATTTAGGAGCGAGTATCAATCTTATGCCTCTATCGATTTTTAAACGTTTAGATTTAAGAGAGATTTCTCCTACTGCTGTAACTCTTCAGTTAGCTGATCGATCAATAACTTATCCTAAAGGAGTTATATAAGATGTATTAGTAAAAGTGGATAAATTTATTTTTCCTATATACTTTGTAGTATTAGATATGAAGGAAGATAAAAAGATTTCTATTATTTATGGGAAACCATTTCTTGCAACAGAGAGAGCTATGATAGATGTGCAAAAAGGAGAATTAATAATGTGAGTTAATGATCAAAAAGTAACATTTAATATTGCAAAATCTATGAAATATCCTGCAATAGAAAAATATAATGAATGTTTTAAGATGAAAGTTATTGATTATCTAAGTAATGAGCAATTTAAGAAAGAGTTTGAGGAAAAATTAAGGCAAGAAGAATTTAGTGAGAATGAGAATGGAATGGCAGAAGAAAATTTAGATTATATTCAGGACAAATTCAAAACCTTAAACTTGTTGGAAAAGGATAATAAAAATCTTATTCCTTCTAGTATTAAATCACCTGAACTTGAACTGAAAATATTATCTGCTCATTTAAAATATGTGTTCTTAGGAGATTCAGCTACATAACTTGTTATTGTATCTTCTGAGTTAACTGAAATTCAAGAACAAAAATTAATAGAAATGTTGAAAAAATATAAGATGTAAAAAGGCTTTTGGATGGATTTTAGCAAATATTAAAGGAATTAGTCATTTAATTTGTATGCACAGAATTCTATTAGATGATCAATACGATCCTAAAGCTAATCCTCAGAGGAGATTAAGCTCAATAATGAAAGAAGTTGTTAAAAAAGAATTCATAAAATGGTTAGATGTTGGAATTATATATCCTATTTCAGATAGTGCTTGGGTGAGCCCAATTCACTGTGTTCTAAGAAAAGAGGAGTGACCGTTCAAGTAAATGAGAAAAATGAAGATCACTTTCCTTTACCCTTTCTAGACCAAATGTTGGATAGATTGGCTGGAAATAAATATTACTGCTTTTTAGATGGATATATCAGTTATCATCAAATTCCAATTGCTTCTAAAGATCAAGAGAAGACAACATTTACAAGCCCTTATGGAACATTTGCTTTTCGTGGAATGCTTTTTAGACTATGCAATGCAGCACATTTCAAAGATATATGATGTCAATATTTAACAATTTAATTGAACATGAAATGAAAGTATTTATGGATGATTTCTCTGTATTTAGGATTTCATTTGAATTATGTTTAAATAATTTATAAAAAGTTCTGGAATTATGTGAAAAAATCAACCTAATACTAAATTGTGAGTCTACAATGCACCTGCGATATTTCAAAGATGTATGATGTCAATATTTAGCAATTTAATTGAACATGGAATGAAAGTATTTATGGATGATTTATCTGTATTTAGGACTTCTTTTGAATTATGTTTAAATAATTTGGAAAAAGTTCTGGAATTATGTGAAAAAATCAAACTAGTACTAAATTGGGAAAAATGTCAATTTATCGTTGCAGGAGGAATTCTACTTGGTCATAAAATTTCTGAAAATGACATGGAGGTAGATCCTGCAAAAATTCAAGTTATTGAAAAATTACCACCTCCTACTACGGTTAGAGGGGTAAGAAGTTTTCTAGGACATGTTGGTTTCTACGTTAGATAAAAAAATTTTCAAAAATAACTAAGCCATTATGCCAACTTTTAGAAAAAAAATACAAAATTTGATTTTTATGAGGAATGCATAAAATCATTTGAATTATTGAAAGAAAAATTAATCACTGCACCTATAATAGTCCCACCTGATTGGGAGAAACCATTTGAAATAATGTGTGATGTTAGTGATTATGCTATTGGAGCTGTTTTAGGACAAAGACAAAATAAAGTTTTTAAAGTAATATATTATGCTAGTAAAACTCTAAGCGATGCTCAAATTAATTACACTACTACTGAAAGAGAGTTATTAGCTATTGTCTATGCCTTCGTTAAATTTAGACCTTACTTGATTGGAACCAAATGTATAGTGCATACAAATCATTCTGCTATCAAATACTTGATGCAAAAGAAGGATGTTAAACCAAGATTAATTAGATGGATACTTCTATTGCAAGAGTTCAATTTTATTGTAATTGATAAAAAGGGAAATGATAATTAAATAGCTGATCATTTGTCTAGACTAGAAAAAAAAATATTAACTAATTTTACAAATGAAATTATAGAAAATTTCCTTGATGAACAATTATATAATATTGATGAAATAAATATATCGTGGTATGCCGATATAGTAAATTATATTATAAGTGATATTCTACCATCAGATATTAAGAATAAAAAATTAAATAAATTTATATATGATTCAAAATTCTATTTTTGGGATGCCCCATATTTATATAAATAATGTAAAGATCTAATTATTAGGAGGTTTGTGCCTTATGAAGAAATAATTGAAGATGTCATGATTCTGAATTTGGAGGTCATTTTGGAATAAATAGAACTGCATATAAAATTTTGCAAGCTGAATTTTATTGGCGTACTCTTTTTAGAGATGTTAATGAATATATTAAAACATGCAATCGATGTCAATTAGTAGGAAATATTTTTAGAAGAAATAAAATGCCTCTAAATTACACATTGAAATTTAAAATTTTTGATATGTGGGGATTAGATTTTATGGGAAAATTTATGCCTTCATTTAAAAATTTATATATATTACTCGTTGTTGATTATATGTCTAAATGGATTGAAGTTATTGTTGTACCTAAATGTGATGCTCAAAGTGTTTCTAAAATTTTTCAAAAAATATTTTTACAAGATATGGAATGTTAAGAGTAATTATTACAGATGAAGGATCTCATTTTAGGAATAAGAGAATCGAGAAATTAATCAAAAAATATGATATTATGCATAGATTCTCTACTGTTTATCATCCTCAGACCAGCAGTCTAATGAGATATCAAGTCGTGAAATAAAACAAATTTTAGAAAAAGCTGTAAATCCTTATAAATTGGATTAGTCTGCTAGATTGGATACTGCATTATGGGCATATAGAATAGCTTATAAGTCTTCTATTGGAATGTCCCCATATAAACTTATTTTTGAAAAAAAACATGTCACTTACCGGTAAAATTGGAGCATAAAGCATTTTGGTCTACTAAGGAATTTAATTTTAATCTATAAAGAGAAAATAAAAATATTGTATGATCGGAAGATTATTAAAAAGAAGTTTGAACCTGGACAAGATGTTTTATTATATTGTACAAGATTAAGATTATTTCCAGGAAAGCTGAAATCCAGATGGTTATAACCATTTAAGGTGACTAAAGTCTATAATTATGGAACCATTATTATTAAAGATCATAAAATTGGAAAGATATTTAAAGTTAATGTACATCGATTGAAACATTATTATGAAGGGCACGTGTCACAATTTAAAGAGATTTTAATTTTAAGTCATCCTGATTAAACAATGGTACATCGGGTTGATGAAGTTAAATGAAGCGCTTTGTGGAAGACAACCCATATATAAATCGATATATATCTATATATTACTATTTTGTTTAATAAGCATTTTTATATATTAGGAAATAATAATATTTTTAAATCCTACACAATTTTACATATCATAAATTAAGACAAATATTGCTATTGGAGGAATTGGAATCGAACTGAAGAAAAAAATGAAAGACATGATTTTGGCCTCTGGCGCTGACGGTGCCAGAATGGGCGCCAACGGCACCCACCTATATAGACCATGGTGCCGACAGCACCATCAGGAGCACCAACGACATTCTGTGTAGTTTCGCACGTTCAGTGTGAATGCGGTGGAATTTGGCAGAATTGCACTCCTAAATAACCACTAAGAGGTGTTTTCAATTGCCTAAAGTCTGCCTTGGATGACCAGAAACTTCCTAATTTCGAATTCCATGGCTTTCAATTCCATAAATACTTCAAGTTATGGAGTTTTAATAGAAGAAAGTTTATCAATTTTGACACGCAGAGATTATACAACAAAGTCATTACGAAAAGAGACTTATCAAGGAGAGAGGCTTTGTCAATCATGGATTGAGTAATCCAAGTTCACAGATTGAGAAAATCATTGTAGAGAGACGTTGGGAAGTTCTGTGCTACACTACCACTACAGTTGTTGTATCAGTGGTAAAGGAATTCTATGTTAATTTACGTGGAATTACTCAAGGAGTCGTCTTTATTCGAGGTAAGGTTGTACCATTTACTCCGGCTCGAATTAATGATTTGTATATGATAGAAAACATTCCAGTCTTTCATTATACAAATTCTATCACAATGAGAGATATGATACAAGATGTATATAATTTTCTGACAGATAAAAATGATAATTGGGAAATCAGAGATGAGGGATACGTTAGTTTCTCCGCGCACTACTTAATTCAATATCAAAACAATGACATTTCTTCATATCTGCAAAATTACTTCCTACCATTAAGATTAGTAGAGTTACAAAAGAAAGTGTCATTTTAAACTATTGCATTCAAATGGAAAAGCCCATTGATGTGGGATTGATTATTTTGAAATCTGTTGTGGGTATTATTATGAATGGATTGATATATGGACTAAGGCATCCTTCCATAAATTTCCTACTTTGCAGTCAATCTCAAGTGCCATATAAAAGTTAGGAGAAAGTATTATTACCTTGGGAGCCCATGATTCCTATTGATGATAGTTATATTGGGAATGGAAACGAAGATTAGATATTATTTTGGATCATTCATCATATGCTTCAACACCATTAATGCTACAAACAGTTGGAAGTTCAATAACTTTGGCGAAGAAAATGAAGAAAATAGAAAGAGAACTTCAGAGTATTAAGAATGCAATAGGAAATCTTAACTATCTTTTTGATCACCTAGATTAGAGATGAAGGAGAACTTTGATTATACTGGAACAATTGAAGTAGGATTGGTGGAGATGTTCAAGAAAAATGGATGGATTGATGAAAATTTGACTGATCAGTTCCCATACCAACCCTTCTACAATTTGTATGTCCATTACCAGTCTATGGGAGATATTAGAGGAGGAGAAAGTACTGAAGATGAAGCAGAATAATTGAAGAAGTTGGACTCTCTACTACTTTAAAGTAATTATGTTTTTAATGTAATTGTGTGGATTTGATTTACTTTACTTTACTTTGCTTTAAAACTCTATTGACTTTGATTGTGTATATAGTTTTGTGTTAGTATTCTAATGTTGTGGCTTGATTTTGATGCTGAATTATAATTTAGTTTGCTTTATGTATGTGAAAGTGTGATTAGAAAAATGTATTTGTAAAAGTGTATTTTCATATAGAAAAGTTAGTTTGGTGTTTTTTTGTGAAAATATTTGTTTATGAATTATTTTTAGATAAAAATTAGTGTTCAAAAGGACTAAATAGACTTTGGAGTAAATTGAAAAAAAATTGAAATTTGCGAAAAACAGAAAAATGAATTTTTTGGTCACTGGCGCCGATGACGCCAGCATGGGTGCCGACAGCGCCCTCAACACGAAAACCATCCAAACCCCTTAAAATTCATAATTTGCATAGTAAAAATGCCATTTTTATCTTTTAGTCACCTTTAACCTCCAGTTTTTACACCTAGGGCTTGCTATTGCTTGGATTTGAGGCGATTTTAAGGAAAACGAAGTTCGTATTTCATCTTCTTTAGGTATGAGCTACACTTTGAACTCAAAATTTTTTATTTTCACCAAGGATTTATCTTATATTGCCGAGATCCAAAATTTTGAAATTTTTAATAGAAGATTTTGAGAAAATCCTTTGATGAAGAACTCTTACTTAGTAGATTTAAGTTTAAAACGTTCCACATTGTGATTTTTGGAATTTTTGGGAATTTATTTGGATTTTATCAAATTTTCATAGATTACCATGGCACCAAGAATGAGCAAAGGAAAGAGAAAGGTGGATTTTTATGATCAAATGTTTGTCAATTATAAGGCCAACATTTGTTTCAATAGTCTACTTACAACTAAGAAAGTAATTCCGGATCGAGGATTTAAAAATTCGGGTGGAGAAGTCAAAAAAATAATCAATGCTCTACAATGGGAGAATTTTTGTTACTTCACTGCCAAGGCTATTATTGGTGTAGTGATGGAGTTCTATGTCAATTTTAAGGAGACTTCTGAAGACTACGTGTTTATTCGTGGAAAAATGGTGGAGTTTACTTTAAGGAAAATTAATGAATTTTATCAGTTAGAGGATGTGTATAGCTGTAGCACAAATCATTTTTTGCTATAAATGAGGCCTTAGATGAAGTTATTTATTTTCTTACTAATGGAAAAGGAGCTTGGAAGGTGAAGAATGGTGTTAAGGTAAACTTTCCTCTTTCTATGTTAAATGTAGTATCTAAGGCTTGACATTACTTTGTTTATGGTATAATTATACCAACAAATCATCATAGTGAGGTTACAAAGGATAGAGCCATCTTGAACTTTTGTTGCAGCAGATGAGAAGGATAGATGTAGGCGCTATCATTTATAGAAAGACTCAATCTATTGCTTTGGGAGAGACTACTGGCGGTTTAGCACACCCAACCCTGATTTTCATACTATGTGAATCCGCAAGAGTTGATTTTAGAATGGATGAGGAGAGGATTGAACCTCTAAAACCTATTAGGCCTGCCAATATAAAGACTTATGAATCTCATGTTGGATGGAGATCTGGAAGTAGGACTAGGGATATTTCTTCTACTTCAAGTAGTACTTCTAATACCCCTACTATCCAGGAACTTATGGAGCAAATGATGATCCAAGAGAGAGATATCTTGAGAATGGAAAGTAGAAAGGAAAATATGGAGTCCAAAAAAGCACACAATGATGATTTGACAAGAAAGAAGTTCAAATATGATGCTTCTTATGATGATGCGATGGTCATACACATGAGGGGTGATCACTCAGTTCAGTTTCCTACTCACCCTTTTTACCCCCATATAAGCAGCAAAATTTGGATGTGGAAGAAGAAGAAGAAGATGATGATGATGATTGGTGACGCTTTAGTAAGATTTTTATTTAGTTTATGTTTGATTGTACTGTATTGTTGTGACAGTTTATTTATTCGTAGAGTGTGATACTTTATTTTAAATGTTATGTTGAATTGTGAACATTAGATTTGTGAGACTGTTTTTACAATGAGAATCATTTTAATACTGTTGTTAGTTTTTAGTACTTTGTTGAATTGTAGTTAACTCTTACTAAAAAATTTTTTATATGTATTATGTGTTATTTAATGATTTAAGTCTTGTAGCTTTTCATATTAGCACCTACAATATTTCAGAGTTAAGTTTCAAATCAGAACCTTTAACATGTAAGTCTTTTCTTCATGTATTAAATGTTTTCTTTCACCCTTTATTTTTTCAGATTTCATGCAAAATCTTTTAAAAATTTAAGTTTGGGAGGGAAAGAAAAATTCTTTTTTAAAGTAAAGAAACTTAATTTTTTTTACCTCAATTTGTTATATCTTCAAAATATTTCAAAATTTAACATGACTTGTGGTATTAGAGGGTAACTTTAGATAACTATATTTGTGTTTCTAAATATATAGTAAATATAAGTAAAATTTTTTAATAATAATGGTTAATTTTAGAGATTAAGATATTTGGTATGATAGAATAAGACTGTGTTTTTTCTATTATAAATAAAGGAATTTGTATTTTTGAAGTATTAAAAATCTTAGAAATTCATGTAAGGAGAAAAGAATAAAACTTTATTAAAAAAATTTTTAAAGCTAATATAAATTTATAAAGTGAAGGAATGTGAAAAATTTTTGACTTTAAGAAGAGGATAGTGAAGTTCAAAATCATTAAAGGTTATCTAGATATAATAATCCTCACATAAAAAAAAAGAGGAAAAGAAAAGAAAAGAAAAAGGATTGAAAATGATCCTGAAAAATAAAAGAAAAGAAAAAGGATTGAAAATGATCCTGAAAAAAAAAAGAGAATGAAAAATAAAGAAAAAGATGTGAGGAGAAGCTTAAGGAGATGCCTAATTAAAAATTGGCTTCACTTGAATAAACTTAAAAAAGAAGGCTTGGCTACATTTTCTAAATTTATATTTCAATATTAGCATACTTAAATACTGAAAACTTTTGAAATTTACATACTTTGATTTTCTTCTTCCTACTTTTAAGTCTGATATTTTACTAAATTAAACAAAATATATACATAAATAAATGATCTTCTCACCAACATAAACTAAATTTTTTCCTTAATAAACACTTTGTTTTCTTCTTGTTCCTGCTAAATTTTAGCACATTGATGTTTTTCCTGTCGTCTGCAAAGTAAATGTAGGACAGAGGCTAATTTTTGCTTTCAAAGATGGTTGAAATCTCACACTTAACGAGGAAAGGGCACCAAAGGGTGGCATCATAGACTTCAACATGGATTTTGGTCAAATCGATATAGACTATGAGGGTCCCCTGATGGATGTGGTCAGCCATCAATAAAAAGAAGGGCTACCATCACTGTTGAAGGTCAACACCAAGGAAGATTCCTCACTAAAGAGGAAGAAAGTAATAGTGCAGCAAGATCCGATGGAGGGGATTAGTCGCCTGCCATCTATGATAACTGCACCGACTAGAGGCTTAGTCACTGCCGACGACGAGAGACTGCCAGACGCACCTGCACGAAGGATGCAACGCAAAAATTCCAGTAAAAAAAAAACTTAGAGCTTTCCTGCGTGAAGAAAGAAGATGCCAAAAAAAGGCAGAGAATTTGCTTACCCCTATTCCTAAGGGGAAAATCTATGATCCATACATGAAAGAGAATTCCTCCAGCTTTCCTACCACAGAGGATGAGTCTGAGTTCACTATAGAGCCAACGATACCAGAGGTTACAGATGAGCTTTGTGCGGGTTGCTCGACATGAAATGTCAAAATTTCCATATGGATACTGGCTACAGGGGCATTTGTAGAATGTCCGGACTGCAACGTCCTCAACCTAGAGCGCTACAATACTCTGGAGGAGTACACGTACGCCGATGATGGATTTCAGATCACCGATCACTTAATGGAGGAATCATATATTCTGCTGGATACAGAGACAACACCAACATGGATTCCTGCTATATTGAAATGAGGGAGCATCCTTGACAACCACCGATCATCACCACGACAGAATACTAGAAAATGAGAAAATTAAACAAAAGGGAATTTGAATTTTATGAAGAAGTTTAAGGAAGATTTATCAGCATACTAGAAGGCTTGGAGTTGTATACCAGAGTCTTCTTTGAAAGCAACAAAAGAAGCATTCTCGACTGTATATTTAACCTAAGGGATAGGGGTTGAGCGTGTCTTCTGATGGAATGAACCTATTATGAACCACGGAAATGCATGCGTGGAAATGACAAAATCACCATACAATGTAGTTGCAGTTATAATTTTAACAAAGACAGACAAGGAAATCCCCCAGGGATTTTGAGACATGATAAGGTGGATCTGTTACCTCCTATGATAAAGTGGATCATTAAGAGGATGGTTCAATGGAGCATACTTTCATTCGATTGTATTCCCAATAGCTGCATCATCAACATCTACGATGAAGGCGATTGCATACCCACGCATATTGACCATCATGATTTTGTGAGACCTTTTTGCACGGTCTCCTTCATGAGAAAGAGCAATATTCTGTTTGGGAAAGAAATAAAAGTCATTGGCCCCAACGAGTTTAGAAGATTTGTGGAGATTCCATTACCGGTGGGTTTAGTATTGATTCTTAAAGGAAATGGAGCAGATATCGCCAAACACTGCATCCCAGGGGTACGACACTGCAGGGTGTTTGTAACTTTCAGAAGGATGGACAACAGCAAGATGTCATATGGATTCCAACCAGATTCGGAATTAGAAGAGCCACATCTTTACGAGCTATGAGAGGGTTGCACCTCTAAGCACATGCAAAGGGAACTCTTGTCCTGGAGTGTGGCTTAGTAGGTTAGCTCAATCAGGAGCTCACTCCACCGAGGATGGACAGTCAGAGGATACCTTTTTGTACTGCGTTTTGAGACAACAAATATGATGATATATGTATCAGATATGTTCAGCTTGTGATATGTACTTAACATGAGATATTTTTAGATGTACTTTTGATGCATTCAACATATTGTGCTTCTTTTTGATGCTTCAGCCTATGTTTAATCTGTAACTCTTGTTTGAAGCAGATTAATGATATCTCTTTCAGAATTTAGTCTGTTTGTTCAATTGCCCTTTTGTACAATGGATAAAGAGCCACAGAACCATACATTGGTTCAGAAATACAATAAACAAAGAACAAAAGAA
Source organism: Phalaenopsis hybrid cultivar (assembly GCA_002079205.1). Taxonomy (NCBI): domain Eukaryota; kingdom Viridiplantae; phylum Streptophyta; class Magnoliopsida; order Asparagales; family Orchidaceae; genus Phalaenopsis; species Phalaenopsis hybrid cultivar. The sequence continues at coordinate 43,932 of JXCR01138163.1, forward strand.
TAAAAAAGCTCGATAATAATAAAATTCAAATAAAATACTCTCTTTTAAAAACCGGCCAACAAAAATTGAATTTTAATATATATATATATATATATATATATATATATATATATATATATAATATTTTTGAAAAATTAAATGCGATAAAAACAATAAGAAAAGAAAACAAATCTGTTGAGTTGATTCTCTTGATTTTGAGGTCTCTTACTCTTTTTTTCGTGCAGCACGACTATCTTTGTCTACACTAATCTTCTGCTCATCCTCGCGGAATTTCATATTCTGCACTAGATCTCAAAAAAAAATTCACAAATTTTCCTCACCAATACCTATCCTCACATGACACACATCTTCGAGATTTGTTAAGACCACCTTTAAAGGAACACATCATCTGATTCTCTACACACATCTTCGAGATTGGTATAAGACCCTCTTTAATGGAACATGACATCCGATTCTCTACACACATCTTCGAGATTGGTATAAGACCACCTTTAATGGAACACACACATCTTCCAGATTGGTATAAGACCACCTTTAATGGAACACAACATCCAATTCTCTACACACATCTTCGAGATTGGCATAAGACCCCCTTGAATGGAACACGACATCCTATTCTCATCTCGGGATCAGTACCTAAATTCTGATTCCTATCTTTCGAGGTCGGTATCTAAATTCTAACTTTCATTCTGAGATTGATACCTAAATTTCAATTCTCTTTCCAGGATTGGTACCTAAATTCTGATTCCTATCTTTTGAGGTCAGTACCTAAATTTTGACTCTCTTTCTGAGATTCATACTTAAATTTCAATTCTCTTTCCGGGATCGGTACCTAAATTATGTTTCCTATCTTTTGAGGTCGGTACCAAAATTCCGACTCTCTCTTTTGGGATTGATACCTAAATTTTTAATTCTCATCTTGGGATCAGTACCAAAATTATGATTCCTATCTTTCAAGGTCGGTATCTAAATTCTGACTCTTTTTCTGAGATGGATACATAAATTTCAATTCTCTTTCCGGGATTGGTACCAAAATTCTGATTTCTGTCTTTTGAGGTTGGTACTTGAATTCTGACTCTCTCTTTCTGAGATTGATACCTAAATTTCAATTCTCTTTTCAGGATCAGTACCTAAATTTTGATTCCTATCTGTTGAGGTTGGTAACTAAATTTTGAATCTCTCTTTTAGGATTGATAGCAAATTTCAATTCTCATCTCGGGATCAGTACCTAAATTCTGATTCTTATCTTTTGAGGTAAGTATCTAAATTTTGACTCTCTTTCTGAGTTTGATACCTAAATTTCAATTCTCTTTCCGGGAACGGTACCTAAATTCTGATTCTTATCCTTTTAGGTCGGTACCTAAATTTTGACTCTCTTTCTGAGATTGATACCTAAATTTTAATTCTTTTTTCGGGATCAGTACCTAAATTCTGATTCCTATCTTTTGAGGTTGGCACCTAAATTCCAACTCTCTTTTAAGAATGATACTTAAATTTCAATTCTCATTTCAGGATCAATACGTAAATTTTGATTCCTATCTTTCGAGGTCGGTACCTAAATTCTGATTCTCTTTCTGAGCTTGATACCTAAATTTCAATTATCATCTCGGGATCAGTAACTAAATTTTGATTCCCTCCTTTTGGGATCAGTACCTAAATTCTGATTCCTATATTTCAAAGTTGACACTTAAATTTTGACTCTCTCTTTTAGGATTGATACCTAAATTTCAATTCCCAATTCAGGATCAGTGCCTAAATTTTGATCTCCTCCTTTTCAAGATTTGTACCTAAATACTAATTCTCACTTTTTGGAATTGATGCTTAAGTTTCAATTCCCACCTCGGAGTCAGTACCTAAATACTGACTCCCCTCCTCCAAAAACAACTGAAACTTGATAATTTCAAACCCACTCTTCAATCCCTAACGAGAGTTCATACTCATTGATTTCAATTAGATATTCACTTGCTAATTTTGTAGCAGGAGTAGCTAGCACTCAATTCTACACTCCTTTCTAGCTCTGTTGACTTAGAAGTCTGCATTGGTTTTGTTGATCTTGTCAGTCAATGCCAATACGCGCGGTGTGCCTACTCAGCACACCACACCTATTGGGGGTCCATTTGTTGACCTTAATTTTGATTGAAGTTTAGTTTTCTCTCTTTAGTAGCCTAGGGTCTAGCCATAGGACTTTCCTATTGACCATTCCTAGAAAACTAGAAAGGGATCCCTCACCATTAGAAACTCTAAACTCCTCTTTGCTCAACTTGAAGTTCCACATATTGGTCCTAACGCCTAACACTTTGTAGATGGGGTCAGTATGGAGGATCTCAAGGAGATTCCCCATAGGACTGCTTGACTTTAGGGCTGACCCTGGGTGTTGTTCTGGAGCTAGTTCACTCACTTACACTCACTATCACCTATACCGACTCACAACCCTAAAACTCAGATTAGTTGACTTTGATCCCTTAATCTTTTGGGAGACTCATGTAGATGATCCCCTAGACCCACTAGCCTTAGGCTAGAGTTTAGCAAAGACCAGTGCATAGAGTACCCAAATGGGGATTTCATTGCTCCATAGCTCATACATAGTGGTTGGCACCCCAATTCTACCAAAATTCTAACTTGGCCTTTTGCCCCTAAATCCACCGCATTTACCTAAATGCCCTTGAAACCCCAAATTTGGCCAAAATTCTCAAATTCACCCAAAATATCTAAATTTTTTCAAAAATCATTTCAAATGATTTCAAAATACCCAAATTGCCCAAAACACCCAAAAATTCCAAAATTACCAAAATACCCTTGACACCCCAAACTTTCCCAAAACATCCAAAATCACTTCTAATGTCTCCAAAACCAATTTGGACCCTTCAATTCAACCTAATTTGGCTAATTTGACCATTTTAACCAAAACCTCCCAAATTGCCTTTAAAGGCCCAATTTCCCCAAATTCATCCCAAATGTCCATCAATTTGAACCCAATTCCATTAAATCTCAATCCTAAACTCAATTTTATCTTTCATATGATCAATCTAAACCAAATCCAAGCCTAATTGACCCATGCTTTGAGCTCAATTTTGATCCAAGTCAATACCCCCAATTTTGACTATATGACCCAATCTCATCCAATTGAACTCCATAGCCCACTCAATTGCCTCAATTTGAATCCTAAATTCTTCCTAACTATCTTACACATCAAATTAAACCCTCTGTTGGCCTTGGTCAAGCCTCAATTTTATCCAATTTCAACCCAAGTTCAAAAATTCCCAAATTTCCCCCAAATTGGCTATGTCCCCCAAATTCCACCAAATTGAATACCCAAACCCAAAAATTGATACCCAATTTATGTTGAAAACTCTTTATGACATTCCTATAGACCATTTTGAACCATCAATTTGGACTTAGCCCAGCCTTAGCCTAACTTAAACCCAAGTCTAACCCAACATGCTCAAATTGACCAAATGCTCAGATTCCTTCAAATTGAACCTCCAAACCAATTGAAAATCACTCCAAATCTTTTCTAAACTCTATTTTACAATCATCTACATCAAGCTAATCACTAAATTGGGCTCAATGACATGGATAGCTGATACGCCTAAAATATATAGTATTTTTAGACACATTTTTATACAGATTTTTGAGATATTGAGCATTAATAGAATGTATTTTTGTGTTTTTCTTACAGATACAAGTAAAAATGGAAAAAATGCCTAACAAAGTGAAAAAAGATCAAATTTAGAGCAAAAAGGTGAAAAATTGTGCAAAAGAGTTTTGGCGACTAAGCACCAGATCTGACGCTTATGCGCCGGTTAAACAGAGAAGGATGTGCCTAAGCGCCGAGACCCCGTGCTTAAGCGCCGAGACCCCACGCTTAAGTGCTGGTGGCAGTTACTAGATAAGTAAAATAAATTTTTATGAAGTTCGAAGAGGCTTTTGAGGCACCCATTGGCTTAATAGGTGGTTGTAACCACTATGGACAAAAATTATCATGAAAGGATGCGTCNCTTTTTAGACATATTTTTATACTTACTTTTAAGATATTATGCTTTAATGGAAGGTATTTGTTACTATATTTCTAAATATAAATTTTAGTAACTCCCAAAAAAACTCATCTACATATCATACTTATTTAGTTTTTAAATATTGAAGTGTCATTGAGGACAAGTAACATTTTAAGTATGGGGGATTTAGATACACCTAAAATATATAGTCTTTTTAGACATATTTTTATACTTACTTTTGAGATATTATGCTTTAATGGAAGGTATTTGTGTATTTTTTTTCAGATACAAGTAAAAGATGAAAAATGCTAAAAGGAGTGAAAGAGAATGAAATTTGGAGAAAAAGTGTGAAAATGGTGCAAAAGTGTTTTGGGGCCTAAGAACCAGATCCGATGCTTAAGCGCCAGTGAAATAGAGAAGGCCACGCCTAAGCACCAGAGGTCCCGCACTTAAGTGCAAGAGGATGTTATTTGATGGTTTAATTCATTTTACCAAAATTTGAAGGGACATTTGAGGCATCTAATGGCTAAAGACGGTGGTTATGACCACTAGAAACAAAAATATGATTGAAAGACTTGTGAAAAAAGGCATCCTTTAGAGAATACATCAAATTAGGCACATTTTGAAGAGTCACCAAGGCACCTCTTAAAGATTTATAAAAGAAGGAAGTTGATACTTTTAGAAGTGTTCTTGAAAAGGGAGAGTCTTGAGAAGTTCTTGAAGAATTTTTGGGAGGAATGTTTGGAGAGATTTTTAGGCACCACAAATTCACTTTATCCTTTTTATTTTTAGTTCTATTGTGAGAGTTAAGAGTGCTGTAAAAGAGGAGATTTGGAGAAACTTCAACACTCTGGTAGAGGATTTGAGATAAGTTTTTATGTTTGTTTTTTTGAACTACTTTTGGTTTTAATAGAGACTTCTTGTTGGTTTGACAATGATTTCTACTTTTAAACTAAAGTGTGTTTCTTATTTTCTCCATGGATTCTGAGTAATTTTCTTTATCTTTCTTCTTAAGATGATAAGTAATTAAGTGTTGGATGGAAGGATTTTAAGTAGTTTTCTTTATCTTTCTCCTTAAAATGATAAGTAATTCTACTTTTTGTTTTAATTGAGACTTTTTTATCTTTTTGTTTTAGACTACTTTTGGTTTTAATCGAGACTTGTTGTTGGTTTGACAAGATTTCTTCTTTTAAACTAAAGTGTGTTTCTTTTTCATGGATTATGAGTAGTTTTCTTTATCTTTCTCCTTAAAATGATAAGTAATTAAAGTGTTTAAGGATTTTTAGTAGTTTTCTTTATTTTTCTCCTTAAAATGATAAGTAATTAAAGTTTTGGATGGAAGTTGTGGAGAGTGTTGATCTTTAATGTTGGAAGAAGTTGTGATGATTTAATTCCATGCACTTCATTTACTTCTTGATCTGACTTATCTAGATGTTAAAATTTGTTGTGAGAACATGTAAGAACCAGGTTGGTTTTGCTAAATCAACAATTGGAAAGAATCACATGAGGTTGTATGAATGAGAATGTAATTCATATGATTTAGTTAAATAGGGAAATATTCATTGAAGGGTGTAGAGTTAGAGGACTTTAAAGTGACAGGTTAAACGGTAGGAAAATATTCATTGATGAGTGTAGATTTAGAGGACTTTAAAGTGAGAGGTTAAAGCCCCCATTGGAAATAATCATTGAAGGGTGTAGAGTTAGAAGAATTTAAAGTGACAGGTTAAAACCCCCAACTTGGTTTTAAGAATCACATGAGGTTATATGAATGAGAATGTAGTTCATATGATTGAGTGCAAATAAATAGTTAAAGAATTATTGAAGGGTGTAGAGTTAGAGGGCTTTAAAGAGACAGGTTAAAGCCCTCAACTTCGTTTATTGTTTCAGGTTCTTGTTGACCTCACTTTTGGTTGAAGTTTAGTTTTCCCTCTTTAGTAGCCTAGGATCTAGCTATAGGACTTTCCTATTGACTGTTCCTAGAAAGCTAGAAAGGAATCCTCACGAATAGAATTTCTAAACTTCTCCTTGCTCAACTTGAAGTTCCACATATTGCTCCTAATCTCTAGCACTTAGTAGGTGGGGTCAGTACGAGGGAGCTCAAGATGAGTCCCCATAGGACTGATTAACCTTAAGGTTAACTTTGGGTGTTGGTCTAGAGCTTGTTCACTCACTACACTCACTATCACCTATAATCACTTACAATCCTAAAACCCAAAAATGGTTGACTTAGATCTCTTGATCCTTTGGGAGACTCATGTAGATGGTCCCCTAAACCCACTAGCCCTAGGTTAGGGTTTAGCTAAGACNGAACTTGGTTTATTATTTTAGGTTTTGATACGAGATGTTAGCTCCCAGGTGGAGGGAATCGAGGGAACTCTAAAGTTAGAGCTAGTATCTTCCCTACCTAGTCGGTCTTCAGAACTATTCAAACTTTAAATTAGTTAATATTCTTTATAGCATCTCCAGTAAGGGTAAAGAATATTATTACTCCTATTTGGAACAACACAATTTGCATGCTTCCACAACAAAATTTCTATACTTATTACTGATTCATAACAAGAACCAAGATATTTTCATATTTAGTGCTTTTATTCTACAAAAACTCTAGTTATCTTTTTAATTTGTTATTGTTCTATCAAAATATTGACAATAACAAAAATTTTTTAATTTTTATTACTACAAAAATCATCTTTTATTTAGATAATTATCTTTTTATAAAAATAGAAAGTTTGTTGTTTAATAGTGCATATTGCGTATTCTTCCTGTGGGTTCGATATTCAAGTCTTAATCAAAAAGTCCTATATTATTGATAATGATACGTATACTTACGTAGTATCCCAATATATATAAATTAAAAGTTAAATTCTTATTTTTCTTCACGATCAAGATTTTGGTTTTGTTGCAAAGGAAATATAAGTGAAATATAATCTGAATTATTGTTGTACTGTGCAAATTAGCAGTATCCAGGGATCAAGTTTTTGGTATCATTGTCGGGGAGAAATTGATTTTAAAAGCAAATTTCTATTTTTAGAAAGTCTTATTTAAAATTTAAGTTATCTTATCTTATTTTGTTTTGTTTATTTTGTTTTATTTTATTATATTTTAGTGCATGCGTAGTTCAGGTTCTGAAGGACTAGTGCCTTATGATTCTGAATTAGAAAGGACTATTAGAAAAATTAGAAAAACCAAAAAAATTATAAATTTTGAAAGTCCAACAAATACAGAAATGGCAGACCGAAATAATCAAAATGCTTAAATTCATCAAGATTTTAGACCTTTAAGAGATTATGTCAACCCTACTGTACATGAACTTCATTATAGTATTCAAAAACCTGCTGTAGTGGCTAATTCATTTGAGCTTAAACATGTTATTATCCAATGATATCAAATAATCAGTTTGGGGGATCACCAACTGAAGATCTAAATTTACATCTTGTTTATTGTCTATAATTGTGCGCTACATTTAAATACAATGGTGTATCAAATGATTCCATAAGACTTAGGTTATTTTCTTTCTCACTGAGGGATAAAGCTAAGATGTGGTTGAATTTGTCAGCACCTAGATCTATCAGAACTTGGGGTAATTTAGCATAAAAATTCCTTGCTAAATATTTTCCACCATAAAAAACTACAAAGCTTATAAATGATATTACATCTTTTAATAAATTTTAAGGGGAATCTATTTATGAAGCATGGGAAAGATTTAAAGAACTCTTAAGAATGTGCCCACACCATGCTATACCAGATTGGTTAATAACTCAAACTCTTTTATAATGGATTAGTTGGCTCTCTTAGATCAATTATCGATGTCGTTGTTTGTGTTTCATTGATGTCAAAACCATTTCATGACGCTTATGCTTTATTTGAAGAAATGACTAACAATAATTTTCAATGGCTTTCTGAGAGGGTAAATCCTAAGAAAGTAGCCAATATTCATGAAACTGATGCATTTACCATGTTAGCAAATCAAGTTGCTGCAATTTCAAGGAAGTTGGACCGATTTAGAATGAATTTTTCTCAATCAATTTCCATGATTGAAGAGAATTCATTAGGCCAAATGGTAGATTCTCAAGCATCATTACAAACTTTGAATGTCATAAATAATAATCAGAATAACCCATATTCAAATTATTATGACCCAGGTTGGATGAACCATCCCAACTTTAACTTGAATAACAATTTGGGTGGTAATAATCAATAATGAGGGAACAACCAAGGAAACCCATTAGGAAACTGGAATAACTAAGGAAATAATAATTATAGATCTTTTTATCTTCCAAGTTTCAATAATAATGCACAGTTTAAGGAGAATAAGCTGTCTATATAAGAAGTTGTGTTACAAATGACAAATTAATTACAAAGTCAAGGAGCTACAATTAGAAATATTGAGAATCAACTTAAGCAAATAGCAAATTCATTAAGTAATAGATCCTAAGGAACACTTCCTAGTAATACTGAATCAAATCTAAAAGACCAGAATAAAAAACAAGTAAAAACTGTTCAACTTAGAAGCAGAAGAGAGTTGGAAGGCCGGGTTCAAAAAGAAATTGAAGTAGAGAGAGCATAAATTGAAGAATCAAAAGAGGACACTCCAAAAGATTCTGAGAGACCTATTTCTCCGCTAAAAATTGATTTGGAAAAACCACCACCACCATTTCCTTAGAGACTTCGTCAGCAGAAGTTGGATAAACAATTTTCAAAATTTTTGGAAATATTTAAGAAGCTTACAATTAATATTCCATTTGCTGAAGCCTTAGAACAAATGCCGAGCTATGTAAAGTTTATGAAAGATATTCTGAACAAGAAAAGGAAGTTTGAAGATAATGAGACTGTTGCACTTAGAGAGGAGTGCAGTGCGATAATTCAAAAGAAGCATCCTGAAAAGCTTAAAGATCTTGGTAGCTTTACAATTTCATGTGCAATAGGAGACAGATTTTGTGGGAAAGCTTTATGTGATTTAGGTGCAAGATTAACCTTATGACATTATCGATATTTAAAAGATTGGTATTATGATAAATATCTCCTACTACTGTAACTCTGCAGTTAGCAGATCGTTCGATAACATACCCTAAAGGAGTTATAGAAGATGACCTAGTGAAAGTGGATCAATTTATCTTTCCTGTTGATTTTATTGTGCTAGATATGGAAGAAGATAAAGAGATACCTATCATTTTGGGGACACCTTTCAGCAATGATAGATGTGCAGAAAGGGGAATTAACAATGTGCGTCAATGATTAAACTATTAATTTTAACATTTTAAAATAAATTAAATACCCTGTAAAAGGTAAAGATAATGAATGTTAAAGGATGTATGTTATAAGATATCTAAGTGAATGCCTTTTACGAACTACTTATGAAAAAAAATCTAAAGAAAAAGATGTGGAACACGAGCAAGAAGAGGAATTAAATCAATGTGAAGATCTTTTTATGGAAAATTCAAACTATGTTCGAGAAAGTTTTAAAGNGTTAAAATCTGTTGTGAGAACATGTAAGAGTCGGACTGGTATTATCTCAGTCAACATTTGGAAAGAATCACATGAGGTTGTATGAATGAGAATGTAGTTCATATGATTGAGTGCAAATTAATACAGAAATATTCATTGATGGGTTTAGAGTTAGAGGACTTTAAAGTGACAAGTTAAAGCCCCCAACTTGGTTTATTATTTTAGGTTCTGATACGAGAATGTTAGCCCCCAGGTGGAGGGAATCAAATGAACTCTAGAGTGAGAGCTACTATCTTCCTTGTCTAGCAGGTCTTCAGAACTATTCAAACTTTAAATTAACCAATGTTATTTATAGCATCTCTAGTAAGCGTAAAGAATATTATTGCTTCTATTTGGCACAACACAATTTGCATACATCCACAACAGAATTTCTATACTTATTACCGATTCATGATAAGAAGAAAATTATATTCATATTAAGTACTTTTCTTCTACAAAAGCTATAATTATCTATTTAAGTTGTTACTGTTTTGTTAAAATATCAAAATTAACTAAATATTTAAATTTTAAATTCCAACAAAAATCATTTTTAGTTTAAGTAATTATTTTTTAAAAATAGAAAACTTTCTAAAAAGTGCATATTGCATAATCTTCCATGTGGGTTCGATATTCAAGTCTTAATTAAAAAGTCCTATAGTACTTGATAATGATATGTACACTTGCGTAGTATCCCAATATAAATATATATAAATTAAAAGTTAAATTCTTATTTTTCTTTAGGATCAATTTTTTGGTTTTGCTATAAAATAAGGAAATATAAGTGAAAAATACCATCAGAACTATTGTTATACTGTGCATAAGCATTAAGTCTCTAGGGATCAAGTTTTTGGCGACGTTAACAGGGAAGAAAACTGAGTAAATTTTTACTTTTAGAAAGTCTTATTTAAACTTTAAATATTGTATCTCATTTTATATTTTTTTTAATTTTATTTTATTTTATGTTAGTGTATGTGTAGTTCAGGTTCTGAAGGACTAGTGCCCTACAATTTTGAATTAGAAAGAACTACTAGAAAAATTAGAAAAACCAAAAAAATAAAAAATATTGAAAAATAAAAAAAAAATAAAAATTACAAAAATGGCAAACCAAAATAATCAAAATGTCGAAATCCATCAAGAGTTTAGACCTTTAAGAGATTATGCCAACACTATTGTAGATGAACTTCATTGTAGTATTCAAAAACCTACTGTAGCGACTAATTCATATAAGCTTAACCCTGCTATTATCCAAATGGTATCAAATAATTAGTTTAGGGGATCACCAATTGAAGATCCAAATTTACATCTTACTAATTTTTTAGAATTGTGTTCTACATTTAAATATGATGGTGTTTCAGATGATGCCATAAGACTTAGGTTATTCCTTTCTCACTGAGGGATGAAGCTAATATGTGGTTGAATTCGTTAGCACCTGGATCTATCAGAACTTGGGGTGATTTAGCACAAAAATTCATTGCTAATGATTTTCCATCATCAAAAATTGTGAAGCTTAGAAATAATATTACATCTTTTAATCAGTTTGAAGGGGAATCTATTTATGAAGCATGAGAACGATTTAAAGAACTTCCACACCATGATATACCATATTGGTTAATAATTTAAACATTTTAAAATGGATTAATTGGTTCTCTTAGATCTATTATCAATGCCGCTGTTGGTGGTCCATTGATATCAAAACCATTTCATGACACTTGTGCTTTAATTGAAGAGATGGCTAATAATAATTTTCAATGGCCTTCTATGAGGGTGAATCTAAGGAAAATAGCCAACTTTCATGAAATTGATGCATTTACTATGTTAGCAAATCAGGTTGCTGTAATTTCAAGGATGTTAGACCAATTTGGAATGAATTTTTCTCAGCCAATTTTCCATGATTGAAGAGAATTCATTAGGCCAAATGGTAGATTCTCAAGCATTATTAGAAACTTTGAATACCATAAATAATAAGAAAAATAAACCATATTACAATTATTATAACCCAGGTTGGAGGAACAATCCCAACTTTAAATGGAATAATAATTTGGGTGGTAATAATCACAAATGACCGAACAACCAAGTAAACTCATTAGGAAACTGGAACAACCAATGGAATAATAATTATATATCTACTTATCCTCCAGGAATCAACAGTAATAGACAGTTTAAGGATAAGAAGTTGGTGGTGTTACAAATGGGTAATCAGTTACAAAGTCAAGGATCTACAATTAGAAATTTTGGGAATCAACTTTGGCAAATCGCAAGTTCATTAAGTAATAGATCCAAAGGAACACTTCCTAGTAATCTTGAACCATATCTAAAAGACTAGAATAAAGAGCAAGTTAAAGCCGTACAACTAGAAGCGGAAGAGAGTTGGAAGGTAGGTCAAAAAGAGATTGAAGTAGAGAGAGAAGAAATTGAAGAATCAAAAGAGGATGCTCTAAAAGATTCTGAAAGACGTATTTCTCTGTCAAAAATTGATTTAGAAAAACTACCACCTCCATTTCATTAGAGACTTCGACAACAAAAGTTAGATAAGGAGCTTTCAAAATTTCTGAAAATATTTAAGAAGCTTACAATCGATATTCCATTTGCCGAAGCCTTAGAACAAATACCAAGCTATGTAAAGTTTATGAAGGATATTCTTAACAGAAAAAGGAAGTTTGAAGATAATGAGATTGTTACACTTAGTGAGGAGTGCAGTGCTATAATTCAGAAGAAACTTCCTGAAAAGGTTAAAGATCCTGGTAGCTTTACAATTTCATGTGCAATAGGAGACATATTTTATGGGAAAGATTTATGTGATTTAGGTGCAAGCATTAACCTTATACCATTATGAATATTTAAAAAATTGAGATTAGTAGAAATAACCCCTACTATTGTAACTCTACATTTAGCATATCGTTCAATAACCTATTCTAAAGGAGTTATAGAAGATGTCCTAGTGAAAGTGGATCAATTTATCTTTCCTGTTGATTTCATTGTGCTAAGATATGGAGGAAGATAAAGAAATACTTATCATTTTGGCGAGACCTTTCCTAGCCACATGATAAGCAATGATAAATATGCAGAAAGGTGAATTAACAATGCACGTCAATGATCAAACTGTTGTTTTTAACATTTCAAAATGAATGAAATACCTTACAAAAGGTGAAGATGATGAAAGTTATAGAATGGATGTTATAAGATATCTAAGTGAATGTCATTTCAAGACTACTTATGAAGAAAAATCTGAAGAAAAAGATTTTGAACACGAGCAAGAAGAGGAATTAGATCATTCTGTAAACCTTTTTAAGGAAGAATCAAGTTATGTTCAAGAACGTTTTGAAATTTTGGACACGATAGACAAAGATAAATCATTTTGTCCATCTATTNGTATCTTTCTTCTTAAAATGATAAGTAATTACGATTTGGATTGAAGTTATGGAGAGTATTGGTCTTTAATGTTGGAAGAAGTTGTGATGATTTAAATCCATGCACTTCATTTACTTCTTGATTTGACCAATCCAGATGTTAAAATTTATTGTGAAAACATGTAAGAACCGGGCTGATATTGTCTTAGTCAATAATTGAAAAGAATCACATGAGGTTGTATGAATGACAATGTAGTTCATATGATTGAGTGGAAATAAATAAGAAAATATTCATTGATGGGTGTAGAGTTAGAGGACTTTAAAGTGATAGTTTAAAGCCCCTAACTTGGTTTATTATTTTAGGTTCTCATACGAGAATGTTAGCCCCCAGGTGGAGGGAATCGAGAGAACTCTAGAGTGAGAGCTAGTATCTTCCCTGCCTAACCAGTCTTTAGAACTATTCAAACTTTAAATTA
>JXCR01138163.1:57341-183375 GCA_002079205.1 Phalaenopsis hybrid cultivar
GTGGGTTCGATATTCAGGTCTTAATCAAAAAGTCCTATATTACTTGATAATGATATGTATACTTGCGTAGTATCCCAATACAAATATATATAAATTAAGAAGTTAAATTCTTATTTTTCATCAGGATCAAGTTTTTGATTTTGTTGCAAAATAAGGAAATATAAGTAAAAAATACCATCAGAACTATTGTTATACTGTGCATAAGCAATAAGTTGGGATCAAGTTTTTAGCGTCGTTGCGAGGGAAGAAAACTAACTAAATTTTTATTTTTAGAAAATCTTATTTAAAATTTAAATATTGTATCTTATTTTGAATGTTTTATTTTATTTTATTTTATGTTAGAGTATACGTAGTTCAGGTTTTGAAGGACTAGTGCCCTACGATTCTGAATTAGAAAGAACTATTAGAAAAAATTAGAAAAACAAAAAATAATTAAAAATCTTGAAAAATACAAAAAAATTACAGAAATGGCAAACCAAAATAATCAAAATGCTGAAATTCATCAATAGTTTAGATCTTTAAGAGATTATGCCAACCCTACTATAGATGAACTTCATTGTAATATTCAAAAACCTACTTTAGTGGCTAATTCATTTGAGCTTAAACCTGTTATATCCAAATGGTATCAAATAATTAGTTTGAAGGATCACCAACTGAAGATCCAAATTTACATCTTACCAATTTTCTAGAATTGTTTGCTACATTTAAATATGATGGTGTTTCAGATGATGCCACAAGACTTAGGTTATTTCCTTTGTCACTGAGGGATAAAGCTAAGATGTGGTTGAATTCGTTAGCACCCGGATCTATCAGAACTTGGGGTGATTTAGCATAAAAATTCCTTACTAAATATTTTCCACCATAAGCTGGGAAGCTTAGAAATGATATTACATCTTTTAATCAGTTTGAAGGGGAATCTATTTATGAAGTGACAAAGCTTAGAAATGATATTACATCTTTTAATCAGTTTGAAAGAGAATCTATTAACGAAGCATGAGAACGATTTAAAGAACTCTTAAGAAAGTGTCCACACCATGCTATACCAGATTGATAATAATCCAAACCTTTTTATAATAGATTAATTGGTTCTCTTAGATCTATTATCAATGTCACTTCTGGTGGTTCATTGATGTCAAAACCATTTCATGACGCTTATACTTTAATTGAAGAAATGACTACCAATAATTTTCAATGGCCTTCTGAGAGGGTGAATCCAAAGTGATGGCTACCAATAATTTTCAATAGCCTTCTGAGAGGGTGAATCCAAAGAAAGTAGCCAATATTCATGAAACTGATGCATTTAATATGTTAGCAAATCAAGTTACTACAATTTCAAGGAAGTTAGATAAATTTAGAATGAATTTTTCTCAACCAATTTCTATGATTGAAGAGAATTCATCAGGCCAAATGATAGATTCTTAAACATCATTAGAGACTTTGAATGCCATAAATAATAAGCAAAGTAACCCATATTCTAATTTTTATAACCCAGGTTGGATGAACCATCCCAACTTTAACTGGAATAACAATTCGGGTGATAATAATCAGCAATGGGGGAACAACCAAGTAAACCCATTAGAAAATTAGAACAACCAAGGGAATAAGAATTATAGATCTACTTATCCTCCATGAATCAACAATAATACACAATTTAAGGATATGAAGTTGTCTATAGAAGAAGTGGTGTTACAAATGGGTAATCAGTTACAAAGTCAAGGAGCTAATAGAAATATTGAGAATCAACTTGGGAAAATTAAAAGTTTATTAAGTAATAAATCCCAAGGAACACTTCCTAGTAATACTGAATCAAATCCAAAAGACCAGAATAGAGAGTACAATTTAGAAGCAGAAGAGAGTTGAAGGTATGGTTCAAAAAGAGATTGAAGTAGAGAGAGAAGAAATTGAAGAATCAAAAGAGGATGCTCTGAAAGATTCTGAAAGACCTATTTCTCCATTTAAAATTGATTTAGAAAAACTACCACCTCTATCACACTAAACCTTAAAGGAAGGTGATATTGCGCTTTAATGAAATGTATTTTGTGTGTCTTTTATTTCAGGTGAAATAAATTGATTTTAAGAAAAAAAGGAGAAAAAAGACACAAAAGGTAACCTGGCGCCTAGGCACTTGGGCATTCTAGAAGGACGGCGCCTAAAAGCCAGAAATGGTTTGCCCACAATTCAATGAATTTGGATGAATTTTGAAATAGTGCATTAAGTGACCCTTGCTTATTTTTAGAGATCTATATATAAAAGACAATTCTACACATTCAAGAGGAGAGAAAAGGGAAAAAAACATTATTTTTTTAGTAATTTAGGCCACTATAGGGGTGGACGACCACTATAGTGGGAGTTTGGTGATTATAGACTCTTGTGCAACTCTTGTGGAGTCAAGTTTTGTCAGAAAACTTCAGAGGATTCCTTGGGGAGAAGTTTGAGATAAGTGTTTGTACTTTTGTTTAATATTTGTCATGTAAACTTGGTTTTTATATATATGATGTTTTGTTTTGTTATCCCCATGATTTTTGAGTAATTTTTTTCTTTCTCCTTGTAATAAGAAGCAATAATGTGTAGGATTAGAATGTTTTAAGGAAATCTTTTATTCAAACAATTTGTGATGATAATTTCACCGGCACTTCATTCAATTTGGAAACTTGCCATTTGTGAGGTTAAAACCTGCTGCAAAACATAATGACCCAGAAGGGCTATGATTTTACCAATTAGTGAGTATCACACTAAACCTTAAAGGAAGGGGATGCCAAATCTAGAGGGGAGTGCAAATAGATAGGGAGATAAGTTCTGAAGGGCATATAATTGTTGTTCCTAGGGTGGCAGGCTAGATACGTTACTAATTTGTTTTAAAGTTAGAACTAAGGGTCTCTGGTAGGTTCTATATAGAGGGCACAATAAGTAATCTACAAGTGAGAGGATAGAATCTACTCAACAACACTACACAAGATAAAACTTGCTTTAGATTATCCAACGCTCGGAAGGGGTAAAGAATAGGTATGCTCCTATTTGTCACAATACCACATTTTCATCTTTAATCATTTGATTCCTACACTAATTTACATTCTCTTTGCAAGGGGAAAGACTTTTTGTTATATGATTTCTTTACACATTTTTAATTTAGAGACTTTGTATTTACTTTTAATTTAAATTAGAAGTAGCCACTTTAGTTACATCCTTTTACGAAGTGTTTGATGTTATTCTCCTGTGAATTAGTTTATAGTTTAGGTGGAAATATTTCAAATTTAGCATAGTAATTTCCTTATTCAATATCAATACTAGGGCTTTAACAGAAAACTCTATATTACTTGAAATGATGCATAAACTTGTGTAGTACTTCTAGTGTGTAAAACATTAATCAATATAATTACACTTTTATTTTGTACACTAGCCGCTGAATATAAATTGGGTCAACATTTTGGCCATATTTTTGAACTTAAATAAATATGTAATTGCGGGCTTGGTCAAGTATCTCCTCCTTTCCATTATAAGGTACTCCAGCGCACTGGTAAAAAGCAAATATATTAAAGGGATGCCCCAAACCAACTGTATTTCTCTCATGAGAGGTATTTATGCTAGAATAGTAAATTATGGAACAAACATTGATGGGGTTCGGCTGTTGTATATAGAAATAAAATAAAGCATGATCTCTAGTTACTCTACTCAGATTTGTAGAAGGAAGCACATTGGAGGAAATAAAATAATGCCAAGCACGAGCTATTCCACCCATTTACTTACCAGGAAAGTTAATTTTAATTCCATTTTTAACATTCCGTACTCCTTTGTGACGGGCTAATTCAGCTTTTCCAAGAATGCATTAATGGGGGTACAACTTGAATTGTAAAAATTAGGGACCTCTTTCAAAGAATATAATGCATTAATAGATGAAGGTGAAATGTTCATTGATTCTCCTCTTACAAAAACAGACACATCAATAGCTTCTGGTATATTAGCATTAGATTCTCTGACTATAGAAATCACAACAACATGGGTATTATAAAATAACTTCTCCCAATGTTTTTCAGCAATTATTTCTTTATCAGGCTCCCAACATTAATGAAACCACTTTCAACAATCAATTTCTTCTTTACCAAATAATCATTGTAATACTAAAGAGTTTTGGAGCTCATAAATTTCTTTTTGTCAAACTAAGAACTGCCTTTTCTACCTTTGGTTTTTGGAGCGATGAAAGTGTAAAGATGATGGAAATACACAGAAAAGTGGTTGAAAGTGATGGTGAATGTACTCAATATAGAATTTATGGGATGAATCAAGCATTCCCCTAAGATATCTCCAAATCACCAACTATCCCAAAAATTCTCGGATGAAGAAGAAAAACCAAGCTTATCAAGCGAATTTTACCTCATTAATTTGATTTCCACTTTCCAAAGTTCCAAAAAATAAGAAAAAACGAAAAATATGAGGAAGCCCTAGGTATCACCTATCTATAATCGAAGGAGAGTTGGAGAAGAGGAGTCGAGAAAATCACCTAAATCGGGTCAGTTTAGGTGATTTATTGCCCAAGTGTGAGTAGCGCCCAGGCATCGCGATAGTGGCACCCAGGCGCCGAGATAGTGGTGCCAAGGCCTTGATCCTTCTGTCTCGGGCCTTTGCGCCCAAATGCTATAGCACCTACGCGCCAATATAACTTGTTGCTTTTTGATGCTAGGGCCACTAGCTCAGATACACAAACCCCATATTTAGTCCTGGTAAATTAATTTGTAATATTTGCTCCACTACAAGTCTTAAATCACACAAAACAAATTCAAACACAAAATCAAGATTGGTGATAAAAGAAAGTTTCTCATCCCCCTTCTCATCTCATCTCCATTCTTTATCGCCTAATCTCTAACAGAATCTCTTTCCATTGACTTGCTGGTGCTTTACATATAATTTGAAAGGAGAACCTTCTGGAATAGGTATCACATATACTATTAAGATTGGCTTATGTGTTGCCAGTCTTAAGTGTCACCCTGCCCGATAAAGTTTGCATCTCTATCAGTTCAACAAAAAGAAACATTTTATAGCCCTTTCACACAATTGGTCGGTTGAACCAATAAAAAGAAGAACCAGGTCATAAATAGGAAGTAATGAAATGCGATGGACCAGTCTTATGCCTAAACTAAACATGACATTGGAAAATTCTATGCGCGATTGAGAATTAGGGTATAGAGGATAATGTTGATTCTACTACCTCCAACAGTTATACTAAAGTCCACTCGCATTGAGAAAACTACAGATTCATTATCTCACATTTCACAATTGCAATCAAAACCCACAAATACAAACTTTAACATTCAAATTCAAATAAACGACATCACAACAACAAAAAGCGCAACCATACCACACAACGTAGGTTGCCTCTCAAGAAACGCTTAGTTTAACATCCTCAACTTGAAGACTCCAGATATTATATGAGATGACACAACATTAAAATTTCATTTATCTGCGGCCTTTCCCCTCCTATTTAAATAGGGTTTGAGTATATGGTCATTTACTTTAAATTCAGTAACGTTTTTAGGGCACTTACATTTTGTGATAGACGTGGGAAGAAATGCTTTAGATTAGAAGCGTAGTTAAGAATTTTTTTTAATGGAAACACAACAATGATTTTTACGCACACTTATTTTTATCAGATTTAGAAACGGCATTACCAACTATGAAAAAAAACAATCGAACAAATTTTCATTTTAAAAGGATATGATGGCTATTCATGGCTTCTAAAATTATTTAATCAACAAAGCAATATAAAATAAATAAATCTGAATAAATCATACCGACATCAATTTTTGCTAATGGTCTCAAATGTATGAGAGATTTTTTTGCACCAATGTTGATTAAAAAATATTATCAACTTTTAAGCTAGTAATTAATTAATTGTTTATAAGAATTTATTAAACTAATTATTTATTGAGTAATAGTCTTATTCTTTATTTAATAATTGATTTGGCTAATTAATATTTAATTGGATGTTTATAATATTAATTAAATTTTAAATAATAATTTAAAAATTTAAATTATTTAAAAGATGATTACACATTAGTTTAAATAAAGTATGATTCACTTGATAAAGTTTTATTGAGGAGGTGTTACGTTCATGCCACCTATATCTGTACTTATCTAACACTCAAACTTTAGTTTTTATATATATATAAGTTAAAAGAGCAGCTCGTGGCTCCTTACACGTTAATTAAAAAGAGATTACAAAGTTTGGGAGGGATAGTAGATCCCCATCTAAATGGAAAAAAAATACTTCATAGCCCTAGGGGTTCCAGTCTCCGCAGTACAACGCAACGCGAAATAAAATAAAAGCCTAAAAAAAATAGCCATAAAAAAATACATATAATCGCCCAAAATGTATACCAAAGGAATAGTATACCCAAAAAACTACATGTACACGAAATCCCAATCCAACAGTAATGTCGAGTAGCAAAAAATGAAGGCTTGTAGTTCCAGTGAGAAGGCGAAATTCGAAACCTGAAAAAAGGACTGCATCGAGCTAAAAATATAGTGAAAGATCTCTAGCAATCCTGGTGTACAATAACAAGCCTGCAAAAAAATAAAGAGTGCTCCACACAAAGTTTAAAGCTAAAAATCTATATCTTATATTCTTCACTAGATAGGTCAACCACTGGTCCACAACATATTGTAGAAAGATGCATATGGGAACTCTCCCCAGGCTAGCCGAAACTCCAATGCCCACATCAGTAGCAAAATAGTGAAAAACCAGACCAATAATCCATGAGCTGAGGAAATAGAGGCAGGAAGCACTATAGAGGTAAAAGAAATTGTCAATTCCCGCAGGATAACCCCTTAAGCAAGTGTACCGAAAATTAGCAATCTCAGGGATCATTAAATGCCCAAAGCTGCACACCAAGGAGCAGGGAATAAAACTGAAATGTGCAGCAAATGTTCTCCTCAAAACCAGCATATAATCCATCCAAAGTCCAACATTAATATAAACGGTTATAATCATAATCACCCAATTATTTTTTTTTAAATTTAAAAACACCAAACAGGAAAAACATACAAAAAACCTATCCAAAATCGAACGGGGCAACATGAGAACCAAAATATCCAACTGAAACAAAAAATTAATGCGTAGAAAATAAAAAAAAAAGGAAGTGGATACCGAGGCCAGACCCCCAAATTAACCCTCACCATCTTGAACAAAAGGGGCATCCAACGAATCATCAATAAGTAAAACCTTAAGCGGATGGGGTGGGACAGTACCGACAAGAACATTCTGTGCCGAGGCACCAAGATTAGCAGCCCAATTTGCCGCCCTATTACCTTCCCAATGAATGAACCTCCAAGCTACAGAAATGGTAGAAGAAGAGCGCTTAATACGATTAATATAATATGCAATATCCCAACACACCGGCTGACCAAGATATAACATGTCATATACATATATATATATATATATATATATATATATATATATATAGATAGATAGATAGATTTTAGTGAAAGACCATTATTTCGCTCCTTATGCATTTATCACAAAAATAGAGTTACAAGAAAGAGGAAAAGGACCTAAAATACTCACATTATAACTCACTAAAAAAAAAAAAACTAAAGGTCCTCTTCCCAAAAAAAAAAAAAAATACAAAACTAAAAAAAACAAAACACAATACAAAAATAAAAGCTAACAAACAATATCATTCAAAGCTAAATCCATCACAATAGGTGGAACACACTTAGAAATCATAGCGCCATGCATCTTCAAGCCAGATTTAGCCGCCCAATGAGCAACCATATTTCCTTCTCTCCTAATATGAGACCACCTGATAATCAAATTCTTAGAAAATGCAAAAATCCTATTCATTTGAATATTGATGCTTCAATGATGATCAATTTGCAATTGATAACACTTCCAAAAAAAATCAAAGAGTTAGTTTCAATAATAATGTATTTCCAACCAAACTTCACAGCCACCTATAAAGCAAAAACAAAAGCATCAGTTTCAGCCACAAGTGGGGAAGCAGAAAAAACACCAGCCGAGAACCAACAAATAATTAAGCCCAAAAAATCTCTACAAACACCTCCTACATTAAAAATTAAGGAATTCCAACAGTCGTAAATATTAATTTTTACAAAAGGTGCCCTCATTTTATGCCACTTTACAACATAAATGTTCGTGTTATGCACATAATAAGGAAGAGCCAACTTTTGCAGTACAACTACCATATTATTCGACGGCTTCTTATTAAGAGGCAGTAAATTCAAACCTTTATATAGATAAGTAAACACCATACTAACAGTACAATGCACATTAGGAGTAATATTGTTGAATTTCCCATTGTTTCTAGTAATTCAAAGAAACCAAATAATTACAGCTGGTATAGTGATCTCGAAACTGCTTATATGCAACAATATAACAATGTCTTTGATGATATTTTTCACTTATGTTTCCTTACTTTGCAACAAAACCACAAATTTGATCCTGACAAAAATAAGAATTTGTTAACTGAGACAATACCATCCCGGTTCTTACATGTTCTTACAACAAATTGTAACATCTGGATAGGCCAAATCAAGAAGTAAATGAAGTTCATGTATTTAAATCATCACAACTTCATCCAACATTAAAGATCAATACTCTTCACAACTTCCATCCAACACTTTAATTACTTATCATTTTAAGGAAAAAAATAAAAAAAAACTACTCAAAATCCATGAAGAAAATAAAAACACTCTTTAGTTTAAAAGTAGAAATCATTGTCAAACTAACAAGAAGTCTCGATTAAAACCAAAAGTATTTTAGTTTAAAAGTAGAAATCATTGTCAAACCAACAACAAGTCTCAATTAAAACTAAAAGTAGTCTTCAACAATAAGTCTCAATTAAAACCAAAAGTAGTCTAAAATAAAAGATAAAAACTTATCTCAACAATAACAAGTCTCAATTAAAATCAAAAGTAGTCTAAAACAAAAGATAAAAACTTATCTCAAGTCCTAAGTCTCAATTAAAACCAAAAGTAGTCTAAAACAAAAAGATAAAAACTTATCTCAAGTCCTCTCCCATTTCAATTAAAACCAAAAGTAGTCTAAAACAAAAGATAAAAACTTATCTCAAGTCCTCCACCAATCTTGAATTTCCTTTGAATCTGTTTAAGAGAAAAGATAAAAACTTATCTCAAATCCTCCACCAAACTCTTGAAGTTCCTTTAAATCTTTTCTCTTTTACAACACTCTCAAAATAAACTAAAAATAAAAAGGATAAAATAAATTTTTGTGGTGCTTGAAAATCTCTCCAAACTCCTTAGAACTCCTCTTCTAACTCTTTTCAGAACTTTCAAGCACCCCCTTCAAATGTCTCAACTTCCTTTTTTTATAAATCTCCAAAAGGTGCCTTGGAAACTCTTCAAAATATGTCCACATTCAATGAATCCTCCAATGGATGCCTCCTTTCACAAGTCTTTTAATAATTTTTTCGTTCTTAGTGGTCATAACCACCCTCTTATACCAATAGATGCCTCAAATACCTCTTCAAAATTCGGCCAAATGAAGAAAACTATCAAATAACTGCCTCTGACGCTTAAGCGCGGGGCCTCTAGCGCTTAGGCGTGACCTTCTATGTTTCTTCAGCGCTTAAGCGCCAAATCTGGTGCTTAGGCGCCAAAACACTTTAGCACAATTTTCACTTTTTTACTCCAAATTTGATCCTTTTTCACTCCTTTAAGCATTTTTTACCTTTTTACTTGTACCTGAAAGAAAAACACAAAAATACCTTCCATTAAAGTGCAATATCTCCAAAAATAGGTTATAAAAATGTGTCTCATAATATAATTTAGGTGTATCAGTTTGCCACCGACCTGTTGACCTCACTTTTGGTTGAGGTCTAGAAATTTCTTTAGTAGCCTAGGTCTATCCTTCCATTAAAGCGCAATATCTCAAAAATAGGTATAAAAATGTGTCTAAAAATACTATATATTTTAGGTGTATCATATACTAGTAACTAAGTCATGACCAAGTGACGTGGGTGGATTTAGTGCGCTAATTTTAAAAATATTTTTTAATATTGCAAATTATAGACAATAGATACAATAACAAATATGCAAATTAATCCCAACAAAATAACTTTAGTGAAAATAATTTTATCTTTCTCTTAAAATTCTTTAAGCTGCCAATTCCCATTTAAAAATAATGCAAGTATACGTAATAAAGGGCTCTAATGGAGTCCTAGATATCAATCCCATAGGGATGTTGAAAATGACTATAAGTAAACTCTTAAGATTATAATGTAAAATACAAGTTTTAAAGTACAAAAAAAGGAAAGTGCAAAATTTAAATATTAAGTAACAAAGTGAATGCTAATTAAAATGTAGTTGAAAGCAAAGGTAATTAAACTAAATTCTAAACTTTCAAAACTAAACTTATGAAAATTAAACTATGTTTTTGTGACAGAAAGTTCAATTTTCAGAAAAACTTCCTTTCTCGATACAATGATTATAGGAATTGTGAATAAATTAAAATAATTTGAAAATATATATAAATATAAATTATTTTGTGCAAAATAGAAGCAATCTTATTCTTTACCCTATTCCAAGTGCTAAAAGAACATTGAATAATTCAGAGTTTGGTCTCTAATCTCGTGGTTAGAATGGGAGGATACCAGTTGCCACTCTAGAGCTCCCACTACTCCCTCAACTGAGGGCTAACAATATCTCATCAATTTCGAATCAATTGGACGAAATTAGGGATTCTAATCCGTCACATTAAAATCTCCAATTTTACATCCAATAAAGTATTATTCCTTGATTGTTTGCACTCAACCCCATGGATGAATTACTCTCCCATGAAATCAAATGTGATTCTCCCCATGTTGTAGAAATCATAGCCTTTTTAGAACATAAGTTTCTCAACACATTTTAACATTTCAATTGGTCAAATCAAAAATTAAATGAAGATTGAAGTTCAAATCATCATAAATTAATGACATTTAAAACTATATAAAATAAAATCAATTCTTCACAAAACTTTACCTCAAAGTAGGGAGAATGATAAAGAAGACTACTCAGAATTCATGAGAAGGAAACAAAAAAGTGCGTATTTCATATATTAAAAAAAGTTTACAAAACAAAAGAAATAAAAGACAACTTATCTCACAATCCTTCCCAAACACATCCCTAGAAGTTCCCTTCAAGCTTTTCTCTCTTTACAAGCACTCTCAATTCTCTCTTAGAAGTTTAATGAAGAAGAAATCTCTCACCTTCCCCTCTCCTCTTACAACCCTAGAAGACAATCTCCAAGCCCTTAACTTTCTCTCTCTATCTCTACAATCCTTGAAGAAAATCTCCAAGCCCTTGACTTTCTCTCCCTCTCTTACTCTTCTTGCCGCCCCCCTTTACACACGCCGCACTCTTCTTCTTTTATGAGAGGCTGCCTCCCTCCAAAAAAAAATCAAAATTCCCTCCTAAAAAAACCCTTTCAAATTCAAAAGACATGTCCATTGATCCAAGAGACATATCCCTTCATAAAAAAACCTTCCAAAGTGTCTAGATAAATTGAATCACTCTAAGGGGTGTTTAGAATAGGCGAACTTTTAGAAATTCACACAAAATTCGTCTCGAACCGCCTTAATCCTCAAAAAGTCGTCTCTGGCGAATCTTGCCCAGCACTTTGTGAAATGGTACATCTGGCACCAATTTGGCACTTCTTGTGCCAGTTTACTGAAGACCACAATATTCTGGGTTTTGGTGCATCTGGAGCCAATCTAGGGCATCTTGCGCTAGTACTATGTATTTTGGTTGATGGTGGGTAGATTTAGTGTGTAAATTTTGCAAATATTTTTTAACACACGACAAATATATAATAAATATGTAATATAATCCCAACAAAAATACCTTTATGAAAATAGTTTATCTTCTAAAACTCTTTTTAAAGTGTCAAAGTACCGTTAAAATCAACGCAAGTAAATATATCGCTCAAGTAATAAAGGGCTCTAATGGAGTCCTAGATATCTATCCCATAAAGAAGTTGGAAAATCCTATAAGTAAGTTCTTGAAATGATTTTATAATTAAAATAAAATAAAAAAATAAAACTGAAGTACGAAGCTTGAATATTAACTACTAAGGTAAATGCTATATAAAATGCAATTGAAAAACAAAGTTAACTAAGAACTAACTTTCAAACGTAAAATCAAGAAAACTAAACAAAGTTTTTATTTTGACGGAGAGTTCAAATTTAAGAAAGCATCATTTTCTTTTACAATGTGTATATGGATTGTGAAGAAATTAAAATCATTTGAAAATATATATAAGAACTATTTTATGCCAAATAGGAGCAGTCCTAATCTTTACCCTCTTCCAAGTGTTATAAAGAACATTGATTAATCCAAAGTTTGGTCCCTAATTCCGTGGTTAGGGTGGGAGGATACCGGCTGTCACTCCAGGGCTCTCACTACTCTCTCACTTGAGGGCTAACAATCTTGCATCAATTTCCAAACAACTATACCAAATTGGGAATTTTAATCTGTCACCTTAAAATCTCCAATTTTGCATCTAACAAAGTGCATTTTCCTATTTATTTGCACCCAATCCCTTGGATGACATACTCTCCCATGAAATCAAATGTGATTCTCCCTATGATATAGAAATGATATCCCTTTTCAGAACATATGTCTCTCAACAAGTTTTAACATTTCAATTGGCCAAATAAAAAAGTTAATTAAGATCGGGGTTCAAACCATCACAAATTATTAACATTTAAAATAGTAGAAAACAAAATCAACTCTTAACAAAACAATATCTGAACGTCAAAAGAAGGATAAAGAAGACTACTTAGAATTCATGAGAAGGATAGGAAAAAACATGGACTTCATATATACAATCAAGTTCACACAACAAAAGAAATAAAAATACAACTTATCTCACAATCCTTCCCAAGAAAATCCCTAGAATTTCTCTCCAAGCCTTTCTCTCTTTAGAATCTCACTCAATTCTCTCTTAGAAGTGTAATGAAGAAGAAATCTCTCACTTTCCCTCTCCTTTTACAATCCTACAAGAAATCTCCTCTTGCCAGTCACGCGAACTTTCTCTCTCTCTCCCCCTTTCTCGTCCCTCTTCCAACTCTCTCTCAACTCATTGAAATTTTTTTATTTATTTTGGGGTGCCTCCTTTAACAAAGAATTCAAAATTTCCTCCAAAAGTTAACTCTTTTGAGTGTAAAAGATGTGTCATTTGATCCTAGTGACATATCCCTTCATAAAAGAACCTTCCAAAGTGTTTGGATGCATTGAATTACCCCAACAAGTGTGTAGAACAATTGTTTATTTTAAAATTCACGTAAAATTTGTCTCGAACTACCTTAATTTGTAAAAAGTCATCTGAGGCACATCATGCGCCAGTTTTCTGTCAAACGATGCATCATGCGCCGATGTGGCACATCAAGGGCCAGAATCCCAAAATTTGCTGTTTTGGCTCCAAATTTCATCCTTTTTTCCATTTTTGCTCCAAATGCCTAAAAATGATATACCTGCAACAAAAACATGAAAATACCCTTCTTTAAAATGCAATATCACAAAAAAATAAGCATTAAATATGTACTTAAAATAGTATATTATTTTGGTTTAATAAAATCATGCTGCTTGTCCTCAAGTGACACTTTTACTACATAAAATAAAATGACTTAGGATAGAGATTTACTTATAAATTCTATACTTTAGTTTAATAAATAGAATAACTAAATTTAAGAAAAACCTTTAATAACTTCAACTCAAATTCTAAGTCTAGGAAAACTTAGTAATCAAATTTAAGATTTATGAAACTCTATTCATTTCAAGAAGATTGCAATGAGTCATAATATGAACATTTAGAATGTTCATATGAAAAAGAACTTCATGAAGACTTTACTAGGAATGCTGCTACTACTCTAATACAAGTTTAGAAAATGTAATAAAACTCCTTCCTCAAGCTTCTCCTCACTTATTTTTCTTTTCTTTTCTTTTCTTTTTTTTTCTCTTTTAGGATCTTTTCAGTCCATTCTTTTCTTTTTCTTTTTTTTTTCTTTTTCAAGTGAGGATTACTATATCTGGAAAACCTTTAATGATTTTGAACTTCACTATCCTCTTCTTAAAGTTAAAACTCTATACCTTTCTTAAATTTATAAATTCATATTAGTTTATGATTTTTCATAAAGTCTCATTCCTTTCTTCTTACATGAAACTCTAAAATTCTTAATACTTCAAAAATACAATTTCCTTTACTTTAAATAAAAAGAACATAGCCTTATCCTATCATACCAAATATCTTGAACTTTAGAATTGAACTTCATTATTAAAAACTTTTATCTAAATCTACCAAAATATTTATAAATAGAAGTATAGTCATTTAAAGTTAAATCTTAATATCTCAGGCCATGTTAATTTAATTTTAAAAATATAGTTAGTTAAGGAAAATAAAATTTAGTTTACTCTTTTTCAAAATAAATTTTTCTTTCCCCAAAGCTTAAGTTTTTAATTGATTTTAAAAATATATTTAGTATAAATTTTATAATGTGAAAGAAAACAGTAAATGCATGAAAATAAATACTAACCTGCAGAGGATTTCTGACTATGAAATTGGACTCTCGTGTACTGCAAGTGCTAACTGTAAAACTATATACAGGCTTTAGAGCATTAAATAAAACATAATATAATCTAAAGAACTTGTTGAGAATTAAAAAAAGATGTACAAAAATAGAAAAACTAAACTAAAAATACTAAAAATACAGAAAAGGTGAAAGTCTACAGTTACTATTACATATTTAGTTCACAACATAACATAAAAGTTTTTACTACAACACATTTTAAATAAAAGTTCATTGCAATACAATTAGAAATAACAAACAAACATCTAAACACACTAAACTAAACTCATAAAACATCAATCCTCATCTCCTTCCTCATATTCATCAGAATCTTCTTCTTCTCCTCCTCCTTCTTCATGAACAGGAGCATAGAGAGTGATACTGTGCCAAGCAAGAAAGTTCACATTAGGTTCACCCCTAAAATGTCTTACCATAGCATTTTCAAAATCAATATCATTTTGAACTCTCCTCTGCTGAAATTCATCATTATAAGCATTTCTTGCTCCTATCTCTCCCAAATGAGTTTGAATATTAATTATGTCCATTTGTTGAATCTTAAGTTGGTCCATAATACCTTCAAGTGATGCAGATCAAGAACTAAACACCCCTGCATTAGATGTAGATGGCCTATCCCTTCTTTCGCCGCTAGATTCAATAATTAATTCCACTCTCTGAATCATATGCCTCTCAATCGGATTCTATGGCTGTAATCTTTCTTCATATCTATGGGATTCTACTCCTGATTTTTCACATAGAGTGAAAATCAGGGTAGGGTATCCCAAATCACCAGTTGTAGAACTACCAGCTTTACTCCAAACATGTTGAACTATAAGTGCACCAACATCTATTACTTTCATGTTCTAAATGAAATAGTTTAGTACAACTCTGTCTTTTGTAACATCAGCCAAATGATTTGCTGGCAACAGTCTGACAGAAATGAAGTAGTGCCATACTTTTGACTGAATAGTCGACATAGAAGTAGGGACGTTAAATATCTTGTTATTCTTAATCTTCCACTCTCCTCTTCCATCAGTCAAAAATGCAATCGTTTCATATAGTGATGAATTAGCCATCACGAATGCAACATATTCATAGAAAAATTCATTTCGCAGCTCATAAAAAATATTGATCCTTTCAGCAATAAATTTGACCTGCTTACCTCTCACCAAGATGTGATCTTCAGCAGTGAACCCCAAGTTGGCATAAAACTCCCAAACCATCGGGACAATTGCTACGATAGTGAAGTAGCATAATCTTTTCTAGTTTCTAGTGAGAATCAGTTTCTCGATCTCGTCACCTAGGTTTGCAAATGCCAGCTCTTAGATCATTTTTCTTGTCTCCATTTGAGTATTGTAATTATGTTGGGCTTTAAAACTAACAAATCTTTGTGCATCAAATTCATCGGATGGCCTTCCTCTCTTAAATTGAGGAGCCATTTGAAAATTCTATAAAAATCCAAATAATTCCAAACAAATTGCTAAATCAAAAATCTAACTCCTCAAGCAAGATTATTTGGTAAGAAGCTTTTCACCATGAGCATTCTTTAAACTTTTTCATAAAAAATCTCAAATTTAAGATCTCCCAAATCCATGGTTAAAATAAAAAAATTCTAAGTTAAAGTGAAGCTTTTACCAAGCGAGGCTAAAATCTATGCTTTTTAGCCTCCGAATCCTTCTCTTTCGCCCACAATGTGATTCCCTAGACCAAGGTCTTGATGTAGGAGAGGACTTAAGCAGAAAAAAAAGAGTTCGTTCATGAGATTTCACAGTTTTCTAGGCAATATGGCATTTTTGAACCTTTGGCGCATCATGCCACAATTTTGTGCATCATGCGACAAGGCTCTGTAAATTGGCGCATCATGCGTCAGAGCTTAAACTCACCAGATTTTGATTTATGTGGAAATTTGATCCATACCTCTTTACCTCGACCTCTATTTGACTCAAATAAACCTTTCTAAGCATAATTAAACATCACACTAACACCAAACTTTCACAAACAACACAAAACTCACATTTATATATATAATATGCGTTATTACAAACTAACATTTTTTAAGCTAACAAACATCAAATTCAGTCTTTTAAAGCAAACCAACATCCTAACATTGAAATCTAAACATCAAAATTCAAAACATAAACATAGATAATGTTTAACAATGGAAAAGAAATGTAATCCAACACAACAAAATAACTAAAGCAAACAATACTAGATAAAAGTTTCATGCATAAATTAAGTTCAAACATTTTCATCACTATCGTCCTCTTGGATATCTCCCATAGATTGGTGGTGCACACACAAGTTGTAGAAGGGTCGATATGGAAATTCATCAGTTGAATTTTACTCCTCAGCCTAAGAATGTTCCTTGAACATACGTACCAAACCATCTTCAAAATGCTCAGTAAGATCAAAATGTTTCTTTAGTCTCCAATCAAGTTGATCCAGCATTTGAGTAATATTCCTAATCACATGCATGAGATTCTACACCTCTTTTTCAATCTTCTTGATCTTCTTCAAAAGTGCACTTGAGTTGTAGTACGACTGAATAAGTGATGAATTCTGAGATCTTTGAACCATCAACACATTCATATCATTTTCATCTCTCATTCCAATACAATTGTAATAGACTTCTGGATCCATCGGCTTTCATGGAAGAAGCACTTTTTCCTAATATTCATAAGGTACTTCTGATTGACTGCATAGTAGGAAAATAGTGAATGGATGTCCAAGTCCAGTTGCAGATCCATTGACCATCAGACCCAAAACCGATTTCACAATAATAGCTCCAACATCAATAAGTTTTTCAGTTTGAATACAATAGTTCAGAATGACACTCTCCTTAGTTACCTTACTAATTTTTATGGTAGGCAGTAATTTTGATGCAATGAAGAAGTGTCATGCTTTTGAAACTGGATTTAAAAATAATGAGGGAGAACATACATTTCCATAATCTCTGGACTCCTAATTCGCATCTTCATCCGTAAGGTAGCGGTAGAGCTCATCTATATTCTCTCTTGTAGGGGTAAAATTTGCATAATGGCTGATATGCATATTTTAAATCATAAACATCTCATTTATTCTTCAAGGAGTGAATTGCACTACTCTGCCTCGCACGTAGATCATTCCTTGGTTGATCCTATGAAGATTTGCATAAAATTCTTTTACTATAGGAACAACGACAGTGGCAGTAGTGTAGCAAAGCACTTCCCAGCACCTCTGTTCAACAGTCTCTTCTACTAAACTATTCGGCGTGTTGAATCCTTGATTCACAAATTCCCTTTCTTTAATAAGCCTCTTCTCACTAGAACTCAATCATGTAACTTCTGCGCATCAAAACTGACAAACTTTCTCCAGTTGAAAATTCTAAATATAGTGGAATTTTTATAGTGAAATACCATAGGATTTGAAAAGCGGTGACTCTTCCTTCATTTCCCCCCTAAAATATGTTTTGGAGTCAGTTTTTAGGAGTTATAGGGAGAAGACCCCGCCAAAAACTGCTATTTGAACAATTTTAAATCATTTTTGGTACTGCGACGCATCATGCGTAGATCTGGCTCATCATGTAACAGCTCTCTGGAATGTGGCGCATCATGTGTCTGTTCCAAAAACTTTATCATTTTTATTTTGATCTAATAAATTCTAAATTCTTTTTATAAAATTAGGCAAATAAAGATGTTTTTAAATATTTTATCGAATACATGGACTACATAAAGACTTAAACATAAATATATGTAAAATATTTCAAACAAAAAACTTAAAAGCAAACTAAACAACGATACATATGGGTTGCCTCCCACAAAGCGCTTGGTTTAATATCGTTAGCCCGACATTCTCAGTCTTATTCTGGGTGACCCAACATTACAACCTTTTTAAAATTTGGTATTTGACCATCAAAAAATGATTTTAATCTTTTCCCATTAATTATAAAAATTCTTCCAGTCTTGGGTTATTCAATATTAACTGCCTCACGATGGTGGGGCGATTTAGTATGCAAAATTTGTAAATATTTTTCAATATTAAAAAATTAAACATGATAGATATATAATAAATATGCAAGATAATCCCAACTACAATACTCTTTATGTTAATAATTTATCTTTTAAAACTTTTTTAAACTGTCAAATTCCATATCGCTCAAGTAATAAAGGGCTCTAATTGAGTCATAAATATCGATCCTACAGGGAAGTTGGAAAATCCAAAAGTAAATTATGAAAATTATTTTATAACAAAAATAAAAACTAAATTAAAAGTAAAGTACAAAGTTTGAAAATTAACTGTTCAATTGAATGCTAAATAAAATACAGATGTAAGACTACAAAAGTTAAAATAAATTAAATACTAAACTTTCAAAAGTAAAATTACAAAAATTAAACAAAGTTTTTGTTCTAACAGAAAGTTCAGATTTAAGAAAGCATCCTTCCCCATTATAATGAGTTTATGGACTATGAAGAAATTGAAATCACTTGAAAAAATATATAAAAACTGTTTTGTTCCAAATAGGAGCAATCCTATTCTCTACCCTCTTCTGAGTGCTATAAACAACATTGATTAATCCAGAGTTTGGTCTCTAATTCCGTGGTTAGGTTAATAGGATATCGACTGCCACTACAGATCTCCCACTACTCCCTCCTGTGAGGGCTAACAATCTCGCATCAGTTTCCAATCAATTGGACCAAATTGGGGATTTTAATCCATCACCTTAAAATCTCCTATTCTGCATCCAACAAAGTATATTTCCCTATTTATTTACACCCAATCCTATGGATGACACACTCTCCCATGAAATCAAATGTGATTCTCCCTATGTTGTAGAAATCATATCTCATTTAAGAACATATGTCTCTCAATAAGTTTTAACATTTCAATTGGCCATATCTAAAAGTAAATGAAGATCGGAGTTCAAATCAACACAAATTATTTTCATTTAAAACCATGGAATACAAAATCTATTCTTTACAAAACCTTATCTCAAAGTAGGGAGAAGGATAAAGAAGACAACTCAGAATTCATAAGAAGGATACGAAAAAACACTAATTTCATATATAAAAATAAGTTCACAAAACAAAAGAAATAAAAATACAACTTATCTCACAATCCTTCCCAAGCAAATCTCTAGAAGTTCTCTGCAAGCCTTTCTCTCTTTACAATCACTCCCAATTCTGTCTTAGAAGTGTAATGAAAAAGAAATCTCTCACCTTCCCTCTTTTCTTACAACCCTAGAAGAAAATCTTCTCTTCTCTCTCTATCTCTAATTCACGCCCCGTTTCTCTTTCTCTCACGCCACACACTTAAACTCTTTTAGTCTTCTTCTTTTATTTTGGGTTGCCTCCTTTGAAAAGGAATTGAAAATTCGCTCCAAAATTACCTCCAAAAGTTAACTCTTTTGAATTCAAAAGATGTGTCATATGATCCAATAGTCACATCCCTTCATAAAATAACCTTCCAAAGTGTTCAGATGCTTTAATTTACTCTAAGAGGTGTGTAGAAGAAGTGTCTCTTTGAAAATTCATGCAAAATTCCTTTCAAACTGCCTTAATTTAAAAAGGTAGACCTTGGTACATCATGCGCTGATCTGGCACATCATGTGCCAGTTCTTTGGATTTTGGCACATCATGCGTCGATTTGGCGCGTCATGTGCTAGAATCCCAAAATTCGTTGTTTTGGCTCCAAATTTCGTCCTTTTTACCATTTTTGCTCCAAATGCCTAAAAATGATATACCTGCAACAAAAACATAAAAATACCTTTTTAAAGAGCAGTATCACCAAAAATAAGTATAAAATATGTAGTATATTATTTTGGTGTATTAAAATCCCTCAAACTTAAATGTTACTTATCTTCAAGTGATACTTTTATTACATAAAAGCATATGACTTAGGATACAAATTAACTTATAACTTCTATACTTTAGTTTAAGAAATAGAATAACAAAATTTAAGAAAAAGCCTTTAATAACTTCAATTCAAACTATAAGTCTAGGAATTCTTAGTAATCAAATTTAAGATTTCTGAATCTCTATTCATTTTAACAAGGATCGCAATTTGTCATATTAAGGACATTTAGAACATTCATATGAAAAAGAACTTCAAGAAAACTTTACTAGGGATGCTATTAATACTTCAATACAAGTTTAGAAAATTTAATAAAGTTCTTTCCTTAAGTTGATTGAAGTGAAGCCAATTTTTGATTAGGCATCTCTTTAAGCTTCTCCCAACTTATTTTTCTTTCCTTTTTTTTTCTTTTCTTTTATGATCTTTTCAATCCTTTATTTTCTTTTTCTTTTTCTTTTTCAAGTGAGGATTACTATATTTGGATAGCCTTTAATAATTTTGAATTTCACTTTCCTCTTCTTAAAGTCAAAACTTTATAACTTTCCTGACTTTATAAATTCATATTAGTTTATGATTTTCCATAAAGTCTCATTCTTTCTCATCTTACATGAATCTCTAAAATTTATAATAATTCAAAAATATAATTTTTTTTTATTTTAAATAGAAAAACATAGTCTTATATCCTATCATACCAAATATCCTTAACTTTAGAATTGCATTCATTATTAAAAACATTTTACCTAAATTTACCACAACATATATGAACAGATGTACAGTCATTTAAACTTAAATCTTAATATCTCAGGCCATGTTAAATTAATTTAAGAATATAGTTACTTAAGTACAAAAAAAATTTAGTTTACTCCTTTTCAAAAGAAATTTTTCTTTCCCCCAAACTTAAGTTTTTAAGTGATTTTAAAGATTTTTTTAGTATAAAATTTAGTAGGTGAAAGAAAATAGTAAATGCTTGAAAATAAAAACTGACCTGTAGAGGATTTCTATCTATGAAAAGGGGCTCTGGTATATTGCATGTACTAACTGTAAAACTACATACAGGCTTTAAAGCATTAAATAAAACATAACATATTCTAGAGGACTTGCTGAGAATTAAGAACATAAATACAAAAACTGAAAAAAAATATAATTACAAACTAAACTGAAAATACTAAAAATGCAAAAAAATTTAAATTCTACAGTTACTATTACAGAATCAATTCACAGCACAACATAAAAGTTTTTACTACAACAGTTTTCAAATGAAAGTACATCACAATACAAACAACAACAACAATCAAACATTAAAAACAAACTAAACAAGACTAAAAAAATATCAATCATCATCTCATTCCTCTTCATCATCTGATTAATCTTCTTCTTCTTCTTTTTATTCTTCATCATGAATGGGATTATAGGGAGTGAAATTGGGGCAAGCAGGAAAGTCCACATTAGGTTCACCCCTAAGATGTCTTACCATGGCATTCTCAAACTCAATATCATGTTGTACTCTCCTCTCTTGATTTTCATCATTACAAGCATTCCTTGCTCCTATCTCTCCTAACTGAGTTTGAATATTAACTATATCCATTTGTTGAATCATGAGTTAATTCATGATACCTTCAAGGGATGTAGAAAAAGAAATAGATGCCCCTGCAGCAGATGTAGAGGGCCTATCCGTTCTTCCACTACTAGAATCAACAAATGAATCTACTCTTTGAATCATATGCCTCTCAATCAGATTCTGTGGCTATAATCTCTCTTCATTTCTATGAGATTCTACTCCTGATTGTTCACATAGAATGAAAATCAAGGCAGAGTATCCCAAACCTCCAACTGTAGAACTACCAGCTATACTTCAAGCATGCTGAACTTTAAGTGCACTAATATCTATTGCCTTCATGTCCTGAATGCAATAGTTTAGAGCAACTCTGTCTTTAGTAACATCAATCAAATGATTTGTTGGCAACAGTCTGACAGAAATGAAGTGATGCCATACTTTGGACTGAGTAGTCAACATGAAAGCAGGGAAGACAACTATCTTGTTATTCTTAAATTTCCATTCCCCTCATTCATCAGTCAAAAATGCAATCACTTCCTCCAGTGATGAATCAATTATCATAAATGGACTGTATTCATCAAAAAATATGTTTCTCAGCCTATAAAAAGCATCGATCCTTTTGGCAAAAAATTTGACCTGCTTACCTCTCACCAAGATATGATCTTCAACAGTGAATCTCAGGTTTTCATAAAACTTTTGAACCATTGGGACAATTGCTATGACACTGAAGTAGTAGAATCTTTCCCAGTTCAGGGAAAAAATCAGTCTCTTGACCTCGCCACCCAGGTTTGCAAACGCCCATTCTTGGATCATTCCTTTTGTCTCCATCTGAGTATTGTAACTATGTTAGGTTTTGAAACTAACAAATCTTTGTGTAACGAAGTCCTCAGGTGGCCTTCCTCGCTTAACTTGGGGAGCCATTTGAAGATTCTACAAAAATCCAAATATAGTCCAAATAAATCACTAAATAAAAAATCTAACTCCTTAAGCAAGATTATTTGGTAAGAAAATTTTCACCATGAGTTATCTTCAAGCTTTTTCATTAAAAATCCCAAATTTTTGATTTTCCAAATCCATGGTGAAAATAAAAAATTTCTAAGTTAAAGTTAAGCTCTTAGCAAGAGAAGATGAAATCTATGGTTTTTAGCCTCCAAATCATTCTCTTTCACCCACAATGTGATGCCCTAGACCAAGGTTTTGAGGTAGATGACGACTCAAGTTGCAAAAATGGAGTTTGTCAGTACAATTTCATGATTTTATTGGCAATAAGGCGTGTTCAAATTTTTGGTGCATCATGCGCTAATTTGGCGCATCATGCGCTAGAGCTCAAGCTCACCAGATTTTGATTTTTGAGAAAATTTTCTCCATATCACTTTACGTGAATCTCTATTTAACTCAAATAAACCTTTTTAAGCATAAATAAACATCACACTAACACTAAACATTAAAAAACAACACAAAACTTGCATTTATAGATAAAATCTGCGCTATTACAAACTAAGATTTTTCAAGCCAACAAATATCAAATTCAGTGTTCTAAAGAAAACCAACATCATAACATTGAAATCTAAACATAAAAATTCAAAACATAAACATAGATAGTGTTCATTAGAAAGGAAATGCAATTCAACTTAACAAACTAAAACAAACAGTACTAAACAAAATGTTCCATGCATAAATTAAGATCAAACATCTGCTTCACTATCGTCCTCCTGGATTTCTCCCATAGATTGGTAATGCACATATAGGTTATAGAAGGGTCAAAATGGAAATTCATCAGTTGAATTTCCCTCCTCAATCGAATCATGTTTCTTGAACATATGTACCAATCCATCTTCAATATGCCATGTATGTTCAAAATTCTTCTTCAGTTTCGAATCTAGATGATCCAACATTTCAGTAATATTCCCAGTCACAAGCATAAGATTCTGCACATCTTTCTCTATCTTCTTGATCCTCTTTGAAAGTGCACTCTAGTTGTAGTAGGGCTGAAGATGTGATGAATTCTAAGATCCTTGATCCATCAGTACATTCATATCATTTTCATCTCCCAATCCAATACAATTGCAATTGACTTTTGGATCCATCGGCTACCAAGGAAGTAGCACTTTTTCCCAACTTTTATAAGTTACTTTTATTTGTCTGCATAGCAGAAAAATAGTGGATGGATGTCCTAGTCCAGTTGTAGATCCATTCACAATCAAAACCCAAAACTGATTTCATAATAATAGGGCCAACATCAATAGGTTTTCCAGTTTGAATACAATAGTTCAGAATGACACTCTCCTTAGTTACCTTACTTTTTTTCATGGTAGCCAGTAATTTTGATGTAATAAAGAAGTGTCAGGCTTTTGAAACTGAATTTCTATCATCTGTGGTCTCCCAATTCGTATCTTCAACTGTAAA
Organism: Phalaenopsis hybrid cultivar; assembly: GCA_002079205.1. Classification (NCBI taxonomy): domain Eukaryota; kingdom Viridiplantae; phylum Streptophyta; class Magnoliopsida; order Asparagales; family Orchidaceae; genus Phalaenopsis; species Phalaenopsis hybrid cultivar. The sequence goes on from JXCR01138163.1 coordinate 81,708, forward strand.
GTAGCGGTAGAGTTCTTTCATATTCTCTCTTGTAGGGGTAAGGTTTCCATAATGACAGATAGACACATTTTCAATCATAAACATCTCATTTATTATTAAAGGAGTGAACTACACAAACCTGCCTTGCACGTAAAATTATTCCTTGGTTGATCCCATGAAGATTTGCATAAAATACTTTTACTACAAGAACAACAATAGTGGCAGTATTGTAGCAAGAGACTTCCCAACGCCTTTGCACAATAGTCTCTTCTACTTGAGTATTCGGCGTGTTGAATCCTCGATTCACAATTCCCATTTTTCTAATTAGCCTCTTTTTCACTAGAACTCAATCGTGTAATTTTTGCTCATTAAAACTGATGAACTTTTTTCGGTAGAAAATTCCAAATCTAGTGGGGTTTTTAGAGTGGGAAGCCAAAGGATTTGAAAAGTGGTGACTCTTCCCTTGTTTTCATTCCTAAAATATGGTTTGGAGCTGGTTTTTAGGAGTTTTGTTGATAAGAAATCGCCAAAAATGCCATTTGACACGTTTTAAACATTTTTGGACCCGCGACACATCATGTGCTAATTTGGTGCATCATGCACCAGCTTTTGGAAAGCGGCGCATCATGCGCCAGTTCTAAAATTTTTGCTCTTTATCCAATAAATTCTCAATTTTTTGATAAAAATTAGCAAATAAAGATATTTCTAAATATTTTTTCAAATACACAGACTACATTAAGACATAAACATAAATACACATAAAATATTTCAAACAAAAAAAAACTCAAAAACTAATTAAACAACAATACATATTGATTGCCTCCCACAAAGTGCTTGGTTTAAGGTCGTCAGCCCGACATCCCCAATCTCATTCTGGGTGACCCAACATTATAGTCTCTTTAATAGCTGGTCTTTGACCATCAAAATATGATTTCAATCTATGCCCATTCACTTTAAATATTCTTCCAGTCTTGGGGTCTTCAATATTAACTGCCCCATAGGGATAAACTTTTCTAACTCTCAATGGCCCTTTCCACCTAGACTTCAACTTTTCAGGAAATAATTTCAATGTTGTATTATATAATAAAAATTCTTGTCCATTCTATTTATATTATCTTTTGATCATGTCATTCTTTTATCATTTGTTTATAAATATTCGCATTATCGTAAGATTCATTCCTAATTTCCTCAAGCTCATTCAATTGCAATAATATTTTCTCACCAGCTTCTTTCAAATTGAAATTGAATTCATTTATCGCCCAATAAGGTTTATGCTCCAACTCAACTGGCAAGTGACAAGTCTTCACAAAAATTAATCTATAAGGGGACATTCCTATATGTGTTCTATAGGTTTTCCTGTATGCCCTTAATGCAGTATCCAATCTAATAGGCCAATCTATTTAACTAGGATTAACACTCTTTTCCAAAGTTCTCTTAATTTCACATTAGACATATTTGCTAAACCACTAGTTTGTGGATGATAAACAGTTGCAATTTTATGCATTATATTATATTTTTTTCACTAATCTTGCAACAGTTGCATTCCAAAAATGAGATCCTTCATTTTTAATGATTACTCTCGGCATTCCATAAGTTGTAAAAATATTTTTAATTAAAATTTTTGAAACACTCTGAGCATCACATCGAGGTAAATAGATTGCTTCAATCTATTTTGAAACGTAATCCACTGCAATCAATATGTATATATTTTTGAATGAGGGTATAAATTATCTCATAAAATCCAATCCTCATGCATAAAAAATTTCAATTTTCAAATTAAAATTTAGATACATTTCATTTTTTATTGAAATATTACCTACTCTCTGACACCGATCACATGTTTTGATATATATATTAACATCTCTAAATAGAGTAGGCCAATAAACTCTAGATTGTAAAATTTTATGAACCGTTCTATCATTCCCAAATTGTCCTACAAATTCAGAATCATGATATTTTTGAATAATTTTTTGAATTTCTTTATAAGTCACACATCGTCTCATCAATAAATCTTTACATTGCTTATATAAGTAAGGATCATCCCAAAAATAAGATTTTGCATCATGAATGAACTTCTTTTCCTGTTGTTCTGTTGATCCATATGATAAAATACCACTAATAATATAATTTATAATATCAGCATATCAAGGTATTTCCCATCCTTTTACAACATAAAGTTATTCATCAGGAAAAATTTCATTAATCTCTTTTTCTAGATCAAGTATTTCTTCTTGTTGTAGCCTAGACAAATGATCAGCAAATTGATTATCAATCTCTTTCTTATCAACTACCACAAAATCAAACTCTTGCATAAGAATTACCCATCTAATTAATCTCGGTTTTGCTTTCATCTTTTGCATAAAAAATATAATAGTTGAATGGTCAGTATGTACAACACGTTTAGCTCCATTCAAATATGATCTAAACTTATCAAAAACATACACAATAACTAATAACTCTCTTTCAGTGGTGGCGTAATTAATTTGCGCATCATTAGGAGTCTTACTAGCATAGTATATAACTTTAAAAATCTTATCATATCTCTGCCCTAAAATAACTCCAATTGCATAATCACTAGCATCACATATTTATTCAAAAGGTTTCTCCCAATCAGGTGAAACAATTATAGAAGTAGTGATTAATTTTTCCTTTAAAGTTTCAAAGGCTTTAAGGCACTCTTGATTAAAGTCAAATTTTGTATCTTTTCCCACAAGTTGGCATAAAAGTTTAATAATTTTTGAAAATTCTTTAATGTATCTCCTGTAAAATCTAGCATGTCCTAAAAAACTCCTAACTCCTCTTACTATGGTAGGTGGAGGTAGGTTCTATATAACCTATATTTTTGCAGGATCTACTTCCATGTCATTTTCTGAAATTTTATGCCCAAGAACAATTCCTTCTGCAACCATAAATTGATATTTTTCCTAATTCAATACGAGATTAGTCTTTGTACAATGTTCCAAAACTTTCTCTAAATGATTTAGACATATTTCAAATGAAGTTCGAAATACAAAAAAGATCATCCATAAAGACTTCAATCCATTTTTTTAATCAAATCTCTAAAAAATTGACATCATACATCTTCGAAAAGTTGCAGGTGCATTACATAATCTAAAAGGCATTAGCCAAAAAAGCAAAAGTTTCATAAGGACTAGTAAATGTTGTTTTGTCTTGATCCTCTAGAGCAATAGATATTTGATGATAATCGGTATATCCATCTAGAAAATAGAAATATTTATGCCCAACTAATCTATTCAGCGTCTAGTCAAAAAAGGGTAAAGGAAAATGATCCTTTCTAGTAGTAGAATTTAATTTTCTATAATCTATGCAATTTTGCCAATCAGTGACTTGCCATGTTGATATTAATTCATTATGCTCATTTGTCACTACAGTCACACCTCCTTTCTTTGGAATACAGTGAATTGGACTAGCCCAAGAACTACCTGAAATAAGATATATTATTCCATCATCTAACCATTTTAAATTTTTTTCTTTAAAACTTCTTTCAGCATAGGACTTAGTCTCCTTTGAGGATCAGCTCTAGGTTTATGTTGATCTTCTAATAAAATTCTATGCATACAAATTAAAGGACTGATTCCTTTAATATCAACTAATGTCCATCCAAAGGCTTTCTTATATCCTTACAAAGTTCCAAAAACTATTTTTCTTGTGTATTAGTTGATTCTGAGAATATTATAATAGGTAATGTAGATAAATCTCCTAAAAATGCATACTTCAAAAGTGTAGAAAGTGTTTTAGTTCTAGTTCAAGAGGTTTCTCAATAGATGGAATCAAATTCTTGTTTCTTTCTGTAGGATCTATCATTTCAAATCTTTCCTGAACATAATCCATATCCTCTTTACTCACTTTCATAGATTCATCTTGAATTTTATCCTCATTTGGATATTCCATATACTCCTTTTTAAATTGTCTTTCAAAACTTTTTTTGAAATATTCATGGCTTAAAAATTCATTAATATCCATTCTGAAGCATTCAATCTCTCACTCTTTTGCAGGGTATCTGATTTATTTTCTAATATTAAATGTAACCTCTTGATCACTAACTCTCATAGTTAGTTCTCTTTTATACACATATATCAAAGGTCTTCCAGTGGCAAGGAATGGTCTTCCTAATATGATGGGAATTTCCTTATCTTCCTCCATTTCTAATATAATAAAGCCACAGAAAAATTACATTTATCGCCTTTTACCAAAACATCTTCTATAAATCATTTAGGATATGTAATCGAACGATTAGTTAACTGAAGAGTTACAGTTGTAGGTGAAATATCTTCTAAGCCCAACCTTCTAAAAATTGATAATGGAATAATATTAATACTGGCTCCTAAATCACATAAAGCTTTCCATAAAATTGTTTGTAAATAACACAAAGAATTGTAAAACTTCCAGGATCTTTAAGTTTTTCTGGAAACTTTTTCTGCAGTAGTCTCATTATCTACAAACTTCCTTTTCTTATTAATTATATCCTTCATGAACTTCACATAGCTTGACATTTGTTCCAAAGTTTCAAAAAATGGAATGTTTGTTGTTAATTTCCTCAAAATTTTCAAAAATTTTGAAAAATGATTATCTCTATGTTTCTTGTTCAATCTTTGAAGAAATGAAGGTGGTGGTCTTTCTACAGTGATTTTCATTGGTTTAATAGGATTTTCTACTTCAAAATGAAAATCTTCACCAGATTTTTCATTTTCCACCTCATCTTTTTCAACTTCAACTTCTTGTTGAACTCTATTTTCTAATTCCTTTCCACTTCTCAGTTGGATAGCTTTAATTTGCTCTTTGTTCTAATCTTTAGGACTTACTTCAACATTACTAGAAAATGTTCCTGGAGGTCTATTGTTAAGTGTAATAGCAATACGTCCCAATTGATTTTTCATGTTTCTGATAGCAGCTCATTGAATTTGTAATTTACTTTCTATTTGCAATATTAGTTCTTCCGTTAAGAGCTTTTTCTCCTTACTCTGCAATTTATTAAATCCTAAGGGGTAATAAGGTTTATAAGCTTGATTCCATTGATTGTTGGAGTTTCTTAATGGGTTCGCAACAATGTTGATTCCCCATTGTGGATTTGTAGCATTATAATTATTAATACTCCAATTAAAATTTGGATGATTCTTTCATCCGGGATTTTAATAATTGGCCTAAGGGTTATTAGTATGATTGTTTATTGCATTTAAAGTCTCATGAGATGATTGAGATTCTATCATTTGTTCCAATGAGATTTCCTCAAGTACAGGTCTTGTCTGAGAATAATTCATTCCATATTTATCTATCCTCTTTGATATAACAACTATTTGAGCAGCTAACATAGATATAACATCAGAATCATGAATACTAGCTACTCTTTTTGGATTTATCCTTTCATAGAGCCATTGAAAATTATTTTTTGCCATCTCTTCAATTAATGAATATGCTTCATTGATTGGTTTTGTCATTAACAATCCACCAGTAACAGCGTCAATTATCAATCTAAGAGATCCAACCAACCCATTATGAAAAGTTTCAATTATTAAATAATCTGGCACCGCATGGTGTGGACACTTTCTAAGGAGATCTTTAAATCTTTCCCAGGCTTCATAAATTGATTCCCCTTCAAACTGACAAAAATATGTGATATCATTTCTAAGGTTAACAGTTTTTTAAGGTGGGAAATATTTAGATAAGAATTTTTATCATAAATCTCCCCATGTTCTGATAGATCCAGGTGCTAAAGAGTTTAACCATATCTTAGTTTTATCCCTAAGTGAAAAAGGAAAAAGTCTAAGCCTGACAGCATCATTCGACACTCAATCATATTTAAATGTACCACATAACTCTAGAAAACTAGCAAGATGTAAATTATGATCTTCAGTAGGTGTTCCCCAAAATTGATTATTTTGAACCATTTGGATAATAGCAGGTTTAAGCTCAAATGAATTGGCAACTACAACAAGGTTTTGAATATTTAAATGAATTTCATTTTTTGTACGATTAGCATAATCTCTTAAAGGTCTCTGATAATGTTCATTTTGATTTCCAGCATTGTTTAAATGCAAGCCATTTTGCTAAAATGGTCGTTCTATTTTTGTTATTTTCAAATTTTTCTAACAGTTCTTTCTAACTCAGAAAAGTAAGGTACTAAATTTTTTGATCTCACACTAAGCATAAACAAACTAAAATAGGTAATTAAAAACAAGCAAACACACTTAAATAAGTAAATGTTCAAACCAAACTACAAATACTCTCTTTTTTATTTTTTTTATTTTTTTAAAATAAAATAAAATAGAAGACTAATATTTTTTTTTACTTCCCTGACAACGACACCAAAAACTTGATGGCCGGGCAATTTAGTGTGTGAGAATTTTGCAAATAATTTTCAAAATTACAAAATTACACATGGAAGATATATAACAAATATGCAATATAATCCCAACAAAAATACTCCTTATGTAAATAATTTCTCTTTTAAAACTACTTTTAAACTGCAAAATCCCCTTTAATATCAACGCAAGTATACATATGTCTTAAGAAATAAAGGGCTCTAATGGAGTCCTAGATATGAATGCCACGAGGAAGTTGGAAAATCCTAAAGTAAATTATGAAAATTATTTTATAACAAAAACAAAAACAAAAGTAAAGGTAAAGTGTGAAGTTTGAAAATTAACTACTCAAATGAATCCTAATTAAAATGTAGATGTAAGACTACATAAATTAAATTAAACTAAATACTAAACTTTCAAAAGTAAACTTATGAAAATTAAATAAATTTTTGTTGTGAAGGAAAGTTCAGATTTAAGAAAACATCCTTCCTTTTTACAATGAGTATATGGATTGTGAAGAAATTGAAATCATTTGAAAATACATATAAAAATAATTTTGTGCCAAAAAGGAGCAATCCTTTTCTTTACCATATTCCGAGCGCTATAAAAAATATTGAATAATCCAGAGTTTGGTCCCTAATTCCATGGTTAGGCTGGAAGGATACCGGTTGCCACTCCAGAGCTCTCACTACTCCCTCGTCTGAGGACTAACAATCTCGCATTAGTTTCGAATCAACTAGACCAAATTCGAGATTTTATCTGTCACCTTAAAATCTCCAATTCTGCATCCAACAAAGTGTATTTCCATATTTATTTGCACCCAATCGCATGGATGACATACTCTCCCATGAAATCAAATGTGATTCTCCTTATAGTGTAGAAATCATATCTCATTTAAGAACATATGTCTCTTAACAAGTTTTAACATTTCAATTGGCCAGATCAAAAAGTAAATGAAGATCGGAGTTCAAATCATCACAAATTGTTATCATTTTAAACCGTAGAAAATAAAATCTATTCTTCACAAAACCATATCTAAAATTAGGGAGAAGGATAAAGAAGACTACTCAGAATTCATGAGAAGGATACGACAAAACATAAATTTCATATATAAAAATAAGTTTACAAAATAAAAGAAATAAAAATATAACTTATCTCACAATCCTTCCCAAGCAAATCCCTAGAGGTTCTCTTCAAGCCTTTCTCTCTTTACATTCACTCCCAATTCACTCTTAGAAGTGTAATGAATAAGAAATCTCTCCGCTTCCCTCTCCTCTAACAACCCTAGAAGAAAATCTTCTCTTGCCTTTCAGGCCAACTTTCTTTCTCTCTCCCTTTCTCGTCCCTCTTCCAACTCTTTCTAAACTCTTGGAAGTCTTCTTCTTTTAATTTGGGCTTCCTCCTTTGAAAAAGAATTCAAAGTTCCCTCCAAAAGTAAACTCTTTTGAATTCAAAAGATGTGTCATTTGATCGAAGTGACATATCCCTTCATAAAATAACCTTTCAAAGTGTCTAGATGCATTGAATTACTCCAACAAGTGTGTAGAATAAGTGTCCCTTTTGAAAATTGGCGCAAATATCGTTTGAAACCACCTTAATTTGCAAAAAGTCATCTCTGGCGCATCAAGCGCTAATCTGGCGCATCAAGCGCTAATCTGGCGCATCATGCACCAGTTCTCTGTCAAATGGCGCACCATGCACCGATCTGGCGCATCATGCGCCAGATTCCCAGAATTCACTGTTTTGGGTCCAAATTTCATCATTTTTGTCATTTTGCTCCAAATGCCTAAAAATGATATATTTGCATCAAAAACATGAAAATACCCTTCTTTAAAGTGAAATATCACAAAAAAATAAGCATAAAAAATGTACTTAAAATAGTATATTATTTTGGTGTATCATTGGCGCATCTTGCGCTAGAATCCCATAATTCGTTGTTTTGGCTCCAAATTTCGTCCTTTTTGCTACTTTTGCTCCAAATGCCTAAAATTAATATTCCTGCAACAAAAACATGAAAATACCTATCTTTAAAGTGTAATATCTCAAAAAATAAGCATAGAATAAATTCTTAAAACTATATATTATTTGGGTGTATCAAAATCTCCCAAACTTAAACGTTAGTTGTCCTTAAGTGACACTTTTACTACAAAAAAGCATATGATTTAGAATAGAGATTAACTTAAGACTTCTATATTTTAGTTTAATAAATAAAATAGTATAATTTAAGAAAAACCTTTAATAACTTAGTTCAAACTCTAAGTCTAAGAGTACTTAGTAATCAAATTTATGATTTCTGAATCTCTATTCATTTAAAAAAGAATTGCAATTAGTCATATCAAGGATACTTAGCACATTCATATGAGAAAGAACTTCATGAAAACCTTACTAGTAATGCTACTAATATTCCAATATACGTTTAGAAATGTAATAAAGCTTTTTTCCTTAAGTTGATTCAAGTGAAGCCAATTTTTTATTAGGCATCTCCTCAAACTTCTCCTCACTTATTTTTCTTTTATTTTCTTTTTCTTTTCCTTTTTTTCCCTTCTTCTTTTTTTTAGGATCTTTTTAATCCTTTATTTTCTTTTTCCTTTTCTTTTTTCAAGTGACGATTACAATATCTAGATAGTCTTTAATAGTTTTAAACTTCACTATCCCCTTCTTAATGTCAAAACCCTTACCTTTCTTCACTTTATAAATTCCTATTTATTTATGATCCTAATAAAGCCTCATTCTTTTCTTCTTACATGAAGCTCTAACATTCTTAACACTTCAAAAATATAATTTCTTTCACTTTAAATAGAAAAACATAATCGTATCCTCTCATACGAAATATCCTTAACAATAGAATTGACCTTCATTATCAAAATTTTTTTACCTAAATTTACCATAATATTCATAAACATAAGTATAGTCATTTAAAGTTAAATCTTAATATCCCAAGGTCATGTTAAATTAATTTTTAAAAATATAGTTAATTGAGGACAAATAAAATTTAGTTTACTTATTTTCAAAAGAAATTTTTCTTCCCCCCCCCCAAAACTTAAGTTTTTAAGTAATTTTAAAAATGTTTTAGTATAAATTTTAGTAGTTGAAAGAAAACAATAAATTCATGAAAATAAAAACTGACCTGTAGAGGATTTTTTATTATGAAATTGGGTTCTGCTATATTGCATGTACTAACTTTAAAAACATACAAACTTTAAAGCATTAAATGAAACATAATATATTCTAAAGAACTTGCTGAGAATAGAAATACGAAAATTGAAAAATAGAACTAACAATACTAAAAATGTAGAAAAAGTAAAAGTCTACAGTTACTATTACAATTATGTCCACAACACAACATGAAAGTTTTTACTACAATAGTTTTCAAATGAAAATACAACACATCCCAATTACAAATAACAAACATAAAAACAAACTGCACTAGACTCATAAAAATATCAGTCTTCATTTCATTCCTCATCATCATCATCATCATCATCATCGTCTTCTTCCCGAATAGGAGCATAGGGAGTGAAATTGGGGCAAGGAGGAAATTCCACATTGGGCTCTCACCTAAGATGTCTCACTATAACATTCTCAAAATCAATATCATGATAAACTCTCCTTTTCTGATATTCATCATTATAAGCATTTCTTGCTTCAATCACTCCTAACTAACCCTGAATATTAATTATGTCCATTTGTTGAATCATGAATTGGTCCATAATATTTTCTAATAATGTAGGGTGAGAAGTAGATGCCCCTGCAACTAATGTAGAGGGTCTATCCCTTCTTTCACCTCTAGATTCAACAAATGATTCAACTCTTTAAATCATATGCCTCCTAATAGGATTCTGTGATTGTAATCTTTCTTCATTTCTAGGGGACTCTACTCCTGATTGTTCACATAAAGTGANCTTTTAAAAATATAGTTAATTGAAGACAAATAAAATTTAGTTTACTTCTTTTCAAAATAAATTAAAAATATAGTTAATTAAGAAAAAAAATTATCTTACTTCTTTTCAAAATAAATTTTTATTTCCCCCAAACTTATTTTTTAAAGTGATTTTAAAAATATTTTTAGTATATAATTTAGTAGGTAAAAGAAAATAGTAAATGCATGAAAATAAAAATTAACTTGCAAGTACTAACTGTAAAACTATATACTGGCTTTAAAGCATTAAATAAAATATAATATATTATAAAGAAATTGCTGAGAATTAAAAATAGAATTACAAAATCTGAAAAACTAAACTGAAAATATTAAAATTATAGAAAAAGTGAAAGTCTACAATTACTTTACTGATTCAGTTCACAACACAACATAAAAGTTTTTACTACAACAAGCTTCAAATAAAATTTCATCACAATACAATCACAAATAACAAACAAACTTCAAAGCACACTGAACTAAACTCATAAAAATCAATCCTCATCTCCTTCCTCATCATTATCAAAATCTTCTTCTTCTTCTTCTCCCTCTTCTTCTTTATCATGAACAGAAGCATAGGGAGTGAAACTACGGCAAGCAAGAAAGTCTACATTAGGTTCACCCCTAAGATATCTTACCATAGCATTTTCAAAATCAGTATCATGTTGAACTTTCCTCTGCTGATATTCATCATTACAGGCATTTCTTGCTCCTATCTCTCCCAACTGAGTTTGAATATTAATTATGTACATTTGTTGAATCATTAATTGATCCATAATACCTTCAAGTGATTCAGATCAAGAACTAGACATAGAGGGCTTATCTCTTGTCCCACCTCTAGCTTCAACAAATGATTACACTCTCTGAATCATATGCCACCCAATCAAATTTTGTGGTTGTAATCTTTCTTCATTTCTATGGGACTCTACTTCTGATTGTTCACATAGAGTGAAAATCAGGGCAGGGTATCCCAAATCACCAGTTGTAGAACTATTAGCTATACTTAGAGCATGCTGAACTATAAGTACACCAACATATTTTTCTTTCATGTTTTGAATGCAATAGTTTAGTATAACTCTATCTTTTGTAACATCAGCCAAATGATTTGTTGGCAACAGTTAGAAAGAAATGAAGTGGTGTCATACTTTTGACTCACTAGTCAACATGGAAGCAGAGAAGTTAACTTATCTTTTTATTCTTAATCTTCCACTCTCCTCTTACATCAGTCAAAAATGTAATCACTTCATCCAGTGATGAATCATTCATCATGAATGCATTGTATTCATAAAAAATACACCCCTCAACCCATAAAAAGTATTGATCTGATTAGCAGTAAATTCAACTTGTTTACCTCTAAGCAAGATGTGATCTTTGGTAATGAATATCAGGTTTGCATAAAAAACCCAAACCATCAGGAAAATTTCTACGACAGTGAAGTAGTAGAATATTTCCCAATTTTTGGCAAGAATCAGTCTCTCGATCTCGCCACCAGGGTTTGCAAACATCCGTTCTTGGATCATTCTTCTTGTCTCCATTTGAATATTGTAACTATGTTAAGCTTTGAAACTAACAAATCTTTGTGCATCAAAATCTTTCAACAACCTTCTTCTCTAAACTTGGGGAGCCATTTAAAAATTCTATGAAAATCCAGATAATTCCAAATAAATTACTAAATAAAAAATCAAACTCCTCTAGCAAGATTATTTGGTAAGAGACTTTTCACTATGTGTTTGTTTCCATTTTTTTTTATCAAAAATCCCATATTTTGGATCTCTTAAATCCATGGTGAAAATAAAAAATTTCTAAGTTAAAGTGAAGCTCTTACCAAGCAAAGATGAAATCTATGCTTTTTAGCCTCTGAATCCTTTTTTTTCCCACAATGTGATGCCCTAGACCAAGGTCTTGAGGTTGGAGATAACTTAAGCAGCAAAAATGAAGTTTATCTGTGTAATTTTGTGGTTCTCTAGGTGATCGAGCATGTTTGGACCTTTTGCGCGTCATGCAACAAGGCTCTGTAAATTGGCGCATCATGCACCAATTTGGCGCATCATGCGTCAGAGCTTAAATTCACTAGATTTCAGGTTTTGTGGAAATCTTCTTTATATTGCTTTACGTCAAACTCTATTTCACTCAAATAAACCTTTCAAAGCATAATTAAATATCACGGTATCACCAAAATTTTAGAAACAACAGAATACTTACATATATATATATATATATATAATTTGAGTTANTATGTTAAATTAATTTTAAAAATATTTTTAATTAAGGAGAAATAAAATTTAGTTTAGTTCTTTTTTAAAAGTAAATTTTCTTTCGCCCAAACTTAAATTTTTAAGTAATTTAAAAATGTTTTAGTAAAAAATTTAGTTGGCGAAAGAAAATAGTAAATTCATGAAAATAAAAACTAACATGTAGAGGATTTCTGATTATGAAACTGGGCTATGGTATTCTGTAGGTATTAACTTTAAAAATACATACAAACTTTAAAGCATTAAATGAGACATAATATATTCTAAAAAATTCACTGAGAATTAAAAATAGGAACAAAAACAGAAAATACTAAAAATGCAGAAAAGTAAAAATCTACTATTACTATTATAATTTTAAATCCACAACACAAAATAAAAGTTTTTACGACATCACTTGAAAATGTTAACCAAATAACATCCAATCAACATAACAAATAAACAACCAACAAAAAAAATAAACTAAACTTTTGAAAATATCAATCTTCATTGCCTTCCTCATCATCATCATCATCATCATCATCTTCTTCTTCTTCTTCATCTTCATCATGAATATGAGCATAAGGAGTGAAGCTGGGGTAAGTTGGAAATTCCACATTAGATTCACCCCTAAGATATCTAACCATAGCTTCTTCAAAAGCTATATCATGTTGAACTCTCCTCTTCTTATACTCATCATTATAAGCATTCCTCGCTCCAATTTTTCCAATCTGGTTCTAAATATTAACTATATCCAATTGTTGAATCTTGAGTTGGTCCATAATATTTTCAAGTGATGCAGAGCGAGAAGTAGATGCCCCTGTAGCTGATTAGAGGGTCTATCACTACCTCCACTCCTGGTCTCAATAAATGGTTCAACTCCTTGAACCGTATCCTTCCCAATAGGATCTTGTGGTTGTAATCTTTCCTCATTTCTATGGAACTCTACTACCGATTGTTTGGAAATAGTGAAAATCAGGGAAGGGTAACCCAAACCACTAGTTGTAGAGCTCTTAGCTATGCTCCAAGCATGTTGAACTATGAGAGCACAAACATCTACTGTTTTCATGTTTTGAATGCAATAATTTAATAAAGATCTATCATTTGTTATATCAGCCAAATGATTTGTTGGTAGTAACTTAGCAGAGATGAAGTGGTGTCATTCCTTTGACTGAATAGTCAACATGGAAGCGAAAAAGTTAACTTTTTTATTATTTTTAATCCTCTATTATCCTCTTCCATCAGTTAAAAAGGCAATAACTTCATCAAGTGATGAATCAGTCATCCCGAATGCACCGTATTCATCATGAAACACATTTCTCAGCCCATAAAAAAACATTTATTCTTTCTCCAGAAAATTCAACTTGCTTACCTCTTACAAGAATGCAATTATCAGAAGTGAACCTCAAGTTGGCATAAAACCCCCAAATAATTGGTACAATCACTACTGTAGTGAAGTAGCAAATAAGTTCCCAATGTTTGGTGATGATTAACCTCTCGATCTCGCCACCTGGGTTAGCAAATGTCCATTCCTGGATCAATTTTCTTGATTCTATTTGAGTTTTATAATAGTGTTGGGCCTTGAAATTGACAAATATTCTTGTATCAATGTCATATAATGACTTTTCTCTCTTTACTTGTGAAGCCATTTGAACTTCTATAAAAATCCAAATAAATTCCAAATAAATTATAAAACAAAAAATTTAACACCCTAAGTAAGATTATTTGGCAAGAAACTTTTCACCATGTGTTTTCTTCAAGATTTTTCATCAAAAATCCCAAATTTTAAATTTTCCATAATGTAGGAAAAATCCATGGTGAAAATAAAAAATTTCTAAGTTAAAGTGAAGCTCTTTCCCAGTGAAGATGAGATCTAAGATTTTTGGCCTCCGAAATCTTCTCTATTGCGCTCAATGTGAAGCTTTAGTTCAAGAGTTAGAGGTAGGAGCGACCCAAGCAATAAAATGGAGTCTTACTATGCGATTTTGTGATTTCTCGAGCAATTTGATGTTTTCGGGAATCTGGCGCATCATGTGCCAACTCTTTATAAATTTGCGCATCTTGCGACAATGTCTTAATTTTTCCTGATTTCATTTTCATTGGAAATCTGATGTGCAACGCTTTACGTCTACCTTTAATTAACTTAAATAAAGTTTTATAAGTATAATTGAACATGAATCTAACATCAAACCTTCAAAAACAACACAAAACCCACTATTATATATAAAATTCGCGCTATTGCAGACTAACAATTTTCAAGCCAACAAACAACTAATTCAGTGTTCAAAGCAAACCAAAACAACCTAACACTGAATTCTAAATATGAAAACATTGAAATAGTTCAACAATAAAGTAAATGCAATCCAACACAACAAAATAACTAAAACAAGCAGTACTAGACAATACCCGTGCATAGATTAAGTTCAAACATCTTCTTCACTCTCATCCTCCTATATATCTCCCATAGATTGGTAATGCACATACAAGTTGTAGAAGGGTTGATAAGGAAACTCATCAGTTGAATCCTCCCCAGTCCAAGCATGTTTCTTGCACATACATACCTAACCATCTTCAATACGACTAGTATGCTCAAAATGTTCTTCAAGTCTCCAATCCAAATGATCCAACATTTCAGAAACATTCCCAATTGCATGCATAAGATTTTGCACCTCTTTTTCTATCTTCTTGATTCTTTTCAAAAGTGCATTCAAACTGAAGTTAGACTAAATATGTGATAAATTCTGGGATGCTTGATCCATCAGTACATTCATATCGTTCTTATCTCCCATTCCAATATAGTTGCGATAGACTTCTGGATCCATGGGATTCCAACGAAGAAGCACTTTTTCCCAACTCTCATAAGGTATTTGTGATTGACTGTATAGTAGGAAAATAGTGGATGGATGTCCAAGCCCAGTTGCAGATCCATTGACAATCAAACCCAAAATTGATTTCACAATTATTGCTCAAATGCCAATAGGTTTTCTAGTTTGAATACAGTAGTTCAGAATAACACTCTCCTTAGTTACCTTACTGATTTTCATAATAGAAAGTAATTTTGATGCAATAAAGAAGTATCATGACTTTCTTTGATTAGGCTCTTATTTATTAAAACTTGATCATAGGGGTAAAATTTGTAAGGTATCATAAAACTTCTGCACATCAAAATTGGGTAGTGGCAAATAAGCATAAAAGACACATTTTCAATCATGAAAATCTTGTTTATTCTTGAACTAGTGAATTACACAAACATGCTTACAATTCCTTGGTTGATTCCATGTAGATTTGCATAAAACTCTTTCACCACAGGGACAACTACAGCGGCAGTAGTGTAACAAAGCACTTCCATAACGTCTCTGCACAATAATCTCTTCCACTTGAGTATTCAGTGTGTTCAATCCTTGATTCACAAACCCCCTTTCTTTGATTAGGCTCTTATTTTTTAAAACTTGATCATGCAACTTCTGCACATCAAAATTGATGCACTTTTTTTGGTTGAAAATTCTAAATCTAGTGGAATTTTTAGAATGAGATGCCATTGGAATTGAAATCTTGTGACTCTTCACTCGTTTTCCCCCTTAAAATGGACTTTGGAATCAATTTTTATGAGTTGTAAGGAGAAGAACCTGCTAAAAATCACTTATTAAAATGTTTTAAGTCAATTTCATCTTCGCAGCGCAACATGTGCCAATTCTGGCACATCATGCGTCAGCTCTCTAGAATGTGGAGCATCTTACGCTAGTTCCAAAAAATTTACCATTTTGATTTGGATCCAAAAAAATTTCAATTTTTCTTTATAATTAGGTAAATAAAGATGTTTTAAAATCTTTTCTTAATTTCAAATTTCTCAAATACACGAATTCTATAAATACACAAATATAAATGTACGTAAAATATTTCAAACAAAAACATAAAAGGGTTGCGTCCCACAAAGCGCTTGGTTTAATGTCGTTATCCCAAAATTCCCAGTCTTTATTCTGGGTGACCCAACATTACAGTCTGTTTAAAAAGTGATCTTTGAACACCAAAATATGGTTTAAATCTGCACCCATTCACTTTAAATATCTTTCCAGTCTTGAGATATTCAATATTAACAACTCCATAGGGATATACTTTTACTACTTTGAATGGGCCTTTCGACCTAGACTTCAGTTTTCCAGAAAAGAATTTCAACTTTGTATTGTATAATAAAGCTTTCTGTCCAGGTTCAAATTCCTTTTTTATTATCTTCCGATCATGACATTCTTCCATTCTTTCCTTAAAAATCCTAGCATTATTGTAAGATTCATTCCTAATTTCTTCAAACTCATTCAATTGTAATAATCTTTTCTCTCCAGCTTCTTTTAAATTGAAATTGAATTCCTTTATAACCCAATAAGCTTTATGCTCCAATTCTACGGACAAGTGACAAGTCTTCCTATAAATTAATCTATAAGAGACAATCCTACAGGTGTCTTATAAGCTATCATATATGCCCATAATGTCGTATCTAATCTAGAAGACCAATCCATTTAAATAAGATTTACACTTATTTTCCAAAATTCTTATAATTTCACGATTAGATGCTTTTGCTAAACCACTAGTCTGGGGATGATAAGTAGTTGCAATTTTATGCATTAAATTATATCTTTCTACCAATCTTGCAATTTTTTTATTTCTAAACTAAGATCCTCCATCGGTAATGATTACATTTGGTATTTCATATCTTATAAAAATATTTTTAATTAAAATTTTTGAAACATTTTGAGCATTACATCGAGGTAAAGTGATTGCTTCAATCCATTTTGAAGCTTAATTCACTCCAATATATATATATATATATATATATATATATATATATATATANGCCAATGAACATCAAATTCAGTGTTCTAAATCAAACCAACATCCTAATCCTAAAATTTAAAAATTAAAATTCAAAACATAAACATAGATAGTGTTGAACAATAGAAAAGAAATGCAATCCAACACAACAAAATAACTAAAACAAACAGTAATAAACAAAAGTTTCGTGCGTAAATTAAGTTCAAATATCTTCTTCACTATTGTCCTCCTGGTTATCTCCCATAGATTGGTAGTGCATATATTAGTTGTAGAAGGGTAGATATGGAAATTCATTAGTTGAATTTTCCTCAATAAGAATATTTCTTGAAGATACATGTCAAACCATCTTCAATACACCTAGTATGTTCAAAATGTTCCTTTAGTCTTCAATCCAAATGATCTAGCATTTTAGTGATATTCCCAATCACATGCATGAGATTTTGCATCTCTTTTTCAATCTTCTTGATCTTCTTCTAATGGGAACTCGAGTTGTAGTAGGGCTGAACAAGTGATGAATTCTAAGATTCTTGATCCATCAACACATTCATATCATTTTCATCTCTCATTCCAATACATTTACAATAGACTTTTGGAACCATTGGCTTTTAAGGAAGAAGCAGTTTTCCCAAATTTCATAAGGTACTTGTGATTGACTGCGCAGTAGGAAAATAATAGAAGGATGTTCAAGTCCAGTTGCAGATCCTTTGAAAATCAAACCTAAAACCGATTTCACAATAATAGCTCTAACATCAATAGGTTTTCCAGTTTGAATACTGTAATTCAGAATGACACTCTTCTTAGTTACCTTACTGATTTTCATGGTAAGCAATAATTTTGATGCAATGAAGAAGTGTCAGGGTTTTGAAACTAGATTTAAAAATGGTGAGGGAAAACTTACATTTCCGTCATCTCTGGTCTCCCAACTAGCTTCTTCATCTGTAAGGTAGCGGTTGAGTTCATTCATATTATCTCTCATAGGGGTAAAATTTGCATAATGGAAAATAGGCACATTCTCAAGCTTAAACATCTTGTTTATTTCTGAAGGAGTGAACTGTACAAACCTGCCTCACACGTAGATCATTCCTTGGTTGATCCCACGAAGATTTGCATAAAATTCCTTTACTACAGGAACAATAATAGTGGTAATAGTGTAGCGAAGCACTTCTCAATGCCTGTGCGTAATAGTCTCATCCACTCGAGTATTCGGCGTGTTGAATCCTCGATTCATAAATCCCCTTTCTTTAATAAGCCTCTTCTTCACTAGAATTCGGTCATGTAACTTCTGCGCATCAAAATTGACAAAATTTCTCCAGTTTAAAATTCCAAATTTAGCAGAGTTTTGAGAGTGGGAAGCCATAAGATTTTAAAAGTGGTGACTCTTCCTTTGTTTTCCCCACTAAAATATGTTTTGGAGTCAGCTTTTAGGAGTTATATGGAGAAGAAACCACCCAAGACCTCTTTTTTACATGTTTTAGTCATTTTTGGTACCACGATGCATCATGTGCCAATTTGGTGCATCATGTGCTAGCTATTTAGAATTCGGCGCAACATGCACCAGTTCCAAATTCTTCACCATTTCAATTTTGATCAAATAATTTCTCCATTTATTCATAAAATTGGGCAAATTAAAATATTTCCATGTATTTTTCTCAAATACTCGAACTTCCTAAAGACCTAAACATAAATATACATAAAATTTTTCTAACAAAACAAACTCAAAAGAAAACTAAACAACGATAAATATGGGTTGTCTTCCATAAAACGCTTGGTTTAATGTTGTCAGACAGACATTCCCAGTCTTATTCTAGGTGACCCAACATTAAATTATCTCTATAAGCTAGTATTTGACCATCAAAATATGATTTTATTATGTACCCAATCACTTTAGATATTCTTCAAGTCTTGGAGTCTACAATATTAATTGCTCTGCAGGGATAGATTTTTATAACTTTTAATGAACCTTTCCACCTCGGCTTCAATTTTCCTGGAAATAATTTCAATCTTGTATTGTATAATAAAACTTCTTGTCCAGGTTCAAATTTTCTTTTTATTATCTTCCGATCATGCCATTCTTTCATCTTTTCTTTATAAATCCTGACATTATTTCAAGATTCATTTCTAATATCTTCATGCTCATTCACTTGCAATAATCTTTTCTCACCAGTTTCTTTCAAATTAAAATTGAATTCTTTTATAGCCCAATAAGCTTTATGCTCCCATTCAACTGACAAGTGACAAGTCTTCCTAAAAATTAATCTATATGGGGACATTCTTATAAGTATCTTATAGGATGTCCTTTGTGCCCATAATGCAATATCTAATCTAGTAAACAATCCATTTTATTAGGATTAACAATTTTTTCCAAAATTCACTTAATTTCATGATTTAATACTTTTGCTAAACCACTAGTCTGAGGATGATAAGCAGTTGTAATTTTATTCATTATATTATATTTTTTCCACCAATTTTGCAAGTGTTACATTCCTAAAATGAGACCCTCCATCGGTAATAATTAGTCTTGGCATCCATATCTTGTAAAAATATTTTTAATTAAAAATTTTGAAACACTCCAAGCATCACATCTAGGTAAAGCTATTGCTTCAATCCATTTTGAAACATAATCCACTACAATCAATGTATAAATATTTCAAAATGAAGATATAATTGGTCCCATAAAATTTAATCCCCATGCATAAAAAATTTCAATTTCCAAATTAAAATTTAGAGGTATTTCATTTCTTTTTAAAATATTACCTACTTTGGGACACCAATCACATGTTTATATATATATATATATATATTATCTCTAAATAGAGTAGGCCAATAAAATCCAAATTGTAAAATTTTATGAACAGTTCTATCATTTCTAAAATGACCTCCAAATTCAAAATCATGACATTTTTGGATAATTTTATGAATTTGTTATAAGGCACACATCATTTCATTTCTAAAACTTTACATTGTTTATAAAAATATGGATCATCCCAAAAATATAATTTTGTATCATAAATGAATTTTTTGTCCTACTGTTTCGTCAGTCCATTGGGTAAAATACCACTAATAATATAATTTACAATTTCAACGTACCAAGATATTTCCCATCCTTTTACAACATAAAGTTGTTCACCAAGAAAAGTTTAATTAATTTCTCTCTCCAAATAATGTATTTCTTCCTATTCTAGCCTAGATAAATGATGAGCAATTTGATTATCAATCACTTTCTTATCAACTATTACAAAATCAAACTCTTGCATAAGAAGTGCCCATCTAATTAATCTTGGTTTAACACCCTTCTTTTCCATCAAATAGTTAATAGCTGAATGGTCAGTATGCACAACACATTTAACTCCAATCAGATATGACCTAAACTTTTTGAAAGCATACACAATGGCTATAACTCTCTTTCAGTGGTGGTACAATTAATTGGAGCATCATTAAGAGTCTTACTAGCATTGTATATAACTTTAAAAATCTTATCACATCTCTGCCCTAAAACAACTTCAATAACATAATCACTGGCATCACACATTAATTCAAAAGGTTTCTCCCAATAAGGTGAAATAATTATAGGAGCAGTGATCAATATTTTTTTTAAAGTTTCAAAGTCTTTAAGGCAATCTTGATAAAAGTCAAATTTTGTATCTTTTTCTAGAACTTGGCATAAAGTTTAGTAATTTTTGAAAATTCTTTAATATATCTCCTGTAAAATCTAACATGTTCTAAAAAGCTCCTAACTCCTCTTAGTGTAGTAGGTGGAGGTAGGTTTGATATAACTTGTATTTTTGCAGAATCTACTTCCATGTCATTTTCTGAAATTTTATGTTCAAGCACAATTCCTCCTGCAACCATGAATTGACATTTTTCTTAGTTTAATATAAAACTAATCTTTTCACAACATTTCATAACTTTCTCTAAATGATTAAGACATATTTCAAATGATGTTCCAAATAAAGAAAAATCGTCTATAAAGACTTCAATCTCTTTTTCAATCATATCACTAAAAATTTACATCATACATCTTTGAAATGTTGCAGGTGCATTACATAATCCAAAGGACATTTACCTAAAAGCAAACGTTCCATAGAGACTAGTAAATGTTGTTTGCTCTTGATCCTGTGGAGCAATAGGTATTTGGTGATAACTGGAATACCCATCTAGAAAACAAAATTATTTATGCCCATCCAATCTATCCAAGATCTGGTCCAAAAAGGGTAAGGGAAAATGATCCTTCCTGGTGGCAGAATTTAATTTTTTATAATCTATACAGATTCTCCAACTAGTGACTTGCCTTGTTGATATTAATTTATTATGCTCATTTTTCACTACAGTCACACCTCTTATCTTTGGAACACAGTGAATTGGACTTACCCAAGCACTGTCTAGAATAGGATATATTATTCCAGCACTAACCATTTTAAAATTTCTTTCTTCATAACTTCTTTCATCATCGGATTTAATCTCCTCTAAGGATCAGCTCTTGGTTTATGTTGATATTCTAATAAAATTCTATGCATGCAAATTGAAGAGTTGCTTTCTTTAATATCAGCTAAAGTCCATCCAAAGACTTTTTTATATTTTTTCAAAGTTTCCAACAATTTTTTTCTTGTGTATCATTTAATTCTAAGGATATTATAACAAGTAATGTTGATAAATCTACTAAGAATGCATACTTCAACTGTGTAGGAAGTTTTTTTCAGTTCTAGTTCAAGAGGTTTCTCAATAGATGAAATCAAATTCTTGTTATTTTCTGTAGGATCTAACATTTCATATTTTTCCTGAACATAATCCAAATCCACTTTACTCACTTCCATAGATTCATCATGAATTTTATCCTCTTCTTATATTCCATAGACTCCTTTTCAAATTTGCTTTCAAAAGTCTTCTTAAAATATTCAAGGCTTAAAAATTTGTTAATATCCATTCTAATGCATTCAATCTCATGCTCTTTTGCAGGGTATCTCATTGATTTTGCAAAATTAAATGTAACCTCTTGATCACTAACTCTCATAGTTAATCCTCTATTCTACACATCTATCAAAGTTCTTCTAGTGGCTAGAAATGGTCTTCCTAAAATGATAGGAATTTCCTTAACTTCCTCCATATCTAATACAATAAAGTCCATAAGAAAAGATGAATTTATCGAGTTTTGCTAAAACATCCTCTATAACTCCTTTTGGATAGGTAATCGAATGATCAGCTAACTAAAGAGTTACAGTAGTAGGTGAAATATCTCCTAAGCTCAACTTTCTAAAAATTGATAACAACATAAGATCAATACTGGCTACTAAATCATATAAATCTTTTCAATAAAAATCAATTGCCAATAGCGTAAGGAAATGTAAAACTTTCAGGATCTTTAAGTTTTCAAGAAGTTTTTTCTGAATTATAGTGTTATACTCTCCACTGAGTGCAACAGTCTCATTATCTACAAACTTCCTTTTCTTATTAGGAATATCCTTCATGAACTTCACATAGTTTAACATTTTTTCCAAAGCTTCACCAAATGATATGTTTATCGTTAATTTCTTTAAAATTTCCAAAAATTTTGAAAATTGATTATCTCTATGTTTCTACTTTAATCATTGAAGAAATGGAGGTTGTGGTCTTTCTACAGTGATTTTCATTGGTTTAATGGGACTTTCTGCTTCAAAATAAAAATATTAACCAATTTTTTTATTTTCCACCTCATCTTTTTCAACTTCAACTTCTTGCTGAACTTCATTTCTAATTTTTTTATACTTCTTAGTTGAATATCTTTAATTTGCTATTTGTTTTGATCTTTAGGATTTAATTCAAGATTACTAGGCAATGTTCCTGTCTATTGCTAAGTACGGAGCAATGCATCCCAAATGATTTTTCATGTTTCTGATTATAGCTCCTTAACTTTGTAATTGACTATCCATTTGCAATATCAATTCTTCTATTAATACCTTTTTCTCCTTACTATGCAAATTATTAAATCCTGGGAGGTAATAAGGTTTAAAAGCTCGATTCCCTTGATTTTTGGAGTCTCCTAATGGGTTAGCAGTATTGTTTCCCCATTGCAAATTTGCAGCATGTGAGTTATTGTTATTATAACTAAACTTTGGATGATTCTTCCATCCAGGATAATAATAATTGGCACAAGGGTTTTTAGAATGATTATTTATTGCATTTAAAGTCTCATACGAAGATTGAGATTCTATCATTTGTTTAAATGAGTTTTACTCAAACACAGGTGCTGTTTGAGAATAATTTATTCCATATGGATCTATCTTCTTTGATATAGCAGCTATTTGGGCAGCTATAATAGATATTGCACCAGAATCATGAATACTAGTCACTCTTTTTGGATTTACCCTTTAAGAGGGCCATTTAAAATTATTAGTAGCCATCTCTTCAATTAATGAATATGCTTCATCGAATTGTTTTGACATTAATGATCCACTAGCAGTAGCGTCAATTATCGATCTAAGAGATCCAACCAACCCATTATAAAAAGTTTGAATTGTTAAGCAATCTAACAATGCATGGTGTGGACACTTTCTAAGGAGATCATTAAATATTTCACAGGCTTCATAAATTGATTCCCCTTTAAACTCACAAAAAGATGTGATATCATTTCTAAGTTTAGCAGTTTTTTAAGGTGGAAAATATTTAGATGAAAATTTTAGTCATAAATCTCCCCATGTTTTGATAGATCCATGTGCTAATGAGTTTAACCACATGTTAGCTTTATCCCTTAATGAAAAAGGAAAAAGTCTAAGCCTTATAGCATCATTCGACAATCCATCATATTTAAATGTAGCACATAATTATAGAAAACTAGCAAGGTGTAAATTAGGTTCTTTAGTTGGTGTTCCTCCAAACTGATTGTTTTGTACCATTTAGATAATAATAGGTTTAAACTCAAATGAACTGGCAGCTACAGTAGAGTTTTGTATACTCAAATGAATTTAATCTACTGTAGGATTAACATAATCTCTTAAAGGTCTCTGATGATGTTCATTTTTATTTCCAGCATTATTTAAATTGTAATTCATTTTGTTAAAATGATCAATTTCTTTTTATTGTTTTCAAAATTTTCTAACAGCTCTCTCTAATTCAGAATCGTAAGGTACTAAATTTTCATATCTTACACCACGCATAAACAAACAAAGCAAGTAATTAAAAACATGCAAACATTATTAAATAAGAAAATGTTCAAGACTAAACTACAAACACTCTTTTTTATGTATATTTTTAAAATAAAATAAAATACTTACTAATACTACTTTTCATTACTTCCCCAGCAACGACGCAAAAAACTTGATGCGGGGGGTAGATTTAGTGTGTAAATTTTGTAAATATTTTTTAATATTACAACATTACACACTATAGATATATAATAAATGTGTAATATAATCCCAGCAAAAAAACTTTTTTATGAAAATAGTTTATCTTTAAAAACTTTATTTTAAACTGCCAAATCCCCGTTCCAGTCGATGCAAGTATACGTATCGCTCAAGTAACAAAGAGCTCTAATGGAGTCCTAGATATCGATTCCACAGGAAAGTTGGAGAATCCCTGAAGTAAGCTTTTGAAATTATTTTATAAATTAAAAATATAAAAAATAAAAGTAAAGTGCGAAGTTTGAATATTAACTAATAAAGTAAATGTTATGGAAAATACAGTTAAAAATTGATGTTAACTAACTAAGAACTAACTTTCAAAAGTAAAATTAGAAAAACTAAACAAAATTTTTGTTTTGATGAAAATTTCAAATTTAAGAAAGCATCATTCCCCTTTATAATAAGTATATTGATTGTGAAGAAAGTGAACTCATTTGAATATATATATATATATAAACTATTTTGTGCTAAATAGGAGCAATCATACGATTTACCCTCTTCCAAGTGTTATAAAGAACATTGACTAATCTATAGTTTAGTCCCTAATTTTGTGGGTAGACTAGGAGGATATCGGCTGCCACTATAGAGCTCCCACTACTCCCTCATCGGAGGGCTAACAATCTCACATCAATTTCAAATCAATTGGACCAAATTAGAGATTTTGATCTATCACTTTAAAATCTCCAATTCTGCATCTAACAAAGTATATTTCTTTATTTATTTGCAACCAATCCCATGGATGACATACTTTCCCATTAAATCAAATGTGATTCTCCTTTTGTTCTAGAAATCATATCCCTTTTCAAAACATATGTCTCTCAATAAGTTTTAACATTTCATTTGGTCAGATCCAAAAGTAAATGAAGATCAGATTTCAAATCATCACAAATTATTGACATTTAAAACCGTAGAAAATAAAATCAATTCCTCACAAAACCAAATCTCAAAGTAGGGATAAGGATAATGAAGACTATTCAGAATTCATGAGAATGATACGACAAAACACAGATTTCATATATAAAAATAAGTTTACAAACTTAGAATTCATGAGAAGGATACGACAAAACACGGATTTCATATATAAAAATAAGTTTACAAAATTTTATCTCACAATTCTTCCCAAGCAAATCCCTAGAATTTCTCTTCAATCCTTTCTCACTTTACAATCCTTCTTAATTCACTCTTAGAAGAGTAATGAAGAAGAAATCTCTCACCTTCCCTCTCCTCTTACAACCTTAGAAGAAATCTCCTCTTCTCTCCTCTTGCCTCTTACACCAACCTTAAGTATTCTCTTTATTTTTGGCTGCCTCCTTAGAAAAAGAATTCAAAATTTCCCTCCAAAAGTCAAAACTTTTGAATTCAAAAGTTTTATCATTTGATCCAAGAGACATATCCCTTCAAAAAAGAACCTTCCAAAGTGTATATATGCATTAAATTACTCCAATTGGTGTGTAGAATTTGTTTCCCTTCAAAAATTTGAGCAAAATTTGTCTCGAACCGCCTTAATTTGCAAAAAGTCTTCTCTGGTGCATCATGATCTAGTTCTCTGTCAAATGGCGCATCATGTATCGATTTGGTGCATCATGCACTAGAATCCCAAAATTCATTGTTTTGGTTCTAAATTTTATCCTTTTTATTATTTTTGTTTCAAATACCTAAAAATGATATACCTACAAAAAAACATGAAAATATCCTTCTTTAAAGTGCAAAATCACAAAAAATAAGCATAAAATATATGCTTTAAAAAGTATATTATTTTTGTGTATCATTGATCAAGGTAATCAATTGAGTCCAAAAATAAGGTTAATGATATTCATGATTTGAATTTTGGATTTATAATATGATACAAGGTTTAAGATATTGATTTGATGATTGATTGTTTGAATTTTTTAGCTTTATAGGCTATATTTTTTCTATCAACATGATCCATGTGAGACTCTTACTGGAGGTTTGGGTAATCTTACCTAATAAAGTTCTTTTTAGAGTGTTAAGAAGGGAAGTCAATAGTGTACCTACTTATTAACTAAGGGAGGTAACAAGAACTATCTAAGGGTGGTGTAATTGCATGTAAGATCTTAAAAAATAATGAGATTAAAATTATGTTTAAATTAAGACATTTAGGATGATAAGCACAGGAACTCAAATCCAACCAAAGAGGAGAATATGATGATCATGTCATGATATAAATTCATGTGGGTTTACATCTAACATGAGACCCAATCAACGGGAGGGTTGATTCTACTAGAGAAATTAATATATCTGAACACATTTGGATGGAAAACGATACAGGTTCAAATCCAGCCCAAAGAGCTGAACAGGGTGACTAGATCTAGATAAAATTTATATTGGTTCACATATAACATGAGAAATAATTGAAAAAAGGGTTTATTTAATTTGTTTCATTTCATTTTATTTAAATTACATCATTTCATTTCATATAATTTTATATCACTTTATATCATGTTATGTCATTTTAGGTCATATCATACACCTAAACACATTAGGAAAGAAGAACAAGAACTCACTTTTAACCAAGGAGGTCCATAAGAATGACTAGAATGCGATTGAATGTTTTGGGACATATATCTAATAATAAGCTATTCAAGCTACCAATTTTTGATAATAAGTTCAAATACTTACATCCATCATAAGAGCTGACACTTCTGTCTTAAAAGCGAACCATTGTTCTTTAAGCTTTTAAGATTTTTTCTATGATGTGCAATGACTAATACTAGAGAGTAGTTACATGGAATCTTTACTATTCTTACTTAATTAGGCATTGTATGTGTCAGTAATCCTTTGTATTGTGTCTATGTCATGATGGTACATGCAGTACTGCTTTCGATGTCGAAGGTACGCTTTAGTCTTTATTTTTGGAGCTCTAAAAAACTACCTCTCTTTTTGTAATACCTATACTATTCTGATTAATTATACCTGTAAAAAGGTTTCCTATGGTCTCAACTGGCCACTGCTCGGAATATCGGGGACAATTCCTTTGGTTATAAGATCTCTCAGCTCTACTGTGGTCCATGGGTGACTGATTTTCTTCATAATGTAGATGAGCCGGGAGATTTGCATCATCCAACTCTCTTCACCTATTTCCTTTATGGGCCTTCTTTAGCATACAATGAGAGGAAGACTATACTCAATAAAAAGTGGATTGAAGTTGTATTTCTGAAACAATATATAGTTGTTGGCCAGCTCAAACAACTTAGCTAATGTCTTTGGCAGCTATAGGCTTACATCATACCAAAATGATCCTTCATTCAGCCATTGAGCTAGGGTGGCATGTGCTACTGCGGGTTCTATGTCCTGCAGTTTCAATTTCTGCTTCTGTAATTGATTAATGAACAAGTAGAGGCTCTAATTCTACACTTTGATCATATGCAGGAGATCTTAAAAATTCTTCTAGTGCTTATAGCACTTTTAAACTACATCAAAAATAATTTTTTGAAGTCAACAAATGTGGAAATTACCCCTAACAACAAATAACTAAACTTCTTTAGGGTTGACTCCCTTAGTATTTTGAAAAGGTGACACTTCATTGCATTTATGAGCCTAAACAATGATATGATTGACTTGAAGTAAGAAATGTGGTCTGTTGAATCTGCTTAAACCTTAAAATATTTAGGTGTATTATTTTTGAAACTCTCTAAGAGCTTGACCTCAATTATTTTCTTGGAGAATTAATTCTATTGCTAATAAGGTGCCTCATTGTTCTTGAACTACTATTTATCCATTGGGACTAACCCAACATTGTCAAAGTACTAGTAATCTTGTTTCCTTTTCAAGCTCAGGGTTCTCTTTTGTCGATATGTGCCAGCTCATCCTCTTGGAGGTACTACTCCCTTCCCAGAGTCAAAGCCTCTTCAATGGCATCTAACATTTGTTCCTTCAGCTCCAAGATATGTTAGTTTATAAAATCTCTACTGCACTCCATGTTACCAGTGCATCTGTGTGGTTTTATTCTTTGTTTACTACTCCTCTTCCTATTTTTAGCATAATTTATGCTCACATTATATTTTAGTATGTTGAATCTAGATTTGTCGGTGAATCAAACCTCAAAGGTCAGAGTGTAACATAAAAGAATGAAAGAGAGAGATATAGAGAAAGATTTTCATAATAATGAAAGTAAAATGACTTGTATATCTCATAAAATGATCTCTTATTTATAGAAAGGGTGCATAATATATGAAGTAACATCTTTTCCCCTGCTTCAATGGGAGGTTAAAGGATTTTTTAGGTATTCTACATGTTTGTGCATTTAGATCAGCTACCTTCTAACTATATCAGATGAGCTAGGTAGAAATTAGTTTAGTGAGGCCTGCTCATTTGACAATGTTGAGTCGAGGTTGTCTCTTAGCTTCAATGAAATTTTGGTCAGTAGGACTCACTTGATTATTTAGAATTTCCCAATCGATTGATTTAGTATGACTGTTGATGCGCCTAAAAAAGGTTCAATTTTTCATATGCTTTAAATGCCTGTATTTGGTGATTTTCAATGATATCGCACTTTAATAGAAGGTATTTTGTATCTTTATTGTTTCAGAGAGAAGAAATGGAGTTTTGGAGAAAAAGAAGCAAAAACAATGCAATTTGGAGCAAAAATAAGCAAGAAAGAAAATTCTATCCTGACGCATTTCGACGTCTTTGTATGTTTAATCTCTTTTACACTTCCTACACATTTTGAAATGAAATTACATTTTAAATGAAGGTTATTTTTATGCTTATTTTGTAGGTCTATCTGTTAGGAACACACCACAACTAAAACAGGGTGAAATGGAGCTAAAACGGAGCCAAACAAACCAAAATAGTGGAGCTACGTAGGGTAAGCGCCAACGGTGCCAGAGTACAGAAAACAACACCAAAACAGCATTGACAGTGCCCAAAATGGCGTCAAAAGTACCCGAGACAATTTGGGCATGATTTTGGGCAAATTTCTAGAAGATTCAATGTATTTAGACGCTTTTGGAAGGTTGTTTGAGCCATTTCTTAAGAAATTCATGTCAAAAAAGGTGGTGTGTCATAGTGGAAAAATGTGGAGAATGTTTAGATATCTTATAATAGGAGTAGAAATGTAGATTTCTACCTTTTGGAGAGATTGGTGAGGGGATTTTGAGAGAATCTGTAAGGGAATGTTCTGACATTACATGGATTAGCGGGCGACTTTGTGGGAGAGATTTTCATCTTTCATTCCAGGGAAAGAATCTAAGTATTATGTTCCTCATTATCTTATAATTTTGTAAACACTTATCTGGTGGATTTACTTTAATTTAATGAAGTTTTTCGTTATGTTTTTATAGTGCTTTGTGATGTGTTTCTCTTACTCTTTCTTCTTTTTTTTGAAATAGTGGCATGAGAAAATTATGTCGTTATTTACCTTTTTCTTTTTTTTTCATTGAGTAGGATTCATGTTTAAGATATTGGGATGCACACTAGAAGTTTTAATTATAAATTGTGATGGTTTTTCAACTCCGCTCTTAATTTACTTTTCGATCTGGCCATATAAATTATTAAATTATGTTGTGAAACATATGACCCAGGAAATGGAGTATGAGTTCTACAACAGAGTGAAAATCACATTTAAGTCCATGAAGGAATATTTCATTCATGGGATTAAGTGCAAATAAATTGGGAAATATACTTTGTTGGGTGTAGAATTGGAGAATTCTAGGGTGACATACAAAAAATACTCAATTCGATCTTAGTGTTTAAAAACTAAAGCGAGAGTTATCCTTCAGGGGAAGGGAAGTGAGAGATCTAGAGTAGGAGCCAGTATCCTCCTAGCCTAGCCACGGATTTAAGGACTAAACCTAAGATTAACCAATGATTTTCTATAACACTAAATCGGAGTAGAGAATTAAAATTGCTTTTATTTGGCACATACAATATTTAACATATTTCATTCCTTTACATTATCCAATTCGCTACATAAGAATAATAGCTTTTAACATCTTAAAATTCTCCAAACCAACTCATCCAAAAAGGGTTATCTTTAAAATTAATATTTACATTTAGGAATAATTATTATCCTTACATTTAACATTCGCATTTAGCGGTAGTTGCTAGATAAAAGACTTTTTTAATTTACAATACAAACTAAAGACTAATAGTAGTAGACTGGAATTTTATTAAGGACATATTTCCTTGCTTCCTCGTGAGATTGATATGGGGGCTTAATCAGAAAGTTCTATGTTACTTGAAGTGATACATACACTTACGTAGAACCCATAGTGTGTGAACTATTTACAATATTTCATAACATTTCAATTTTGTATATTAGCTACTAAATATAAATTGGGTTAAGTTTTTGGCTGTCTTTTGATAGATAAATTAATATGTAATTACGGGTCGGGTCAATTTTTTGGCACCATCTCAGGGGAATTGAATTGAGATAAAACAAGCAAAAAAACAACACGCACTAGGGGCGCATCAAGTTTTTGGCGTCATTGTCGGGAAAGCTTTGGTAAGAACTTTAGGAGAATTTTAGTTGAGTAACTAGGCTTGGACTTGAAAAATTGTAGCGTCATAAAAACTATTTTTGTGTGAAAAGTGCTTTTTTTATGAAAAAGTGTTATGTAAAAAAACTCTTTATGTCGAAAACAAGGTGCTTGTGAAATTTTTTTATTATGTTGAATATATCTTTTATTTTATTTGTTTAATTGTTGATGTATTATTTGTTGTGTTGCATATGCAAAATAAATGATCCGCAGGACTTGTGCCTTGTGATCCAGCTGGCGCAGAACAACCAGTTTGAACAGAAAGAACCTGAAGAACTAGAAATGAAAATGGAAAACATTCAAAATAATAACTTAAAAAATCATCATAAATCTTTGAGGGATTACATAAATCCTACGACAGATGAAATTCACTCAAGTTTACAAATCCCTGTCATAGAAGCTAAATCATTTGTAACAAATCCAAATATTATCCAACTGGCGCAGAATAACTAGTTTGGGGAACTCTTTTAAAGGATACCTATTTACACTTATCAAGTTTTCTAGAATATTGTGCTACATTTCATTATAATGGCAAGTTAGACGATATTGTTAGACTAAGACTTTTTCCTTTCTCACTATGGGATAAGGCTAAAATGTGGTTATACTCATTAGCACATGACTCTATTAAAAATTAGAATGAGTTAACTCAGATTTTCTTAGCTAAGTATTTTCCACCTTTAAGGACAACTAAACTTAGAAACAATATTATCTCATTTTGTCAGTATAAAGGGGAATCAATATACGAAGCACAAAGATTTAAGGAACTTTTAAGAAAGTGTCCACACCATGCTCTGCCCAATTAGTTAATCATTCAAACTTTTTACAATGGGTTAGTAGAATCTAGTAGGTTTACAATTGACGCTGCACCTTGAGGATCATTAACGTTAAAACCATTTAATAAAGCATACGTGTTAATTGAATAAATGGATGCAAATGAATTTCAGTGGCCCTCTACAAGGGTAAATCCTAAAAATGCAGCCAGTTTTCAAGATACAGATGCAATTACAATTCTTGCATCTCAGGTTGCTGCAATATCAAGGAAGTTGGACAAATTTGGATTGAACCAACCTCAATTTACTCCAGTAAATGAGGAAAATTCATTAGGGCATATGATTGATTCTAACTTATCATATGAAACTTTAAATAACATAAACAACTCATGCTCTAATCTTTATAACTCACGTTAGAAGAACCATCCTAATTTTAACTGGAATCATACTACTTGGGGTGAGAATAAACAATAAGAAAATAATCATAAAAATCCTAACCAAAGTTGGAATAATCAGGGGAACACAAACTATAGACCTTCATATCCACCATACTCTAACAATGATCATTAATTTTAGGATAATAAGATATCTATAGACAAAGTGGTATTATAATTGGGAAACCAGTTGGAAAGTCAAAATGCTGTAATTAGAAGCATAGAAAATCAACTTGGACAAATTGCTAATTCAGTTAGCAATAGACCCAAGGAACAATTCCTAGTAACACTGAGATCAACCCTAAAGAGAACAATAATGAACAAATAAAAGCTGTCCAATTAAGAAGTGGAAGAGAGATAGAGGATGTGATCAGAAAAGAGAAAGTAGTTGTGAGAGAAACAAAGAAAAATAAAAAACCCAAAGAACATGTTTCTAAGGATATGGAAAAATTTATATTTCCAACTAAAATCAATTTAGAAAGACCACCACCTCCATTTCCTCAAAAAATTAGACAACATTAGTTGGATAAACAATTTTCAAAGTTTATGAACGTACGTTAAAAATTAATGATAAATATTCCTTTCGCTGAAGCTTTAGAATAGATGCCAAGTTATGCAAAATTTATGAAGAAGATATCAAACAATAAAAGGAAATTTGGGGATTACGAGACAGTTGCACTAAGTGATGAGTGCAGCGCTATATTTCAGAAAAAAGCTTCATAAGAAACTTAAAAATCATTCTAGCTTAACATTTTCTTGTGTATTTGGAGAAAGATTATGTGGAAAAGCTTTATGCCAATTAGGATCGAGCACTAATGTGATGCCTCTATAAATATTTAGAAAGTTAGGTTTAGCCGATATTTCTCCCACTACTGTAACCCTACAGTTAACTGATCAATCTATCATTTATCCAAAAGAAGTTATAGAAGATGTT
This sequence comes from Phalaenopsis hybrid cultivar, assembly GCA_002079205.1. Classification (NCBI taxonomy): domain Eukaryota; kingdom Viridiplantae; phylum Streptophyta; class Magnoliopsida; order Asparagales; family Orchidaceae; genus Phalaenopsis; species Phalaenopsis hybrid cultivar. The sequence continues at coordinate 114,983 of JXCR01138163.1, forward strand.
TGTTAAAGTGCATAAATCTATCTTTTCTATGAACTTAATTGTATTAGATATGAAGGAAGAAAAAGAAAATCCCATTATTTTGGGGAGACCTTTCCTGTTACTGAACAAACTATGATAGATGTACAAAAAGAAAAGTTGACATGAATATTAATGACCAGGAAGTCACTTTTGATGTGTTAAAGACTATGAAATATCCAACTGAGAGAAAAGATGATGATTGTTTTGGATGGATGAAATTGATTATCTAATTAAAGACCATTTCCAAAAAAAGTTTTGGGAGTAAGTTAGCAGATGAGATTGAAATGGACTTTCAAGATGAGTCTAAAATGTTGTTTAAAAAATACTATATGTATTTTTAGGATAGGTGTAAGATGATGGATATTACCGAAAATATTAAACTTTTAATTCCATATGTTCAAAAATTTCATGAACTTAAAATGAATATACCTCATACAATTTTAAAGCCAACCTAGAGAATTTATCTAAACCACCAGTTTTTATATCTTCATATTCAACTCAATCACAAGATGAACCTAAATTAAATGATAAAATCAGTAAAAGATCTCCTATGAAAGAGTTATTCAAAATCACTGAATGGCATATTTCATCGTATACAAACAAAATGAATGAGATTTTGATGTTGGGCAGAATATTAATGCAATTAACAGTTACCCCACAGAGATTTTACTTAGTGACTCCCAGAAAAACTCTAAGGAGATGAATGATGAGCAATTTGAAATTATTAAACTGATATTTAGAAGAGAATTTGAGGATATGTTTCAAAAGAACATTGAGTTGAGAGATGAGGACAAGGATATTGAAAGACCAATGGAAGAAATTCTTGAGGAGTTAGAAAGATATATAGAAAGACCACCTCCACCATTTACTCAGTATCAAGGGGAAGAATTAGAAGATAACTTGAAAGACAAGAGTAACCTAGAAGAATTTGATCCAGAATCTAAATTATCAAGAGAGAATCCGATCTAAAATTTGGGAGATCATGATGTGTCATATAAAGATCCATTTCTTGTAAATTTCAAAAATGATATTAATATTAAAATTGAGAAAATCACTATAAAAATATTGGATCTAGAAAGAAATATGAGGAAGAAAGTTATGAATCAATCTAAATAGGAAGAGCTGAAAGAAAATTTTAAATTTGGGGACTTTGTAGGAATCTCTGGATCTGGAAAAGATTGGGTGATTGATCAAGGATTACTTCAATGAAATTTTGATCCAGGTGGAATCATTTTTCAAGCTGACGACGTTAAACAATGTGCCTTATGGGAGGTAACCCAAATTTATCAGTGTGGTTTGATTTAGTGTGCTTGAGATTTATGATTGTTAGTGTTGTATTGTGTTTGTTTTAGTGTGGATTGATTAGTTTGATTGATGTTTCGTAGATGTTTGGATTGTTAGTGGTTTGATTTGCTTTTTATGTGCCATGTGGGAAATGATTTCTTAACTCTTTATTGTGGTTACACTTGTATGTTCTCTTGTAGCAGCTGAATTAACTAATTCACTACAACTTGGGTCTTAACTGGACTTGAGTTTTAGAAGAGACATTATAAATTTATCAATAAAAATTCCATCTCAACTTTGTTACTTACTTTCACTAACTTTATTTTCATTTAATAGGAGTAGCTAACCTATTTAATGAGTAACATGTGGATGACTTTACACTATCTTACAACTACTAGAGGTGCTTAATTAATGGGATATGGTAACACCTGAGGTTGGTGTTCGCAACCCAGTGTATCAGGGATAATATTATCTTTGGGATTAAAATCAATAAAATCATTTATAAGTACCCAATATATCTGTGTAGTGATTCCGTTAGAAATTGGAAGTAAGTTAGTGAGATGCGATGAGATGGAGAAAGAATTGACCTCATTTATCTTGTTTGTTTTTTTATGTTTGTGATACAATTTTATAAGACTTGAAGGTTATTTTTATATTCCAATGCTGATACATGATATGCTAGTTAGACTTTTGTTTAGTTAATTTCACTCTGACAAGTTTAGTTTGGATTTACTTTCTACTACATGTTTTCTATCCTGATAAATAATTGTAAATATTTTTGATAGAAATTTGTGGTAGATAGAATTTCTAAACTGTTTTTCTTCCTACTTATTTTTTCTGCACTAAATGTTATACATTTTAAAAATTCAAGTTTAGGGGTAGGAAGAAAAATAAAATTTTAAAGTGAGTATACTTCATTTATATTTAATACTATTACAAGCACGTTTTAGGCTAGATGTACTTTCTCTTGCAGTCATTCTATCCTGATTATGAGGAGAAGCTTGAGAAGATGCCTAATCAAAATTTGGCTTTACTTGAATCAACTTGAGGAAGAAGGCTTTATTAAATTTTTTAAACTTGTATTTGAGTAGTTGTATCCTTACTAATAAAGTTCTCATGAAGTTCTTCTACATATGGATATTCTAAGTGACTTTAATATGACAAATTATGTTTCTTCTTGAAATGAATAGAGAATCACAAATCTTAGACTTGACAACTAGGTGTTCTTCTACTTTTAGTTTTGACTTAAGTTGTTAACAATTTTTTTTCTAAACTTGTGCTGTTATATTAAGTAGACCAAATTATAAAAATTTAGTCGTTAAACTATGTACCATAAGACATATTTTTATGTAGTAAAAGTGTAAAATTTAAGTTTGAGGGATTTTGATACTCCTAAAAATTGTTCAATTTTTCATATGTTTTTAATGCCTATATTTGGTGATTTTCAAAGATATTGCACTTTGAAGGAAGAAATTTTATATAATTTTGGTTTCATGGAAAAGAAATGGACTTTTCGAGAAAAAGAAGCAAAACGAGCAAGAAAGAAAATTTTGTCGTGACACATTTCTATACGTCTTTATATGCTTAATCTCTTTTTTTTTAATGAAATTACACCTTAAAGGAAGGTTTTTTTATGCTTATTTTGTAGGTTCATCTGTTATGAACGCAACGCAACTGAAATGTCGTGAAACGTACCTAAAACGAAGCCAAACGAAGCAAAATGGTTGAGTTGCGCAGGGTGGGCGCCGACGGCGCCAGAACCGGCGCCGTCAGAGCAAGAGTGCAGAAAAAGATGCCAAAAGGGCGCCAACAATGCCCAAAACGGTGCTGACAGCACCCGAAACTGTTTAGATGCATTCCTAAGCAAATTTTTAGAAGATTGAATATATGTGGACGCTTTTTGGAAGGTTGCTTGAGGCATCTCTTGGGAAATTCGTCCCTACACTATAAGAGAGTGCTTTTATGTCAGAAAAAGTGGTGTGTGTGAGTAGAAAAAAGCGGAGAATATTTAGAGATCTTAAAATAGGAGTAGAAATATAGATATATACTTTTTTGGAGAGATTGGTGAAGGAATTTTGAGAGAATCTATAAGGGAATGTTCTAGCATTACATGGATCAGAGGGAGACTTTGTGTAAGAGATTTTCATCTTTATGTCAAGTGGAAAAAGCCAAGTATTGTACTCTTCATTATCTTATAATTTTGTAAACACTTATTTAGTGGATTTGCTTTGATTTAATGAAGTTTTTTGTTGTGCTTTCTTCTTGTTTTGTGATGTGTTTCTCTTACTCTTTCTTCTTTTTTGAAAATAGTGACATGAGAAGATTATGCCGTTATTTTCCTTTTACTTTTTTTTTTTGCAATGAGTGAGATTCATGTTTAGGATATTTGGATGCATGCTAGAAGAAGTTTTAATTATAAATTGTGATTGTTTTTCAACTCTACTCTTAAGTTACTTTCCGATCTAGTCAATTGAATTGTTAAAATATGTTGTGAACCATATGACCCGGAAAATGGAAAAAGCCTTTGGGATGTCCGATTTACAGGAAGGTTGATTGATGGGTTCAATGGGCTTTCTTATGGCGGTTATCTTGTGTGCTTATGTCTTGTCTTTGCTCAATGGGTTTGAACTCAGATGATCATGATGCCTTTAATCTTGCATACTCATGCTTGAATGGCTGCATTCAGTCGGTTTTGGCTTTGCTTTGGTTCAGACTACTACATTTGGTTAAGTAAATGGGCCTCCCGTTCTTCTGCTATTGGGCCCTCAATTATATTTTTTAGTCTCCTCAGTCGTTGGGTTTCCATGAGATTTGTGTTGTTGCATTCTCATTGTACGCATTTGATGATAACTAAGAGAAAGTGGAGAGAGAGAGAGAGAGAGAGAGAGGTGTTTGAGTAATTGGGAGGTGATTACGAGGAGAAGTTTCTTTCCTTCTTTAGTTAAGTGGATGAACCTGTTGATTTTTTTGGGGCATTGCTTCATGGCAACGGAGAAAAAAATATTAGAAAGACAATAACTATGGGAGAATTTCAGGGAACTTTTGAAATGTTTCCAACATTTCTAATGTTTTTTTTACTTAATTGATTGACATGAGAGAGAAATTTTAAATTGGAATAACATATATTATTAACATACAAATTTGTAAATATATAGTAATTAATATATTTTTACGGAGGTATAAACATATACCCATGTTAAGATACAAATAGAAAGTTATATATTAAAACTATATAATATTAAAATAACATGAATATTTAACCTCTCGACGCATGTTAAACGAAACTCAATTTAGACTCAAATCGGCTTGTTTGGAAAACGACATGAAATACTTGAAGAGGGTGAAATCCATGCAAACCAGAGTGTATGTAAGCACGTAAAAAAGCATGGTCAATCGCCATCACACTCGATCAACTTCTGATGACATATATATAATGGTCAGCTTAAACATATTTTGTTCGTGATTGAGAATGGAACTTTGCAGTAACTCATGCTGATGTGAAAAACTAGTCAGGTAAATCACAAATATAAAAAGTCTCTCACTTAATAAATCACCATTTTTGTTGGAATTAGATTTGAATTAATTTGTGAAATGTGATTCATGAATAAAATTTGGATTAATTTGTATTAGTAATTAACTTTTTTACATATATTTCTTGTGATCCTTAAAGGAATGATATCTTTCTTATTTTGTATTACTTAGAACACATGTATATTTGTTTAAAATATTGTAGATGGCCGAATTTTCGGCATCATTGTTAGAGATCATTTAAGTGAGTTTAAAACAAGTTAATATTAATCAACATGACATTTTCTTAATTTAACCTTTTGTTTGTGGTTTCTTATGAGTAAACTTGCATTTTGTTGTATCGATTGTTGTTAGAGTTGTAGTTTGCTAATTTCAATTGTCATTACCTATTTAAATTATGCTTCTCTAAAAGTTTTGTGTCAAGCACTGTACCATACTTGATCAGTGCTGCAATTTTGTACCTCCGATTGCCTTATTTTTGTTATTTTAATCATTGTACTTTTGATTTTATCCGATTGGTTCTTATATATTCAATAAATGTGATTAGTGTATTATATGCATTGTCTTAAAAACCGTACCAGCCGGTTCAATATGTTCTAGGGTGAACTGATCATTCAACCTGTTCGATCCATGTTCAGAATCATTTCAGCTTAAAATTAGAATTGAACCAATCTGAATCGGGGTTGAACCAGAGAACTGGTGAACCAATCAGATTTTTTATGAATTAGCCGATTCAAATAGTATTTAATTTTATCCTTTTTATTTTGATCGGATGACCATAAATAAAATATTTATATTTGAAAAAGATAAGACATCATGTCTTAATTTTTTTTAGTTACAATATTGTTCAAAATTATCAAAACTATTGTCTTAAATTAAAATATTATTTGTTAAATTGATAAAAATAAGTTTAATATATTGTTGTTCTATTATTTAATCTATATTAAAAAATTTAAAATATTTATTACATTATCAGGTTCAACTTCGGCTCAACCCAAATTCAACCACTAAATCTTGAACCTTTATTTCTTTCAATTTGATGTTCGGTATAGTTTTCACAACCTCTTATATGCATAGGACAAAAGAATATAGAGTTAGTGTTGTTTGATCAAAAAACTGAAAGAACTTGTAAAAAATGTTTTAAGAATCTTAAAAAGACCAAGTAGAACTACCTAAACTTCTAAAAATTAACCAAGTAGAACTACCTAAACTTCTAAAAATTATGTCACAACCAAGAGTGTAAATCAACATAATATATAAGAAAATAGCTTTAAACTAAACGAACAATTATTCAAATGATTGCAAACACATAGTTTGAGGATTCCCTTACAGAAGAGCATAATCTTCATATTGTTATTTCTTAAAGGTGCATTTACATTCATACCAACCATAATTATATATTTTATGTATTCAACATCCTAAACTTTAATATAAAAAAACTACCACCCAAAACTTCTCTGTTCCTAGAATACACCACTTTATAACTCTCTGCTCGTTTTACCATCTCCACCGCCGTCACACCCTTCTTCCATTTCCAAGCATCTCTAACCAACAAATAGATCAAAGCTCATTCAATTGAAAAATGAAATTCATAACATTTCCATGAATACCCAATCTATGACATCATCCGGATACTCTATATCATCTATCCAAGTCCCAACCGACACTTGGAATACATTTTACTTTCTCTTTATGTAATAGTTGCAAATGTAGTAACAGTCATAAACAACTCTTTCATCAAGTTCCTTAAACATGTATTTACCTTTCTAAGTTATAAAAGCTGATGTATGGGGTCCATCCCCAATATTATCAAATCGAAGTTTTCAATATTATGTTATTTTTATCGATGAGTCTCCAAGTTTTGTTGGATATATCTACTCAAGCAAAAATCTGAAATTTCTTAAATATGCTTGTAATTCCAACAAATGCTGAAGAATCAATTTCATGATACCAAAAAATTTTTTTGATCTAATAATGGAGGTGAATATGTCAACTCTAAGTTCAAACAAGCCTTCATTGAAAAGGAATTATTCACAAATTCTCATGCCCATATAATCTTCAACAAAATGGATTGACCGAACATAAACATCGCCAGTTAATCGAGACGGCCCGAACCTTACTACGTGATGCATCCCTTCTACTCAAATTTTTGCTTGAAGCACTTCTGACTGTTGTTTATCTTATCAGTCGTATGCCTTCCAAATTTACTAATTGGCTTTCTCTTTATGAAATCCTATACAAAAAACTTTCTACATACACTCGTTTAAAGGAGTTTTATTATCAACGCTACCAATTATTAAAACCGATGGCACAACATAAATTGAGATTGACTACAATTTTATCCAAGATCATCTTCAATATTGTAAGATCAAGATTCACAACATTCCTACTTAAGACCAATCAGGTGAAATCTTTACTAAAACACTTAAAAAACCCAAGATCAATTATTTTCAATTAATATTATCATACTTTTAATTTTAATTTTAATAGATTTTTTTTCCTTTCTTTAGCAATCTTGATACTCACTGTTAAGTGAGGTGTATATCATTTTTTTGTATTGTTATGAAGTGAATTTTTGTTTCTCAAACATCAAATATATAGCTATGACGGTTTGTTGTAAAAAACATTACTATATAGGGGCAGAATGATCATTTATCTATAAACAACTGCAAAACAATTATTTTTCAATAGCACAAACTAAACAGTTAATCAGTTGATCTGGATCAGCTGTTTATTAGCAGCTTATTAATATGTTGCAGCTACGACAAACAGACCCTTGGTCCCATCCACCATACTCCATTCTCTTTACTCTGTGGGATTCTCATGGAAAGAGCATAGTACTATTATTGTTTTCTTGAGGGCGGAGTTCTTTTCGTGGGACAAATAAATATAGTTTTGTTACATTTTCATATTACAGCATTTTTCTCAACTATTTGGCACTCCTAGAAGGAACCATGTTATTGAATATCGCTCCAGCACCTAAGCATTTTTCTTAAACCCATTTGGATCCCTTTAGTAATTTTGCAGATCTCTTTTTGTGTCTGTTCCTATTTCATTGCGAGAAATATTTTTCTTTCTTGTCTAAGGTCTGTGTGATTTCTCTTATCCATTGCATATGAGATTTTCTTTTATCCTTTGCATATGAGATTTTCTTATATACACCTTTTTTTACTTTCTAATCGTTATCAATAAATATGCTCCCACGTTAATCCGGAAAAATAAAAAAGGAAAAACATACAAATTTAGCCCGATCAATCAGACACAAATGAATTATTAATTCTAGATAAACTTATTCCCTGACAAAATGTTGCATATTGCTACTAGCTTGTCGGAATAATGTGGCATCTCCCTAATAAAATAACGCATGAAGCATTTAAAATGTCCGGCATATTTCAAGGTTGTTGGCAAAATGCTGCGTGCTCCAAATTAAATGCAGCCTGAATTTTACACATATCCGCATACAAAACTTTGGCCTCCAGCGCGCTATATTAAAATAAGACAATTTCATGGATTATAAGTTGTTCGACACTAACCAGAGCTTTTAAAATCAAATAGATCTTTCTTTTTTTTAAAGGATGACTTAAATCCATGCCATTTAATTAGGTTTTTAAATATCTAACACTTATATTTTTATTTTTACAAGTATGACACGTTACTTATGAATGGAAATGTGTGTTTCATTTTCTTAGTTAAAATAATCATATTTTTGTAGGATACTAAAAATTTAAGTGGTATAACTTTAAAAAATAAAAACTATGATTAGTTATGTAAATATATTGGAACTGGATGTTGCCCTTTTTAAAAGAAGTGATTACACTTTTATTGATCACACTTTGGGAATTATTAAGTTGAAACAAAAAATGTCATTGGAGTATCATCTTTATATTTTTAAAATTTTACGTACATACCACCTCAATCTTATGCATCTAACCCCTGAATTTTACATTTTATATCTATACCGTTCAAATCTTTAACATCGTATAAAAGCAACACTATTTTAATTTTCAAGGGGAAATGCAACTTTATATATATATATATATATATATATATATATATATATATATATATATATATATATNTAGAAGATATTTTAGTTCTTTTACATATATGGGCCTATGACAGTACTACCTTCATACCAGTTGGTTGAGCTCATTTAACCTTGGATCAATAGGGTATGCTCGTTCGACTATGTTGAATCGAGTTTGTTGGTCGGCAATCGATGGATATTGGGACAGCAAAACTGACTCTATTAGTTTCACTTTGCATCCTATTCAGTTTACTTTTTAAGAGGCAATTTATATGTTTTGTGATTTGATATAATAGCTCTATATTGCAACTCTTGTGGTGTGTTGTGGTTGTTATCTCGTTATTTTGCTTGTAAAGTTCTTGACGCACTCTGATTTGGCCATTAATTTCATGCTACTTTCTAGAAACCTTTTTATGGTAAGTTATTATTTACAAACTATGTATATTAAAATATGATAGCTTAAAGAAAGCCATTGTATTAGATTTTTCAATTGAAAAACGATTAGAATATAGGGCTTGGGATAGTATTCTCAATAATTTATCAAAGTGCAAAGATATCTTAGTTATGTCCAAGTTGAGAAGGTTGGATTTTAATAAGATTATATGTGACTTGAAACATAAAGGTGGCATTGAAATTAAACCTTCCTATACTTTTGGTCATCTTTTTTTTCTTATAACCATGCCAATTAATTCTACTGCACCTTTGCCACTATTATTGAATGTGATGCATATTAATGAACACGTGTCTGAGCTCTTAAAAGAGGCTTATTTTTCATAGCCTAACTTCTCAACTAACAATGAAATTATGGAGACGCCTCATCAAATACTCTCAACTTTTCATAAGTCGAATGTGTTTCCTTTCAGAGGTTTCAAATTATGTATAAAAGTTGGAGGTTTATGTATAAAAATTACATAGATGTTATATTCATTTGCAGGAATAAAAATTAGAGGCAGGAATAAATGTTTTTGCAAAGTAAGAACATTACCTAAGTTTTATCTTAGTGCATATGGTGGTAGGAATAAATGTTTTTTTTTTCTTACATTCTTCAATAATTTATTCTTTCTTATTTGATTCAATTAGAGACGTATCACATTACCTATTTTCATTTTTGTGTAAGGTACTAGATGAAGGAAAACACCAAATTTTCTTGCCTAAAGTAGTCAAATGAGCCTTCTTGTGAATTTTAACTTTTTGTATATTAGTTCTATATGTGGAAACATATTGAATAATCTAAATTTATGTTCCTATTTGAAGGTAGAAAAAAGTAAAGTTTGTGGTTCTCTTGCTACTTCTTTTTGGTGTGGATTAGTTCCAAGGCAATATTTGTGTCATTATGAATCAAATATTTTTAGTCTTTATTAATTATTTTGTTCTGTTGCTAACTCTACAAATGTTTAGTTTATTTATGAATTTAATCCCATAGAAGATTAGAAGCAAGTTGCCCTATCAACTTCATTTTACTATTTTTATATAGTTTTACATGAATATTAATCTAATTTGCAGTTTATTATCATTAGTTTTATTTTTGTGATTTAATTTGTAGGAATGATTGGTGTTTCATCATCATAATGTGCAAAATGTAATTTTCAAAGATGGATCAAGTAGTTGAGAAAGTGGTAGAGCAAACGAAACATGGTTACTCCATTGTATGGTCAATTAGGGGATCAAGATTATAACGAACACTATGCAACAAGATCAGAAGATAAGGTTTGGCTCTTTTGGCATGTGATGTTACCTTATGATATGACATGATAAGAAAAATAATTTCTTTTAGAATTAGAAAGTGTTTATTTTAAATGAGCTTATTTATCTTTTTCTTAGATGAATAATGTATGAGATGTAGGGGGCGCATAACCTGTTTTGACCTTTACAATTTATCACCAAGGAAACTCATTCACATTGAGATTAATAATAATGAAATACCTTCCAACGTTTCAAGTCTAATACAATCAGTATGCATTATATTTATCTATGATTAATTATAACTTGAGTTGTTGGATCTAATTGTGTAATTCTTAATTTTAGGGTAGCAACTATAATTCTTCTGTTGTCTGATATCATGGAAGTGTACTATGGATTTAATATTCAATTACGTTATTTTTCATTGATATTAGTGGTATTTTAGGAGACTAACTTCATATTTTCTGGACTGTATTTGTTATTATGAAAGTAAACTATTAATTTTGATTTATATATTTAGTTATCTGTGGACTAAGTAAACTAATGTTTTTGTGGTATGTATGTAAATGCCAGTTTTTTGCATTCATTTTTTCTATTCTGAATTTCTCTCAAATAAAATGTTATTTCATATTTATGTTAATAAATATTTTATTTTTGGAGACTAGTTTTCATATGCTATGTGTTGTACTGTTTATCATGAATGTATGTTAAGTGAGGATGTTATGAAACTATGAGTTCTGCTTTATATATTTGATTATTTGTTGACTATGTGAACTAATGTTTTATGTTGTATGCATGTAAATGACATTTTTTACATTCATTCTTTCATATTCGTTGCTATTCAATATTTATGTTTATAACACTTTGAAAGGAGTGTAGATATATACAATTTTGTCATGCCGCAGTAATATTAAAAGTGATATAATTTTTATACTTGGCCTTGTATGAACAGTAAAATTAATTCCAAAACTTTAATTCCTTATTTGTTCCATAGATATGTTGCACTTAACTTGCTGATGAAATCTATTGAGGTTGATTCTCAAGCAATGCAAAGACACAAGATAATAAATTTGAAGTTTGGTAAGGTATGAGATTATTTTGATTTAGATTGTTTTTTTTTCTCTCTCTAGCCCTTGTTTTTAGGATTAAAATGAAATATTTTTAGGTATCACTAATGGAAACATTTGATTTAGTGTTAGACTTAATGTCACATTGTATTTCGACAAAAAATCAGCATCGGATTTGCATTAGTTTTTGTTGAATGTTGTTCGTTGGTGAAGAAGTGGACGTTATTAGGTAGCATCGAACTTTGCATTGACTTTTCATCAAAATTTTAACACTATTACATTACTTAATAGCGTCAGAAATGGCTGACACTAATGCTGACAAAAATGCCATAAACTACCCTTCAAACGTGACAAAGCCCTCTTCCTCTAGTTTTCAACCCCGTCAGTGCTCCTCCCTCTCGAACACTCTATTTGGCATCTCCCTCCAGCTTCCACCAACAAGTTCACAATATTGACGAGAAATCCTTTTCTACTTCATATAGGTTTTTTTTTTTCTTGGTCGAGTCCCTCTTTCATGAGATTTTAGGAGTTTTTTTTTTTCTAATCGATGTAAAAATTAAAATTTTGGTGTTAGAAATGTAATGCATGTGAACTATGTGTTTTGTATGTGGAATGTAGAGTTTAAGTGCTAGATATGTAATGCATAGGAATTGAGTGATTTTAATGTAGAAATAAAGAATTATTCATTGCTATGTAATGCATAGGAATTATTTAGTTTTTATTTGGAATGTAAAGTTTAGGTGTTGGATATGTAATGCATAGGAATTGGGTGATTTTTATGTCGAAATGAAATTTTAGGTGTTGGTTATGTAATGCATTGAAACTGTGGTTTATATGCGTATTTGAAGATTTGGTGTTAGATATTTGAAGCACAAGAACTGTGTAATTTTTATGTGAAAAATTAAGTTTATGTTTGTTAGATATATAATGCATACAAAATGTGTACTTTTTATATACAATTTGAAGTATACGTGTTAGGTATGTAATGTATATGAATTATGCAACTCTTATGTGAAATTATAAGTTTAGTTGTTTGATATATATTAGCCTATGAAAGAGAAGCGTAAAACTAACTTATGTGTTGTTGAGATGTGAATGCTTAGGTGGATGAGTGACTTTAAGCTTAGAGATTAAATGTGAAATAAATATATCCGTGAAAGGGTTAGTGTTGCACCTGTGGTAGAAAGGTTAGAGAGAGTCATCTTCGATGGTTTAGTCACATTAAATGTTGACAATTTGAAGATCCTGTTAGAAGTGAACATTTTAGATATCTTCAGCATGTTGTTCAATGTGATGGTGATATAGTCGGATATGTTAGATATTAGTAGAATTAAAGTTGGATGGTTGAAATGGAGGAAAACATAAATTCTATTTTGTGAAAGACAAAGTATTGCTTAGACACAAAGGAAAATTTTATGAAATAGGGGCAAGTATTTCTGTTAGAAAGGTCAGAGAAAGTCATCTTCGATGGTTTAGTCACATTAAATGTTGACAATTTGAAGATCCTGTTAGAAGTGAACATTTTAGATATCTTCAGTCTGTTGTTCAATGTGATGGTGATATAGTCAGATATGTTAGATATTAGTATAATTCAAGTTGGATGGTTGAAATGGAGGAAGACATCAAATCTATTTTGTGAAAGACAAAGTATTGCTCAGACACTAATGGGAAATTTTATGAAATAGGGGCAAGTATTGCTAGGCTGTAAATAGACCTAGGCAAGTTGTATAAGAAAAATGATCTTAATCTATTAGAAATAAATGAAAAATATGATACTCAATTGGACGTAATAGAGAAGAAAGAATCATTTAGCTGACCCCACATAGTGGGTTTTTTATGTATGTAATGATGAGATTTAAGTGATTTTTATGAATGATATGTAAATGTGTAAATCATTATATATGTTGTAAATGAATATTCAAAGCTTCAGATCATAAATATATAATAGATTGTATTTAGAAAGAAAATTACTCTTTGATGAGTTCTTGAATGATGTTATGAAATTTGTGCAGGTGGCATCATAGCTGCTCATTCACTTTTCAGAAGGTAATTTCTGATGCCCCTGTGTGAAGCATAAGAATCAAGCTTACCTAAAACAAGTAGAAGAAGTTAGATCCATACCGTTGACCGCCTGATCCCAATTTTATATGATAGTGTGATGTATGCAATTATAATCTTAAATTTTTTTACTTATATTTTTTACTTTGCAACGGTAGCCAAAAACTTGATCACCAGGAACAGCTAGACAAAAAATTGATTTCGAAGCAAATAAGAGCACAAAAATTATATTTAAATATGAGATACTACGCATGTATACATACCGTTATCAAGTAATATAGTACTTTTTGATTAAGCCCCAAATATAAAACTCATAGTGAAAAAATACAACATTCAACTAAAATCAAAAGAAATTAGATAACAAATTCTACTTTACAAAATATTCTAACTCAAACTATAAATGCTATAATAGGAATAAAAGTTCAATTCTTTTTGTAACTTTGGATTGTTGAAAGTAAAGTAAACCACTAACTAAACTTAACAAGATATTTGTATGATGAAGGCAACATAAATAAAACTTCTTTTTCCTTAACATGAATCAGTAACAAGTATAATTTTTTTTTTATGGAAGTATTCAAATTGTGTTGTGTCAAATAGGAGCAATAGTATTATTTACCCTTACTAGAGATTTTTAAACAACATTGGCTAATTTGAAGTTTGAATAGATTTGAAGACAAGTTAGGCAGGGATGATAATAGATCTCACTCTAGAGTTTTTCCTTCTCCCTCCACCTAGGGCCTAACATCTCGTATCAAAATCAAAAACTATAAACCAAATTGGGGGCTTTAGCCTGTCACTCTAAAGTCCACTAATTCTACGCCCTTTAAAGTTTATTTCCCTATTTATTTGCACTCAATCATATGAATTACATTCTCATCCAAAAAATCTAATGTGATTCTTACCATTAGTTGACCGAGATAAAACCATCTCAGATCTTACATGTTCTTACAACAAATATCAACATCTTAATTGGTGAAATCAAGAAGTAAATGAAGCAAAGTGTTTAAAATCTTCACAACTTATTCTAACATTAAAGATTAATACTTCACACAACTTTCATCCAATACTTAATCACTTATCATTTTAAAGAAAAAGATAAAGAAAACTACTCAAAATTCATGGGGAAAACATAACCACATTTAAGTTTGAAAGTGGAAATCATAAAAACAAACAAGAAGTCTAAATTAAAACCAAATGTAGTCACAAAGATAAAAACTTATCTCAAATACTCTCCACTAAAATCTTGAAGTTCCTTTGAATCTCTTCTCTTTTTTTCTCTTATAATACTCTCTACTCACACACTACAACTCCTCTTTTCTTCTTCTCTCTAAAAGTATCCTAATTATTCTAAGAGAGAGAGGTGTCAATTGTGTCTAAACGGGGTCGGCGACTCGTAATTGAGTCTCTCTTCAATTCAATCCAAGCCTTTCTTTTAAAATTTTTCAAAAGGTGCTTTGGTGTCTCTTCAAAATGTGTCTACATTCAATGAAACTTTTAAGAGTTGCCTCCTTTCAAAAGCCAATTAAATGTATTTTCGTGTCCATTAACTTATTCCCACATTTTCACCAAGGGTTGTTTCAAACACCTCTTCAAAAATTTGTCCAAATTCATTGAATCATCAAGTAACTACTTCTGACACCAAAGCATGAGGTACTTGGCACTTATGCGCGGCTTTCTCGGTTTTACTAGCTCGTAAGCGCCAATTCAGGGTTCTTAGGCGCCACAGTTCTTTTTCACACCATCTTCATTTTTACTCCAAATTAGATCCTTTTCACCCCTTTCATCATTTTTCATCCATTTGATTGCACCAAAAAGAAAAACACACAAATACCTTCCATTAAAGCCCAAAATCTCAAACATAGGTATAAAAATGTGTATATAAAGACTATATATTTTAGTTGTATCAAAATCTCCCCAACTTAAAATATTATTTATCCTCAAGTGACACTCCAATCTCTTAAAACCAAAATAAGTAGATTATGTAAATGAATTTATTTAGGATATTTTTAAATTTTGATTTAGAAATATAGTGGTGCAATTTAGAAAAAACAGTAATATATGAGACTAACTTAAAGTTTAAAAATTTTTAATGTAATGAAGTATGAAAATATGGCTTCCTATCTAGTTCAGAAATATTTGTAAATTCTCCAAATGTAAAGTTTAGTCATTCTATCTTCTCCAGTTAATTTTTTGATTAAGAATAATTATATATAATATATTATATCTTTATGCTTAAGAGTTTCTCAAGTCTTATACATTAAAAAGATTAGATGTGGAAACAATTTTGGATTAGGCACTAATCCTAAAGCTTCTCCTCCCCTTTTCAACTTCCTTTTTCTTTTTCTTTTCCTGTTTCTTTTTTCTTTTTCTTTTTCTTTTCTTTTTTTTCTTTTTTTTCAGGTGAGGATTATTATATTTGGATATTCCTTTAATGATTTTGAATTCCACTCCTCCCTTTCTAAAGAAATGTTCTGATATAAATCTCTTAATTAAAAATATAATAATAGTTTTGAAAATTATTTTTAATAAAAGAAATTTAAGTATTGAAAACAAAAGTTTAACCCTTCTAAAATTTTCAAAAATACAATTTCTCCTACTAAAGATAGTTACACAATATTTATCATTTCTACACTAAAAAAATTTAACTTTAAGTTTTTATTCAATACTATAGGTTTCAACTATATTCTCTTACTCATTTCTATATTCAAAATTTTACTTCCCGAATATAAATTCATATACATAATCATTTTTTTTTCAAATCAAAATCAAATTTATTTGCAGTACATTTGAGAACAAATAAACTTCAAGTTTTAGAAAATTGTTTTCATCCCCTCAAACTTAAATTTTTAATAAGATAAAACATTTTAGCATCATATTTATATATAGGAAGGAATGAAAACTAAAAATAACATGCTTACAGAAATTTTTATATCCTAAATATACAAATACAAAAATTAAAAATAGGAGTAAAAATTAATTGATCAAATTTTAATTTAACTTTAACATATACAGATTCATTAGACTTCTTTGCAATAAATGATAATATAAAATCAAATAAATACACTAATAGAAATTCACAACTGCAACATAAAGAAAATATCTAGTAGTAAATTGAAAATTTTAAACACAAAGTTCTTAAAGTTAATAATATTCTAAACCTTCCCAAAATTCAGGATTAAGTTGAACACAGACTAACAAAATACACTGGATAGCACAATTATCATAATCACTACCACGAAAACAAAATATAACTACTCACAATAACATAAATACATCACAACAGTGTTTAACAAAATAAAACACAAACAATAATAACAACCTCAACAAATACAACAAAAAAAGTCAACAGTACAATATAGTTGTATCACATAAAGCTCACAATTATAAAAAAACTAAACTACTCAATTTAATCCTCCTCCTCCTCCTCATCATCACTATCATTGTTGTCCCAAAAGGCAATAGGCTCATTAGATGGATATTGTGGATATGAAAAAAAAACTACACTTTGGTCACCCCTTATAAAGTTTTCCAAAGATGAGTGACATTTCTCTTCATAATCACTATATCTTCTCAAATAACCATCTATATGATCTACAAAATTCTCTAAATTTAATACTTTGTCTACAATATAATTGATATTATCTAACATCTTTTGCAATAAGTGTGACTGTGAATCAGAACCGGAAGCCTGACCTTGTGATGTGGATACACATGAGGCAGAAGCATGAGAAGTAGAGGCACATGAAATTCTAGAAAATCATCTTCTCCAACCAAAGATCGAATGTTGTGAATAAGACTTCACATTAACACTTGTGATGGGCTTTAGAGTATATCCTCCCAACTATCGAATCAAACACCTATCTGCTCACATAAGAAAAAGATCAAGGTTGTGAATCCCAAATATGCAATAGCGGTAGCGGTAGCAAAATTGATGATAGTTTGATAAATTAAAGATTTAATTTTAACCGGCTTGAACTATTGAATGCAATAGTTCAAGGTAGCTCTATCTCAGGTAACCTCACTGAAGTGAAGTAGTTCCACACTTTCGATGTGGCATCTATCTTTGAAGCGAGGAAGTTGACTTTTTTTTCATTTTTGATCTTCCACAGTCCTCTTCCACATGTAAATGACGAAATGATCTTATACAACTCCTCCTCAGTTGGACTATAAATCGAATAAAAAAACAACATAATAGGGGAAACTACTAAAACAAATTTATTACCTCAAGGGAGATTAGCATAAACTCCCAAACAACAGAAATCACAACCACAACAGAAAATTAACAAAATCATTCCACTATCGGTGAACAATCAAATCTTTCACTACTCCACCCAGACTTTTAAAATAATTTTCAAAAATCACTTTTCTCGACTGCAGTGCGTCGCTCTACCTATCCTGAGCTTTCGTGCTAACAAACTTGCTTGAATCGAAACGAGACTTCCCTTTACTTCTCTTCATTCTTGGGGCCATTTTTAAAAATCACATAAAATTCACAATAAATCCTAAATTGAAGACTAAATCGCTAACTCAACTTTTAAAAGCTTAAACTATCATTTCTATGTAATTTCCATAGGTTTTTCTCAAATTTTCAACATGAATAGTGATTTTTGGTCAAATACACAATTTGCTCATAATACATGATGAAAATAAAAAATTTTTACATAGAAGTTAAGCTCTTACCTCAAGAAGATCAAATCTAACAAATTTAGCCTGAATCCACAAAGAAATCTCAACTATAGAAGAAGCTCTAACTCCTCAATTGCGAACTCAAACGAAGAAGATGACGACAAGGGGGTAAGGTAAAAATGGCGTTTTGGGTTTATTTTTCCCCTTTAACTTTTTGCAAACCAGTTTAAGTGAACCGTCACTTAAGTGTAACTGGCTCGCCGCTTAGTCACCTACCTCTCGAGTTGTCTAACGTTTAAGCGCGGGGTCTTGGCGCATAGGCGCAAATGCACGAATTTTGATATTTTTGAATTTACGTGAAATGCACATCTAGCCTAAGTCAATCACCCCTAAATGGTTTTATAAATCTTTAATAACTATTTTCTTCCCCTTCAACTCACCTCTTTCTCAAATTCACCAATATTAAGTAATTCAATTCAATACAAAATTTTACACACAAACACTAATATTAATTCATGAACAAATACAAACATTTGTGAAACATAATTTCTCAATCCAAAGAGTCTTGGATGAGATAATTCCTAAACACAAATATTAAGCAAACTTAACACTAAAAATAAATAAAACAAACTAACATTAACATCACAACACCTAACACAAACAAACACTAAACTTAGAACTTAACTCTACTCTCCTTCTAGTGGAATTAATACTAGCCTTTCATTAGTTTTTCCTAGGGAATTTTGCATATAGATTTGATAGAATTGATGATGGTGAAGAACTCTGGTTGAGTCTTCTTTAATCCATTTGTTTTTTTAATACATAACCTTGTCCACTTCTTCTATAAAACTTGTGTGGCTAAATTGCATCTTAAGTTGCCATCTAATACGCTTCAAATGTGCATTAACTTCATTCACTTTTGCTTCAACTGAAGCCACATCAACCTCAATCTTTGCGATTTTCTTTGTTATTCCGTATGTACTAACATCTAGGAAACACTTGTATAACTCTTGTGCACTTTGACTAATGAACTTCTTCTTCATAAATTCCTCCTTTTTGTTCATATCAATCACCCGAGAAGATATTTTTCCAATATCTCACACTCTTCACTTAGATTTTTGGGTTAAAATTGAAGTGGGTGAGAATTCTCGTCATTCCCTTCTATTTATAAGCTTTATACCAAGCCTAAAACTACTAGACACGTTCTCAAACCACTAACTCATGTTAAAGCCCACTAAACCACATTTAAATCTTTTAGAAATGTATTTTATCATGTTTAGTTAACTACCTCGCATAAGCACCGAGTGTTGGCGCTTAAGCGCTGGTGCTTAATTTAGCACATGTTAGCTAAACATTCAAATACTCATTCTAACATGTTTAAGTCATCTATTAAGGTCTTAGAATCATCAATAAATCATTATACATATTGAAAATACTACCACAATTTTCTTAATCAAACACAACAACATGACATTTGAAACAAAAGCACACATATAACTATGGTTTGCCTCCCACAAAGTGCTTAGTTTAACGTCCAACCTAACATAACCAGTGCTTGTTCTAATTGACCCAACAACATAAGATCATTAAATTTAAGTTAATCTCCAAAAAAGTAGGGTTTCATATTGTGACCATTCACTTTGAATATTTTCTCAATTTTAAGAAATAATATTTTCTCAATTTTAAGATATTTCATATCCACAACTCTATAGGGATATAATTTTATTACAGTAAATGGGCCCACAAAGCTGGACTTAAGTTTGCCTGAAAATAATCTTAACCTTGCATTTTATAGCAAAATTTGTTGCCTTGGCTCAAAATTTTTAATAATAATCCTCTGATCATGCCACATCTTCTTCTTTTCTTTATAAATCTTAGCACTTTCATAAGATTCATTCCTTATTTCTTCAAGCTCATTTAGTTGTAATAGTCTTTTCTCACCAGCATCCTTTAAATTGTAATTAAATTATTTAATAGCCCAATATGCTTTATGCTCAAGTTCAACTGATAAAAGACAAGCTTTCCCAAATATTAGCTTATTTGGGGACATTCCTCTAGGAGTTCTATATGCAGTCCTATAAGCCCACAAAACATAATAATGTTTGGTTGTCCAATCCATTTTTGTTAGATTTACAAGCTTTTCCAATACTCATTTAATCTCACGATTGAATAATTTAGCCGTCTGAGGATGCTAAGCAGTAACAATTTGATGGTTGATATGATATTTCTTTAATATTTTTCCATTATTGCATTTATGAAATGACTTCCCTCATCAGTTTGATCACTCTCAGCATCCCAAATCTACAAAATATGTTTGTTCTTAACAAATGTGTGACACTTTGAGCATCATATCAAGGTAAAGTAACAGTTTCTATCCATTTAGATACATAGCCTACTACTATCGATATATATACATTTCTGAAAGTTGGTATAAATGGTCTCATGGAATCTAATCCCCAAACATCAAATATGTTAACTTCCAAAACATAATTGAGAGTCATTTCATTTCTCCTAGAAATATTTCCTACCCATTTACATCGATCACAAGTTTTGATATAAGCATTAACATCTCTAAAGATTGTAGGCCAATAAAATACAGATTGTAAAACTTTATATGATATTTTATCAACTTCAAAATGTCCCTTAAAATCAAAATTATGACGTTTTTGGATAATTTCATAAGTTTCTTCTAAAGACACACATCTTCAAAAAATTAGATCTTTTCCTTGTTTATATAAAAAATGGGTCATCCTAAAAGTAAGATTTAGCTTCAGATAAAAATTTTTCTCTTCTCTAGGTATGTAATTCCATAGTGTATAATATCACTAATAATAAAGTTCATAATATCAACATACTATAGAACACACCACTCATTAATATTGAACAATTCTTCATCTGGAAAATGTTCATTAATTTATTTTGCAAAATAGACTGGTTTGTCTAATTCAAGCCTGGACAGATGATCAACAATTTTATTCTCAGCTCCCTTCCTATCTACTATCTCAAAGTCAAATTCTTACAAAAGAAGAATCAATCATATCAGTCTTTCATACCATTTTATGATATTTGATGTCCTAAAATAATTCCTCCTGCTAAGATAAATTGGCATTTTTCCTAATTAAGGACTAAATTTGTTTCTTTGTGATGCTTAAGAACACTCGTTAAATGTTCTAAACATGATTCAAATAAAGTTCCAAACATCAAAAAATCATCCATAAAAACTTCAATTCCTTTTTTAATTATATCACAAAAATTAGCCATCAAACATCTTTAAAATGTTGCAGGGGTATTACATAAACCAAAGGGCATTCTTCTAAAGACAAATGTACCATAGGGACTGATAAAAGTTGTCTTCTCTTTATCCTCAGGAGCTATTTGTATTTGGTGATAACTAGTATACCCATTAAGAAAATAAAATTATTTATGCCCAGCTAGTCTATCCATCATTTGATCTTGAAAGGGTAGTGGAAAAAGATCTTTCCTAGTGGAAAGATTAATTTTATATAATTAATGCTTATTCTCTACTCTATGACTTGTCTTGTTGATATTAACTCATTATATTCATTTATAGTCACAACTTCTCCTCCTTTCTTAAGAATGTAGTGAATCAGACTAACTCGTGCACTATCTGAAATAGGGTAGATAATTCCAGCATCTAACCACTTTAAAATTTCTTTCTTAACAGAATCTTTCATAGTAGAATTCAATCTCTTTTAACTATTAATTATCAACTTCTTTCATAATTAATACTATTCAAATTTTAAAATTATGATGGTTCTTCCAAATTAGGTTATAATAGTTTGAATATGGGTTCTTATGCTTGTTGTTTATGACATTCAAAACTTTTAATGATGCTTGGGAATCTACAATTTGGCCTAATTAATTCTCTTCAATCACTACAATTGATTAAGAAAAATTCATTCCAAATTGGTTTGACTTCCTTGAAATTGTAGCAACTTAATTTTCTAACATTTCAAAAGCATCATATTCATGAATATTGTCTACTTTCTTAGGGTTTACCCTCTTTGAAGGCCATTGAAAATTAATAGTAGCCATCTCTTCAATTAAAGCATAAGGATCATAGAATGGAATTCACAATGAACCACCAACAGCGACATCAATAATAGATCTAAGTGATCCAGCTAATACACTGTAAAAAGTTTGAATTATTAACCAATCTGGTATAGTATGGTATGGAAACTTTCTCAGTAGTTCTTTAAATCGTTCTCATGTTTCAAAAACAGATTCCCCTTTAAACTGACAAAAAGATGTAATATCATTTCTAAAATTTGTCATTTTTGTATGGTGAAAAATATTTAGCAAGGAATTTATGCGCTAAATCACCCCAAGTTCTGATAAATGCAGGTGCTAAAAAATGTAATCATATCTTGCCTTATCCCTCAGTGAGAAAGGAAAAAGTCCAAGTCTTATCGCATCATTTGATACACCAAGATATTTAAATGTAGCACCCAATTCTAGAAAATTGGCAAGATGAAAATTTGGATCTTCAGTTGGTGCTCCCACAAACTGATAATTTGATACCAATTGGATAATAGTAGATTTAAGTTCAACTAAATTAACCACAACAACGGGTTTTTGAAAACTTTAATGAAGTTCATCCTTTGTAGGGTTTGCATAATCTCTTAAAAGTATAAACTCTTGATTAATTTCAACATTTTAATTATTTTGGTTTGCTATTTCTTGAAATTTTTTATCTTTTTCTGTATTTTTTATTTTTTATTTTTTCTAATAGTTTTTTTTCAATTCAAAATCATAGGGCACTAGTCCTTTAGAACTTGAACTACGCACACATTACTATAGAACAACATAAATAAAAATCACACAAACAAGAACTTTATATAAAAATAACACTGCAATATTCCTATAATAAATCTAAAAGTTTAAATAAGACTTTCTAAAAATAAAAATTTGCTTTCTAATAGTTTCTTAAAAAAATTATTTTCCCCAGCAACGACGCCAAAAAACTTGATCCTGAATTTATTTGATAGTACGATGTATGCAGTTATAATCTATATTTTTCCTTAATTATATTTCTTACTTTGCAATAGTTAGGCAAAAATTTGACTTCAAAGAAAAATAGAACACAATTATTATATTAAAATATGAGATGCTATGCAAGTATACGCATTGTTATCAAGTAATATAGGAATTTTTTATTAAGCCCAAAATATCAAACACACAGAAAGAAAAATATGCAACTAAAATTAAGATAAATTAGATAAAAAATTATACTTTGTAAAATATTCTTACTCAAACTATAGATGATTAAACAGAAATGAAAGTTTGAGTCTTTTTGTAATTTTTAATAATTGAAAGTAAAGTAAATAACTAATTAAACTTAACTAGATGTTTGGAAGATGAAGGCAATATAATTAAAATACCTTTTTTTTATCATGAATCAATAACAAGTATAGAAATTCTGTTGTGGAAGTATTTAAATTGTGTTGTGTCTAATATGAGCAATAATATTTTTTACCCTTACCAAAGATGTTATAAAGAACATTGGCTAATTGAAAGTTTGAATAGTCTTGAAGATGGGTTTGGTAGGGAAGATACTAGCTCTCATTCTAGAGTTCCCTCTTCTCCCTCCACTTGGGGGCTAACATCTCATATCAAAACCTAAAACTACCAAACTGGGGGCTTTAGCCTATCACTCCAAAGTCCTCTAATTCTAAACACTTCAAAGTTTATTTCCTTATTTACTTCACTAAATCATATGAATAACATTCTTATCCATACAATCTCATGTAATTCTTACCATTAGTTGCCTAAGACAGTACCATCTTAGATCTTACATGTTCTCACAAAAAAAATATTAACATCTTAATTGGCCAAATTAAGAAGTAAATGAAGTACAATGTTTAAAATGATCATAACTTATTAAAAAATTAAAGATTAATACTTCACACAACACCCATCTAATTCTTAATCACTTATCATTTTAAAGAAAAAGATAAAGAAAACTAATCAAAATTCATAGAAAAACACAACCACGCTTAAGTTTGAAAGTAGAAATCATGCAAACAAATAAGAAGTTACAAATATGAAAAATTATCTCAAATCCTCTCCACCAAACTCTTGAAGTTCCTTTAAATCTCTTCTCTTCCTTTCTCTTGTAATACTCTCTACTCACACACTACAACTCCTCTCTTCTTCTTCTCTCTAAAGGTATCCTAATTAATCTATGAGAGAGAGGCATCTGCAGTGTCTAGAGGGGGGTGGTGGCTCCTATTTGAGTCTCTCTTCAATTTAATCTAAGTCCTTTTATAATTTTTCAAAAGGTGCCTTGGTGTCTCTTCAAAATATGTCCATATTCAATGAATCTTCTAAGAGTTACCTCCTTTCAAAAGCTAATTATATGTATTTTCATTCCCTTTAACTATTTCCCAGGTTTTCACCAAGGGTTTCTTCAAACACCTCTTCAAAAATTTTTCCAAATTCATTGAATCATTGAGTAACTAGTTCTGACACTTAAGCGCGAGGTACTTGACACTTAGGCGTGGCCTCTCAGTTTTTCTAGTGCTTAGGTGCCACATCTTGGCACTTAGGTGACACAGTTCTTTTGCACACCTTCTTCATTTTTGCTCCAAATTTGATCCTTTTCACCCCTTTCACCTTTTTTCATCCATTTGATTGTACCTAGAATAAAAACACACAAATACCTTTCTTTGAAGCATAATATCTCAAAAGTAGGTATAAAAATATGTACATAAAGATTATATATTTTAGGTGTATCACGGCCCCAACAACTACCATCACTTTAATGATAATATAATTTAACTCACAATCTCCACCAAAGTGCCAGGGTACCTACATAAAAGCACATATCACTTTTGAATATTGGGCTCAACTTTCGTCGAGAATGTCGATCCCACAAATAAGGTAGAAAAAGTTCTTGGAAGCTTTCGTAGTAATAACCACCTAAGAGTCAATTCTAACCTAATACTTGCAGCTATCAGTTTGGAAGATCACCAAAAATGGTTTTTCTAATAACTAATTATATGTTACATTTCGACCGTTAAATTAAACTTGCATAGATCAATTAAACATGTGAAATTCATGATAAAGATACTTTTCCCTTGTGATATCCTAGGTAGATTGTAGGTCTTAATTCTATGAATTGTAATATGGTAGTGACTATAGGAGCCTCTTCTTTACCCTTTGTCAAATGCATAAATAAATTTTTTTAACCTAGTATTATTTCCTTAAACCCTCGATTACAATGGTTTTAATTCTAGCCCATCACCCTAGAGTCCTCAATTTATGCCCCCAATTTGGCTAACTTACTTTAATTCACTAAACCCTAGATCAAATTAGTTAGGATTCCGACCCATCACCCTAGATTCCCCAATTTACACCAATTAAAGCCTATTTGCCTAAGTTGCATTGCCGTAACAACTCATCTTTCATAATCATTCACAAAATGAGAATATTCTATGTTGTTTTACCACTGTATGTCGAGTCTTATTGGTCCCAATAAATTTTAACAAGTTTTATGGCCAGTACAACAAGTATATTAAGTATTGAGATATACTCATCACATGAAATTAAAGATCAATTTAAAGCATTCACAGCCCTACTAATCTAACCTAACCATTACAAGAAAAAGGTATAAGAAATCTACTCACTGCACATATTAAACACTAAATAAAACTTCATTCAATCTAAGCAAATTAACAAAATATGTGTTTACAATAACAATCAATTATTATTACACATGATAGTTAGCTTTTGCTCAAGTAAATTCCACTAGATGATGTTTTCCATAGTGCTACCCAATGTGATTTCATAAACCCCTTACAAATTCTCTCAAATTACCCTCTTTAATCTCTTTAGAATAAGGATTCCTACTCCTACATAATCTCCTAAATGAATTCTAGGACTTCGATCGCTTCTCTTCAGAGCCCGTCTCGAACCTCTTCTAACCCGCCTCTCTCCTCCTCTCCTCTCCTCCTCTAAACAAAAGTCGCCAAATCTTTTTAAATCTTTTTTTGAATCTCCTCTGTCTACATTGCCAGCAATCGTAAAACTACTGGCAAAAAGTATCCATTGGAATTGCAACACCAAGACACCCAGTCTGCAGTACTTGAGCAGTGTGCTTTCTGTCTACATCGAAAAGCTTGAGCACCTAAGTGTCAAGAACATGGAACCAAGATGTTCTTGCAACACCTTGGCGCCCAAAAGTGGGTACCTAGGTGTCAGACCATAATCAACACCTTTGCTCTATTTGGTTTCATTTTGCTTTTATTTTGTCCAAATTGATTCCAATGCTCCCACCAATTATACTTAAATTATAAACATAAAAAAACCTTCTATTAAAGTGCAATTTTAATCAAAGACATATGTAAAATAAAGAAGAAATTAACTATATTGAAAAACATATCAAGTTCTCCCAAACTTAAATGTTACTTGTTCTCCAGTAACACTATAACTTCTTAAAACAAATTATGTTAATTTGGGTGGTGTGCTTCTTTAGGATTTCCTATAATTTTACTTGTTCTCATATTTCAGGTTTTCCTGCAACTTTTCCTTCTCAGCTCTATAATAGTCATCTTGACGACATGTGGAGGATCGATTCAGATTAGTGTTCATAATGGTTCTTTCTAAATCCAATATTCTCCAAATGATTTTTATCTATTTGCATATTAATATATCCCTAACTTAAAAGAAATGAATCCATATTAGAAAATTTAATCTCTCCCAAATTTTGGGTCAGATCCTTTAATATATACCTAACTTAAGAGAAATGGATCCCTATTAGATAATTTAAGCTCTCCAAAATTTTGGGTCAGATTCTCCCTGTGTGATCTAGATTCTAAATCCAATTCTATTAGGTTACTTACTGGTTTAGGGTTGTCTTCCAATTCTTCCCTTTGGGGCACTACTATGGATGATATTATTGGCTTAACTATCTACCTCATTATGCAGGGCGGTGAATGATCCTCAAACTTCCTCTTTTCATTAAGAACCTCTTTCATAAACTTCACATAACTGGCCATTTGCTCTAATGACAAAGGAAAAAGGAATACTTATAGTAAATTTCTTGAATACTTCTATAAATCTTGAGAATTATTGGTCTAATTTTTGTATTTAGAGTTTATGAGGAAATGGTGGAGGTAGTATTTCTATACTTATCTTGGTTGAAGAAATAAGTTTTTCTAATTTCTTAAGAATTTGTCTTTCGGTCTCCACTTTCTTTTTTCTTAATTCAACATTCTCTTGAACCATAACCTCCAATTCTCTTCCATTTATTATTCTGATTTTTATTGTTATGAAAAATGATTTTAGATTNCTATGATTTAGATTGTAAATCTAATTCTACTAGTTTACTTACCTGTCGAGGGTTTTCTTTGGGGCACTACTATGGATGATATTATTGGCTTAACTATCTACCTCGTTATGCAGGGCGGTGAATGATCCTCAAACTTCCTCTTTTCATTAAGAACCTCCTTCAAAAACTTCACATAACTGGCCATTTGCTCTAATGACTCAGCAAAAGGAATATTTATAGTAAATTTCTTGAATACTTCTATAAATCTTGAGAATTATTTGTCTCAATTTTGTATTTAGAGTCTCTAAGGAAACGGTGGAGGTAATATTTCTATATTTATCTTCGTTGAAGTAATAAGTTTTTCTAATTTCTTAAAAATTTGTCTTTCGGTCTCCTCTTTCTTTTTTCTTAACTCAACATTCTCTTGAACCATAACCTCCAATTCTCTTCCATTTTTTACTTTGATTTTAATTGTTCTGAAAAATGATTTTAGATTTAATATACATATATATATATATATATATATATATATATATATATANTTTTTCAATTTTTGAAAATATGTGACCGAACCCTTCTCATATATGCAATAGTTTAAATGATTGAGCATAACACCGTAAATGGTGTATTATCCTAAGAAATAGACACATTACTTGATTGTGAGAATTAATTAAATAAAATAAAGGATTTTTTACACCCATTTGGTCAACAAATCCATTTTCTTATAAGAAGACAAGTTCCCTATCTAATATGGAAGATTAGATAGGGTTTATATTAATTTGGGTTACAAAGTTCCCTATAGAGGCAAGCCCTTTAGTTATTACATCTTAAGTGACGGAAGTCACTTAAGAATTCTCTTGATTTGGATTATTGGTTTTGCTTTCAAGAAGTCAAAAGTTCAAGGCTTTCAAGACTGAACATTAGAAATTCAGAAGGGAATGGATCAAATAGGAACAATTATTTTCAAGAATCCAAAGGAATGAAAGGAAGGAGATGTCACTGATCCAAGGGGAACTTTGGGGGCTTCTCAAGATATCTTATTGTTTGGCTTCAATTTAGAAATGATATTACTTGATGTTCAATCCTTCCAATTTTATAATTTTAGGGCTAACACTCGCATGACATGGTCATACAAATAACCTTAAAGATAGGAGGGTTTACGGTGTAATGAATGACAACCTCAGAGCCTAAAACGAGTTAGGGCTTAGATTGCACAACATTATTGTGGATAGGTCTAAAGGCAAGTTGAGGATTCATGTCATACCAGATGAGCAACCTCAAAGTCCTATGACTTGTTATTTAATTCTAAGAAAAGTTGTAATGTTGTAGATCTAATTGCTTTCTTAAAGTTTTTCTTCTATTCATTCTCGTTATGCTGCCCACGATGTTAGCTCCAAGCTCCTCTTTGAAGTGACAGCTCTAGATTTTCAAGGTTTTATAATTTTAATGTGAAGGTTTGCTATCATTTAAGTGTTAGGCGGGTTAAATTTGATTATAGTGATATCAGTTAGGATCCCACCGTTCCCTCATTCCAGTACTACTATTTTCTTTTGAATTTACTTAGCCTAAATGAGTTGTTAAGGTCATTTAAACTGAGGTGATCTCGTTAGCAACCTTAGGTTATCTCATCCAACGGACTCCCGTAAATTCAAAATGACATATTATGTTTATTTTTATTTTTTTTGAAAGTATTGTTTAAGTTTAATTTTGAAGAAAGTTTATCTTAATTTTGAAAATTTTTGTTTTGGCTTTTGAGCTTTGTAGTGAACTAAGTTCAATCTATGAAGATTCTAGATTGGTGAGTTATTGACTTCCTAATTTAAGTCCTAAATATTGAATAATATGATTAACCATATGATTTAATAATTGTTTTGAATCATAAGATTAACCATAAGATTTGGAAAGATTCTAGATTGGACATATGAATCATATGATTAATCATAAGATTAATTTTGAAAAGATTAACCTATGATTCAATATTTGGTTTGGAGATTCTAGATTGGTGAGTTATTGACTTCCCAATTTAAGTCACAAATATTTAAATCAATCAAATCAATTTCATCTTTCAGTCTTCAATATATTAATATTTACAGTTATACCCTTCTTCTTTTAAAAGTAGGGTTAATTAGTTGAGCCAAGGCAATAATTCGATCAGCAGGTTATTTGGGTTTGGTCTAATAGTGGGTTAGAGTGCTTGAGAGAGAGATTTTTTTATGGGTAACTTCCTAATTTGGTCTTGGGATGCTCTTGGAATGATTAATTTGAACTTTTGTGGAGTTTGGTGGAGTTTGGTGGGGTGACTAAAAAGGCCCTGAATTTTAAGCTTTAAATTATATTTAAACAGTGGGGGAGATGGTTGAAATTTGATTGGGATGAGCTTAGGGAGGTCTAAGGAGAGTGTGAGAGCAATTTGGAAGGATTTGGCTAAGTAATTGGCAACACCTCTTCCATGGTTGTGAGAGGGGTGGTTTAAATAGAGGAGGAGGGATGACATGGCCAAGTCAGGGGGTGGAGAAGGAAGCTTTGGTGGAAGGCTGAATGGCTCAATTCACCAATGAGACTAAGCCACATTGGATAGGTGAAAATTTGGATTTCAGCCAAGCATGATGTTGTCACTATTTTGGTTAAGGAGTTGCCCGTTGGAAGCTGTCGGCCACCGGAATCGGAATCTCGACGACCATTCAGAATGATGTTTAATTTACATATGTATATATAGCTTAGAAAAATATGAAATCAAAGTGACTCCATATTTTTCATAGTTTAAATGAAAGAGTGTTATACCTCAAATCTTGTATTTATACCGAAGGATAAACACAAAGACTTGGGATGAGGCTTGATCAAATAAACTAAGAAATATATAACATTTGTTTGGTCTATGAAACCATTTTGTTTGCCAAAAAGTTTCCCTATTTAATATGAACAAATAAATAGGGTTTATATTAAGCTTGCTTCAGACAAGCTTCCTATAAGGGCATACCCCTATAATTAATTACACCTTAAATGACCAAAGTCACTTAAGAAAACTCTCGATAAAAATCAGGAAATGTTATCTTCAAAGAGGTCAAAGGATAGGACTTTTCAACAAAATTTAACAAATAGATGTGAAAGAGGAATGACTCAAATTTGGATCATTTATTGTAGAAACCAAAGGAAGAAGAACTAGGGGATGTCATAAATTCGGAGGAGAACCTAGGTGACTTCCCAAGCTATCTTAAGGAAAAATTATTTGAGTGTTTCATCCTGCCAATTTTATTAGTTTAGGGTTTACATTTGTTTAAAACGATCACACAAATTGCCAGGAAGATGTGAGGATTTAGGTCATGACAAACGACAACCTCAAGATCCCAAGACAAGTTAGTGCTTATATTGTACAACATAGTTGTGCAAAGGCCTAAAGATGAGTTGAGTATTTATGTTGCATAAGCAAACAACCTCGAAATCCTATGAGTTTTTTTTTAATTCTAAGGAAGGAAAATTGTTTTTGCTGGGAAAGACATGTTTTGCTGTTGAAGTTGGTCATGCTGCCCACCCTACTAGCTCTAAGCTCCTCATCGTTACGAGTTTAATTTTTCTAGTGTGTCAGGTTATGGTGTCAAATCAGTTGGCCCTATGGTTGTAGTCTTTTAAATTTTAAAGGGGCTTGTTAAAGTTGATTAGAGCGACATTGGTTAGGATCATACGGTTCCCTCATTCCGGTACCACTATTTTCTATTGGATTCACTTAGTCCAAATGGATTTACTAAACTCAACTCAATGAGTTCCATACTTTCATTTAGATCGCGGGAAGCCTCTATAGCAACCGTAGGTTACCTCCTTTGAGGGATTCCTGATCTTCCGATAGAGACATCTTTATTTAGTTGCAATTGTTGTTTTGTGATGTTTGTGATTAAATTTTGGGTTTTCTTATATTTTGAATATTGTGGCGATGAATTTTATCTTGGTTGATTTTAGTTTTAGTTTTGATTTCGATTTTTTGGATATCCTAGCAGTTTTGGTTTTCATGTAGGGTGTCATCATAGTTTAGCATGCAAGTTTTATAAAAATAAAGTGCAGAATGTACAAGAAAAGAAGGTATTGTAAACTGTAAAAGCGTACCTGGTGAGTCTTCTCATTACACCACCTGAAAGGTCAATACTTACAAAGCATGTATATAATATTGCAAGAAGATTTAAGTTGTAAGAGTAGATGAAAGTTTAGCTATCAAACCCAAGCTATGGTTTTGTTGAATCTCGGAAGATCCTAATGAATTATTCTAGGACAAAGTATGGCAAGTCCAATTTGTCCTTCAGGATGTTCAATACATTTCAAAATATTCAAGGTGTGACCATAAATCATTTTTGAAGATCTCTTGAAACATTCTTAGTTCATTTTGAACTTATCATAATGTCTCAGTAATTATTCGAGGTTGAAGTGTGACTACCCAATTGCTTAGTGAAACTTTTTGTTTAATTATCCTAGGGATAGGATACTCGATTGGTCAGTTGATGTTTTGTTTAAGAGTTATGTGAATGAGTGCCCCTGAGACAAGTCTGTAAGATTGTGGTGCCCGCAATTAAGGTTAGGCTTCTAGTGTTTAAACATGTTAATCACCAATCATATCATTTTCTAAATCCAATCAACTTGAGTTTATGAATCAAACCTAGGTCACTACCAAGCCTTGGTAATCATGATATGTGAAATGGTATGTATAAAAAATTTTAGTTTAAGTGATGTGTATTTATATCAAGTAATCAAATCATCCTCAACTTTGGGTTCAATAAAAATAAATTATCATCCTTTCTAGTTTAAGCCCCCTACTTAAGAATCATTTGATCTTAATTGACTTTCAAATCACGAAGAATAGGAGAATTATGATTTTATTGATGTTGTGCAAGGGTGGTGAGTGAGTTTCTACCTTTTAGTCTCATTGTATTTCAATCATCAAATCATGTTTATTAAGATCAGAATTACCCATTTTTCCTTTGGTTAGTCATAAATTTATATTAAAGCATAAAAGTCTAAAGTGATTGTTTTCCCCTTGGGGCACCTCACCTCATAACTTACTAAACACAACTCAAATTACTTTGAGCACTTGAAGTGTCATATCCATGAGGTAATTAAAGTATTAGAGGAGAAAAAAAGGATTTCTCAAAATTTTAATTTAATTTGATTATTTATTTAAATTAAGAAAATAAAATTTTCAAAATGTGATTTATTTATCATCATAAAATAAAGTTTTTATTTATGAGATAATTATTAATGGTTTCCTTATGTCAAAGAAATGCTTGGGCAAAATTTCATGATTTTTTTGAATTAAATTTTTATTTTTATTATTTTAATTTGGCTCAATTTTCATGATTTATTTAAGTAGAAAATGGGTTTTTAATTACAAAAATTATTTTTATATTTTTCTTAGACTCCTATGAGTTAATAAAACTCAGAGAATCAAATTTTGTATCTTTTCTATTTTTAATTTATTTATTATAATTATTTTAGTGAGAAAATAAAGAAAATTCATTTTTAAGCTTTTTAAAATTTATTTTCAACTTAGAAAAAGTAGAAAAAAAATATTTTAATGAGTCCCAAGTGATTAGAGAATAGTTAGGAACATTTTAAATTAATTTTGTATTTTTGTGATTTTTATTTATTTTTAATTATTTAAAATGTAAAATGAGGCCCAAAAATTAAGTGTTTTTTAAAAGTGAATTTAATTTACCTAAGTACCTTTAATCACAAGGAACTCAAAAAACTAATTTTTATAATTTTTCCAAGTGTATTTAATTTATTATAATTATTTTTGTTCAAAAATACAAGGTGTCATAGAAAATGCACTTTACTGCTTACACTAAGACAAATAATTTTTAAATTTTTACAGTGGGTAGATATGATTTTTATGAATAATGTGGAGTTCATTTTGTAAATTTTTTATATGTATTTAATTTACATAAGTTTATACAAAGTATTCATACTAGACTAAGTATAGAAATTTACAAAATGATTCAAAGCATCACAATATTTTTTCTAGACTTTTCTAACAAGAAGAAACCTATCAAAATTGTTCTCATAATTTTCCAAGTGACATTTTGATCTATATAATTAAAATAAGCCAAAATTTTCACCTTGGCTTGAAAATTAGGGTTAGGAGTGTAGAGATGCCCTGTGACCTTGGAAAAATCAGAGAACATTCCCTCTGTGATGAGGAATAAACCTTAAAAATCTCAAGCCATGGTGAACACTCCTTAATCATGGAGACTTAAAATACCTCAGAGGGTATTGAATTAATATAAAATCATATGTTTGGAAAACAATTTTTATTTTTGATCCACATTATTCTCCTCAGTTCGCTAAGTAAAAGGGTTATTTTATTTTATTTTTGTAATTCTTCTACACCAAGATATCAATTTTTGAAGTTAGTTGATTTAATTAATAAAAAAAAACCTATTTTCCTACTTAAACCATGTGGCGCCACGCAATCCTTGACAACTCCAAAGTCTCCACATGGCTGCTCCCCATTTGTCACCGCCTTTTGAGTCAGTGCCACACAGCCTGCACTTTATGTTGGGATCTCTCGTTCGGCTGCATCTCAACCCTCCATTTGATACATGTGCCATCTAATGGTCATGAGTCTTCATCTCTGTCTGGTTCATCCCGAGAGCTGTCCACCTTCTAGGCTTAAAAATGCGAGCTACACTTAACCAAATCAACTCATACTTGATCTTATGGACTCGTCTAGACTAGGCCAACACATTCATATGGTAAACATACCACGAAATTAAATGTACATGAATGGAGAATCAAATGAAGCTCGGGAAACCTTGGCTCTGAGAAGGGAAGCTTCAATTAGAGGTGCTCAAGACATTTTTGGAGGTCCAAGGATCTCAGGGATGGAGCCTCTGATCATGGTGAATTGTCTAGGGCAGACTTTGATGAAGCTTGATTTTGGGTGTTGGTCAAAGTCAGGGGTAGAGGCTCTCTGTGAGTGGGATTTGATGGGGCTTCTTCTTCTCTCACTGTGGTGAAGTTTTGGGCAAGTTTAATTTGATTTTCGTGCATTGTGGAGGTGTGGTGTAGTTTGTCTGGTTTTTAACTGAAATCGAGCTAAGAAATTGAGCTCAGACACTGAAAATTAGGGTACGGAGGTGGTTGGGTTGCACCGAGGAGGTCTCAAGGATGTTGTGAGAGCAATTTAGCAGGGTTTCCTTAAGAAAATTTTAGCACTTAGATTTGGTCGTGGAGGGGAGCTTTTATAGCCATGGCCGGAGAGTGGAGCTCAGGAGGTGGCCAAAGGTGAAAAGTTTGTTAAGGTGGTGAGCTAAGCGACGCGATTAGCTAATGAGAGTGGGAAAACTCAGATGGGTCAATTGGGTGAGGATTTAAGTATGGTGGCTCTCCATTTTGAGGTGCTCCGGCGACTAGGCTGACCGACAATGGCAGGGGAGGTACTTAGGTGGCTCCGAAACCTTAGAGGAATCTTTCACAACAATTAATTTGAGTTGGTGATAGGTTTTGGCAAAGTTATCTTTGGCTTAAGAAATTTAGGAAATGAATACCTTGATTTAGGAGACCTGTGGTTCATAGCTCATCTAGGGTGGGTTAAGTGGGTCTAGCTTGGTTACTAGGACCCAAATGTTGGCTGTAGAAGTCTTGCCTTGATCAATTTGACATGGCTAGGTTAATTTTGGTGCATGGGTAATGTGGAAATGGCCAAAGGTTGGGTTTGGGTTAGGATAGCCATGAATTTGAGCCCAATTAATTGATCAAAATTATGTAGATGATTGTAATTAAGATTTTTTAGGAAGAGTTGAAATGATTTGGAGTTCAATTGGGGTTCAATTTGAAGGATTTTGGGATTTTTGTCAATTTGGGCATGTTGGGCTAGACTTGAGTCTAGGTTGAGCTAAGTCCACGTTGATTGTTGAATGTGGTCTATAGGAACATCATGAAGAGTTTTCAATATAAATTGGGTGTCAATTTTGTGGTTAGGGCAATCAATTTGGTGGAATTTGGACGTATGGCCAATTTGGGGCAAATTTAGGGATTTTTAAACTTGAATTAAAATTGAGTGCAATTGAGGCTTCACCAAGGCCAATTGAATGTCAAGTTTGATTTTTAAGATTTTTATGAAGAGTTTTCAACATAAATTGTGGCAAATTGAGTAGGCTATGGAGTTCAATTTGGTGGGATTAAGTCATAGGGCCAAAATTGGGGGTTTGCCTTAGATCAAAATTGGGCTCAAAATATGGACAAATTAAGCTTGGATTTGGTTTAAATTAGTCATGTAGAAGGTAAATTTTAGTTTAGGATTGAAATTGGGGCATATTTTCTGTGTGTCGGTGGACTAGTTCCACCTGGGCATTTTCTGTCATTAAATGGGTCCCACACTGGGTCCTAAAATACTTCACATCTCCCTTCCAACTTTGATTTGCTATTCCGCAAATTAAACCAAATCGTGTTATGCTGCGCACACTTTGAGATTTTTTTACATTAATTAAAATTTAATTAAGATTTTAAAATACCCATAAATCAAGACCCGCTCGGTCTATAGATCAACCTCTACTCTCAGTGCTTGCACTCAAAATTACGAGGTTTTTGGCCAAATAGCTAACCCCAAAACTTTCTATTTTCAAGCCTGCTGCAATGGCTTACCCAACGCTGACCTTTTCTTGCAACTTAACAATGGACCATAGCACCCGTAACCTCGCTCCTACCATCAAATTTAGAGCTAGATTTGAAGATCTCTAATTCATCCTCGAGAAAGCCCCATTTATAGTAATGAAGATCGCTGCTCCAGAAATACAGGAGCCATCTGTAGAATTCAATCTAAGTTGCTTTCAAGACTTCCCTACATGCAAGAAGTCTAAAACTACTACAATCACGACACCCACCAAACATACTAGCCCCGCTGCTGCAAAGGGGAAAGAAGTGATGATTATTGAGGATCTGACTGAGGGATTAACTGTCCCACCACCCGTGTTTGAAATCGGATCAAGTTTGAGGCCTGTACTGCTAACTCGAACTCAAAGGAGGAATCGTAACAGAAAAGTTTGAAGGGCCATTAAAGCCCATACTCCCAAGGAAGAACCCATGGAGGAGGAGCTTCATCAAGTTGAAGAAGTGTTACCAGAAATTTATTCACACTTGCGAAGAAGTAGATTCCATCCTCTGACAGATATCAAGGGATATGAGAGTATCCAAAGGATGACTGCCGCATTACCATCACTTCATGGACATGGTGAGGAGAGAAAGAAGTTCACTCCTATCATTCAAGTTAGTGCAGTTTTCAAAAGGCTTACTACCAATGAAGGATGTTCAGTTAGCAAGTTACTTAAACGAGTGGGAGATGCAATTTATCCTTGCATGAAGAAGGAAATTTTGAAGGGCGTCAAATATGTCATACAGTCTTACAAGACAACAGGAGAGCCACCTACCCGCATCTCTGTTTGGTTTCATTTAGGGAACAAAGTTGAAACTGCAGTGATTACTACTGATTATACTGCCATTAGGACCGCTGGCCGTCAATCGGTTAATTCGAGACAGGGTCTGAAGATCTTACCTGTCACCCATTATGGAGACATTCCTATAATCCCAAATGCAAAGACAAGATGATTAGATGACACTGTAGTCAGTCTACACCACGAGGAGCATACTTTCCCTCGACATGCTGATGTTTCTACTAAGACACTTCATCTTGAGACATCATCATTGAAAAAGAAAAAGGTATGGATACCCAAGGTTGCAACACCGATATAGTCCAGTGAGCCTGTGGGACAAGAAATGAAACCAAGATCTGAAATATCTGACATTGTCATGATAATAGTCAGCGAGATGGAGGAACAAGAAGAGGATGTCCATCAGGGTCCTCCAGATCTTAAAGCGATCAAGGAATTGATAATTTAGGAGAAAGTTGAAAAAATCAGGATCGAGATTTTTGAGTTAGCATGAGAACACGGAGTTTCCGTCAATAGCGATAATGAAAATTTTGATTACAATGATTCCTTGGAGGAGGATTTCATGGATGTCCATGTGATCGAAACTAGAGCCACCACATCTGTGCGTGAGGCTCAACCTCACATCGAAGAGAACACCGTAGATGAACTGCGTATGATTATCCTCCTAAGGGATGAGCAAGTTAGTCTACTATAGAAAAGAATAAAAAAAATAACTGCAGCTATGACCGCCATGACTACCATTCAGAGGCAATCACAAGCACCGTAATTGGCATCTCCAGAGATTAATCAACTAGAAATCATACACATTATAGGTGAAAGAAGAGAGGCTACTTCAACAAGAAAAGATGAGCAACCAAAGAAAGATTCTTCATCAAGTGTCATGCCAAAAAAGGAGTTCAAGCAAATGGTTGAACAAATGCGGGACGCCTTAGCCCTATCCAAGGCGGTGCATCAATTTTGAAGGGTAGACCTTACCTGGAAGAATTTGATGTCGTGCCTTTCCCCAAGTGTTTTATGGCCCCAAACTTTAAGATATTTGATGAAACTAGAAATCCCACATAGCATATAACACATTTCCGAGCCAGTTGTGGTAACACGAGAAATAATGAAGCTCTACTCTGCCAACAATTCACCAGTAGCTTGTCAGCGATTACTTTTGGCTGGTACGCTGACTTGCCCAACGGGTCAGTTAAAACATTTTCTGAATTAAAATAACTATTTGTGAAAAGATATGCCAGGGCACAACACCATGTGTTTATTGGAGAGCTCATGATGGAAAAGCAAAAGCCTAGCAAAACCTTGGTAGACTATATTTTAAGGTGGAGAAACCTTAACATGAAATGTGAACCTCAGCTACAGGAACATCATGTGATTGAAATTCTACTCAAGAGCATTCTAGTAGCTTTCTTTCTTAAGGGCCTCACCATTAAAACCTTTGAGAAGATACTCAATAAAGCTAGCAGTCTTCAAGAAGAAATAAAGCACATGGAGCCACATGAAAAGGCTAAGGTGACCAAAGTATTCGAAGAGAAATCAGGAGTAGTGGCGACCATCGACAAAAGAAAGCAGCCGATAAAGATATTTGCCTAATAGCATTGCCAGTCTTCATCATAGTACTCTCAGAAACAGAATAGTCAATCCAACCAGCGGCCGCCTCAAGAGGGATCACCTCGAACAGGAGATAAGAGAATATCTCTATCGGAGTGACAAAAAATTGTGTATTCTTTCAAGGATGAAGCTATACCTAAAATATTTAGGAGTCTGATGAAGAAGCTAGAAGTCAAACTACCAGATCCAAAGAATCTTGAAGAGGTGGATAAGAAAAATGAGCCAATATATTGCCCATACCACCAGTTGCTCGAGCACACTATAGAAAAATGTTTCATCTTTAAAGACTGGCTCGAGAGAAACCTCAAGGAAGAGAACATAAAAATCCCGAAGGAGTACTTAAGAGAACCCAAAAAAGGTTCCATAAACATGATTTCGGCTGAGTCAATCTACCAATTGATCTGTATGTTGGAATAGATGGACAGAGTACAACTTGGGATGAACTCAAGAGAGTCCTTAATCAAATTCAGGATTCAACAAAACAAGCTTCAACGAATGCCGAAGAAGGATGGAATGAGATCTGTAACAGATCATCCAAAAAAATACTGAACAAGATCCAGTTTGCATCAAAACAAGCCTCCATTCAGAGTCTGCAACATACTAAGCCTGAGATGAAGGTTTCGTCAGAAGGGCCATCATCGTCAAGGACAAAGAAGAAGAAGAAAAGTGTCACTACAAAGATTTGTGTTATCCAGAGTTTTAGTGGATCCTGGTGCATCTCTTAATTTGGTGAGCCTACAGACATTTGCCTATTTGGATATTGAAGCTCAAGAGCTTAAGACTGATAAGATGATGTTAAGAGGATTCAACCAAAAGGGAGAAAGAGCCCTCAGATCAATTAAATTACTTATGAAACTTGGAGAACTCGTGACAACCACTAATTTTCATATCAACGACGCCAAGACCTCTTTTAATGCTCTATTGGGTCGACTGTGGATTCATGAGCACAATATGGTTCCATCATATCTACACCAGTGCATCAAATATCATAAAGATGGTAAAGAAAATTGCATCAAGGGAGACCTACAACCATTTTCAGTGCATGAAGCTGGTATCCATGAAGATGCCGCCTACTTTGCACCTCCAAAGAATATTGTCTTCTCTCGTGAAGTTATCACAAACAAAGATGAAGATTCATAAGAATTACAAAGAGGAGACCATTAACTCCGCTTCAGCGATCTTATACCACTCCCTTATAATGAGATGGTAAAAGGTCCTTTAGTTTGCACACCCGTGGTCGAGGCCGGGGACGTAGACGAGGAAGGACCAATTTATTTTTTGAATGGACTAGGCTAACTATCAACATTGGTGATGAAGACAGTTCTGAAGACAAAATAATGATGACAAGATGGAAGATACCTCAATACGAGATATCCCTAGAAGATACAGAAAAGAATGAATATGAAACAATGTATAATTGGATAAACCACCATGTGAATGTTATGACACTCACTCTGATTCTCCCGCAAAAGGTCGAGAGTTTATAGGTCAAGGAAGTCCGTAGTGTTGGTTCAAAGCTGATCAAATTTAACCGTGTTTCTACCTCCACTGAGCTTAAAAAACATGTAAATGTGGATGATGATTCTAATGAATTAATGGAATTGCCTTTTGGTTACTTCTCACCTTGTGTTCAAAAGTTAATTCAACAGGTACACTTACCAAAACAAATGCCAAAAGATAAATTTCAACTTTTTGAAAACCTATGGAATGGTACCTGGACACTTACCAAAACAAATGCCAAAAGATAAATTTCAACTTTTTGAAAAATTATAGAATGGTAAAAGGAAACTTACCAAAACAAATGCCAAAAGATAAATTTCAACTTTTTGAAAAACTATGGAATGCTACGAAATTTACCAAAACAAATGCCAAAAGATAAATTTCAACTCTTTGAAAAATTATGGAATACTATACATTTACCAAAACAAATGCCAAAAGATAAATTTCAACACTTTGAAAAATTGTGGAATACTATGGCCAAAGGAAAATATGTTGAGATTTTCATACCTATTTTATACTTTATTTGATGATAATGAACTTTAAAGAAATGTAAATTTGATATTTTATTTCAGGAAAATGTGAAGATTTTAACTAGGTCGCCGCCGACGCCCTCGACGCCGTCGATGACAAGATTTTTCAGAGACTATAGGACAAAATTCTCTAGAAGCCCGCCGGCGGCGCCCTCGAGGCTGCCGACGGTGAGATCGACGGTTATGCCTACTCAAGCTTTGGATAAAGCCAAATTTTGAAGGGACGCTTAGGAAACTCTTAGGAAAGCTCATCTACAACTTTAAAAGAATATTTTGGCCAAAAATAGAAGAGAGTCTAGAGTGCAAGAGGCCTTGGAGGTTACCATTAGTGTATAAAATTTCCAATAGAGTGTAACAATTGTGAGGAATTCTTCGAGAGATTGTAAGAGTGGAGGGGAAGTGAGAGATTTCTTCCTCCTTGCTACTTCGAAGAGAAATTCTGTGTGCTGTAAAGAAAGGAAGAGATTCACAGGAACTTTGAGGAGTGTTCTTGGGGAGAAATTAGAGAGAAGTTATTTACTTGTTGTAGTTTGTATGACTTTATGTTTATCTATAAATTTTGAGTTTTATTGTGTTTTCCCCATGAGTTCTGAGTAGTTTTCATTGTCTTTATCCTTGTCTCGAGATTTGTGAAATGATAATTTGAATTTGTGAAGCCATGAAAATGTTTAAGAAATTGTGATGATATTTTCACTTTGATCTTACTTTACTTTCAATCTGGCCAATTGATTTGTTAAAATACGTTGAGTTTTAAAACTAAAGTGAAGGTTACATCCAAGATTCAGGGAGGTCAAAGCCCTTGGAAGTTGGGTGAAAATAAATAGGGAAATATTATTATTAGGTGAAGAGCTGGAGATTTTAGAGTGATAGACTAAAATCCTCAATTCGGTCCTATAGTTTGAGTGCTGATCTGTAGATGTTAGCCCTCAGGTGAGGCGAACGTGACAGCTCTGAAGTGAGAGTCGGTATCCTCCCAGCCTAGCCGTAGAATTAGTAACCAAGCATAGGATTAGTCAATGTTCTTTATGCCTGGAGCAAAGGGTAAAGAATATGTATGCTCCTATTTGACACAATATAAATTGAACTAATTCATTTTACCATTCACTATAATTTAGAATAGTTATGCTCCTATTTGGCACAATATAAATTGAACTAATTCATTTTATCCATTCACTATAATTTCTGTGCTCCTATTTGGCACAATACAATTTGAACTGATTCACTTTATCCATTCACTATAATTTCTTGGGAGAAAGATGCTTTCTTATAT
Source organism: Phalaenopsis hybrid cultivar (assembly GCA_002079205.1). Taxonomy (NCBI): domain Eukaryota; kingdom Viridiplantae; phylum Streptophyta; class Magnoliopsida; order Asparagales; family Orchidaceae; genus Phalaenopsis; species Phalaenopsis hybrid cultivar. The sequence goes on from JXCR01138163.1 coordinate 156,899, forward strand.
TGAATATCACATTTAAACTCTCATTAGTATCATTCGTTATTTAATAGTGAGAATGATGCTTTCTTATATATTGAATATCACAATTAAACCCTACTTTATATCATTAGTTATTATTAGTTAGTAAAATTATCCATTTATTTCAATTGCCTATTAGTGACAGATAAACAAATTGAACGTCGTTGTATCTATTAGTGATAGATAAGCAAATTGAACGTCGTTGTTGTGATTAAAGTTAAACCTTCATTAGTATCATTAGTTATTTAATAGTTATTAAAATTACCTATTTATTTCAATTGTCTATTACTTTATATCATTAGTTATTTTTAGTTATTAAAATTATCTATTTATTTCAATTGCCTATTAGTGTTATCATTAATTATTTATTAGTTATTAAAATTATCTATTTATTTCAATTGCCTATTAGTGACAATAAGCCAAATTCAACGTCGTTGTTGTGATTAAAGTCTTTCTTTTCTAAGGTCCTAGTCCGAAATTCTAAACCATTCCCCGTGGGATCGATATGTAAGACTCCATTAGAGCCCTATATTACTTGAGCGATACATTTACTTGTATTGAAAAATTTGACTTTAACATTATTGAATATTATATTTATACATCTTAATCAAATGAGACACATCTGTAAAGTCACGATCAAGTCTTTGGACGCCGTTGCTGGAAATTAAATCTTCTAGTAGCGCCATCAAATTCTTGTTTTTGTCGATTTACAAAAAAGTTGGTCAAGTTTTTGGCACTGTTATTGGGGAGTGATTGAGTGAGTGAGTAAAATCACGATCATATTAACGAATAAATTAGGATTATTAGAAAATTTTTACTTAAATTGCAGCTTATTTTTATATTTATATTTAAGTTAATTATATTACTGAGTACTGATTTCAAATTGTATGCATAAATTTGGACATGAAAATCTTATACCCTACGATTCAGAATTAGAACGCACTGTTAGAAGGATTAGAAAATCAACTGATACAAATTAGAACGCACTGTTAGAAAAATTAGAAGACTGAGAAGAGAACCTAGAAATTCTGATACATAAAATGAACAATCAAGGAATAGAGAATGAACACCAACCTAGACCCCTACGAGATTATGCAAAGCAATCAAGGAATAGAGAATGAACACCAACCTAGACCCCTACGAGATTATGCAAAATCCTACAACATAGAAAGATTAGAAGATTGAGAAGAGAACCTAGAAATTTTGATACAATGGAAAACAACATGAACAATCAAGAATAGAAAATGAACATCAACCTAGACCTCTACGAGATTATGCAAATCCTACAACAGATGAAAGATTAGAAAATTAAGAAGAGAACCTAGAAATTTTGATACAATGGAAAACAACCTGAACAATCAAGGACAAGAATGAGCACCAACCTAGACCCTTAAGAGATTATGCAAATCCTACAGCATATGAGATTCACTTATCTATCAGAATCCTAATGTTGCTGCTAATTTATTTGAGCTTAAACTTGCTATTATCCAAATGGTACAAAACAATAAATTTGGAGGTACACCAAATGAAGATCCTAATTTACACCTCCCAAGTTTTTTAGAACTATGTGCTACTTTTAAATATGACAGAGTCTCAAACGATGTTGTTAGACTTAGACTTTTTCCACTGTGTGCTACTTTTAAATATGACAGAGTCTCAAACGATGTTGTTAGACTTAGAATTTTTCCTTTTTCACTGAGGGATAAGACTAAGATGTGGTTAAATTTGTAAGCACCTGAATCTATTAGAACTTGGGGAGAACTTTCACAGAAATTTCTATCCATATATTTCCCTCCATCCAAAACTATTAAACAGAGAAATGAAACAACATCGTTCTGTCAGATTGATGGAGAGTCAATATATGAAGCTTGGGAGAGATTTAATGATGTTCTTAGGAAGAGTCCTCATCATTCGTTACCAGATTTGTTAATAATTCAAGCTTTAATAATGGATTAGTGGGATCTCTTAGATCGATTATAGATGTTGTGGCTGGTGGTTCTTTAATGTCNAAAAACTTTTCCGAGTACTGTGGAACCAAATTATAAAGATTAAGGGAAAGAAGAAATTAAGGCAATTCAATTATGAAGTGCAAAAGATTTAGAGATAAGAGTGCAAAAAGAAATAAAAACTGAAAAAGAGAAAGTGGATACCAAAAAAGAAAGGAATGACGAGTACCCAGATTTAGAGTATCCATTTACACCAATGAAAATTACTGTGGAGAAACCTCCACCACCGTTTCCTCAAAGGTTGAAGCAACACAAAAATAATAAACAATTTTCCAAATTTTTAGAAAATCTTAAGAAGTTAACGGTGAACATTCACTTCGTAGATGCTTTAGAGCATATGCCCAATTATGTGAAATTTATGAAAGATATTCTGACCAAGAAAAGGAAGTTCATAGATAATGAAACTATTACACATAACGAAGAGTGTAGTGCAATTATTCAAAAAAAGCTTCCTGAAAAACTAAAAGATCCTGGTAGTTTCACTATATCGTGTGTTATCGGTGAAAAATTTTATGGAAGAGCTTTATGTGACTTAGGAGCCATCATTAATCTTATGCCTCTATCAAATTTCAAAAGATTAGGATTAGGAGAAGTCTCACCTACTTTTGTAACTCTATAGTTAGCGGATCGTTCAGTTACACATCCTAAGGGACTAATAGAAGATGTGTTAGTAAAAGTGGACAAATTTATCTTTCCTAAGGATTTGATTGTTTTAGATATGGAGGAAGATAAAGAAATACCTTTTATTTTAGGGAGACCATTTTTAGCTACTGAAAAAGCTATGCTAGATGTTCAAAAAGGAGAATTAACTATGAGAGTAAATGATCAAGAAGTGACTTTTAACATTGCAAAATCTATGAAATACCCTGCTGTTGAAAGAGATAATGAGTGTTTTCGCATGGAAATTATTGAACGTCTACTGAACAAACATTTTAAATAACATTTTGAAGATACAAAGTAGTTTGAAAAAGAAGAGCATTTTGAAGAACAAATTCAAGAGAATGATGAAATTATTCTGGATAAATTAGAAAATGAAGAATTATATTATGTTCAAGAAAGATTTGAGATGTTGGATATTACAAAAAATACTGATAAGAGTTTATTTCCATCAATTATAAAATCACCTGCTCTTGAGTTGAAAACATTACCTAACCACTTGAAGTATGTGTTTTTGGGAGACTCAACTACATTACCGATACTACTGATGCAAGAATTTGATCTTATGGTTATTGATAGAAAGGGACTTGATAATCAAATTTCTGATCATTTATTGAGATTTGAAAATCATGAATTATCTAATACCGACAATGAAATTACAGATAGTTTCCCTGATGAACAATTTTAAAATACTAATGAGTGGAAAATACCATGGTATGCTGATATTGTTAACTATTTGTAAGTGATATTTTGCCACCTATGCTGACATTGCAACAACAAAGAAAATTCATTCATGATGCAAAAGCATATTTTTGGGATGAGCCTTATTTATATAAACAATGTAAGGATCTTATTATGAGGAGATGTGTACCTTATGAAGAAATTGAGCTGATCATTCAGAAATGACATGATTCTGAATTTGGAGGACATTTTGTGATTTATAAAAGTGCTTATAAAATTTTACAAGCTCGATTTTATTGGCTTACCATATTTAAAGATGTTTATAGATATATAAAAACTTGTGATCGATATCAACGAGTAGGCAATATATATAGAAGAAATAAAATGCCTCTAAATTTCATATTGGAAGTTAAGATCTTTGATGTTTAGGGATTAGAATTTATGGGATCGTTTATTCCTTCATTTGGGAACTTATATATATTAATTGTAGTAGACTATGTTTCTAAGTGGATTGAAGCACAAGCTTTACCTTGTTGTGATGCTAAAAATGTTTCAAGATTTTTGATGAAAAATATTTTCACTAGATACAAAATGCCTAGAATGATTATAACTGATGGAGGATCCCATTTTAGGAATAAATATATTCAGAGATTGGCAGATAAATTTAATATTATTCATAGAATCTCTACTACCTATCATTTTCAAACCAGTGGGTTAGCTAAAGTTTCCAATAGAGAGATTAAACAAATACTAAAAAGACTGTAAACCCTGGTAGAATAGATTGGTCCACTAGATTGGATACTACATTATCGGCTTACAGGACTGTTCATAAAACTCCTATTGGAATGACTCCTTACAGAGTAATTTTTGGATAGACTTGTCACTTACCAATAGAATTGGAGCATAAAGCATATTGGGCGATTAAAGAATTCAATTATAATTTGAAAGATGCTCGTAAGAAGAGATTATTACAATTAAATGAATTGGAAGAATTAAGAAAATAATCTTATGATAATGATAGAATTTATAAAGAAAAATTAAAGTTATGGCATGATCGAAAGATTAAACAAAAGAACTTGGAACCAGGACAAGAAGTTTTGCTTTACAATACTAGGCTGAAGTTATTCCTGGAAAATTGAAGTCTCGTTGGTTAGGGCCATTTACAGTGACTCAAGTTTATACTTACGGAGCTATTGAAATTGAAGATCAGAAAACGGGAAATAGATTTAAAGTAAATGGACATAGATTAAAATCATATTATAAGGGTAAAAGACCAAACATTAAAGAGGTTTTAATGATCAGTCAACCTGTATAACACATGAATAGGTCAGGCTGATGACGTTAAACCAAGCGCTTTATGGGAGGCAACCCATATTTATCTTTATTTTTATAGTAATTATAGTAGTTTTTATTTGAGATTATTGCTAGGTTATGGTAATATTAATCTCTACTATTCTTATTTACCCTTAAAACATCTTAAAAGTTGGATCCATGAAGAAACATTAGAACGCATTCGGACCATAACGAAACTGTGAAAATTTTGCCTTGGCCCCCGACGGGGCCCTCGACGCCGCCAATGGCCGGTTTTTCCCGAGAGTCCAGACAAAATTAATACAGAAGCGCGCGGACGGCGCCGTCAAAGCCGCTGATGGCGAGACCGGTAAGATGACGGTTTCTTGTGTTCGAGTGGCAGTTTTTGATGGTTTTTAGGCGGGAGTAGTCTTTTTAAACTCAAAAATTCAAATTCTAATTCATTTTTTCCCTCCATAAACGAAGTGAAACTCTACTAATTCCAGTCCTATGGCATCCAATTCCTTTGATAATCCTAGAATGTGATTTTTCAATTGACGGAAGTTTATTAGTGTGGAAGCGCAGCGAATCTTGAACAAGTTGCTGACGAAGAAAAGATTAATCAAAGAACAAAGATTCGTGAATTGTGGATTGAATAATCCCACGATGGATATTGAAGAAATGATAGTGCGGTGAAGATGGGAAGTGTTGTGCTACACTACTTCCACCGTGGTGGTTCCAGTGGTAAAAGAATTTTATGCAAATTTACATGGAATCAACCAAGGAGTTATGTGCGAGAAGATGGATCACTTTCACTCCTGCACGAATCAAAAAATTATATATAATAGAAAATGTTCTTCTCTATCACTATTCCAATTTTGTCCCAACGAGAAACCAGATGAATGAGATTTACCAGTATATAACGGACGAAACTGACGATTGGGAAACAAGAGAAAATGGGTATGTTAGTTTTCCTGCAACTCTCCTAAATCTCGTTTCTAAACATTGGCACTTTTTCATTTCTGCAAAACTGTTATTAACAATGAAGATCAGTAAAGTTTCTAAAGAAAGTGCCATTTTGAATTATTGCATCCAAAGGGGACTGCTGATCGACATTGGATCTATAATTGCAAAGTCGGTTTTGGGCCTGATCGTTCATGGATCAACTTATGGGCTTGGAAACCCTCCACAATTTTCTCTCTTTGTAGTCTGTTCCAAGTGTCCTATGAGAATTGGGAAAAGGTACTGCTACCTTGGAAGCCTTTGGATCCAACTGAAAGATTCCCATCATTGATGACATAGCCATGATAGTTGATCAATCTTCTCAGAATTCACTTCCAGTTCAATCGTTAGTCTCTGATAAGTCCTTAGTGATCCTACGTCAAATCAAGAAGTTGGAAAAGGAGGTACAGAATGTCATGAAAGCAATTAATAATATCTCTGATTTCTTTGATCATCTGGACTAAAGGATGAAGGAACATTTCCAACATTCTGGACATTTAGAAGATAGTTTGATACGACTGATGAGGAGGATGAAATTGATAGAGGAGGATTTTACTGAAGAATTTCCATTCCGACCCTTTACAACCTCTTCGTTCATGTGCAATCAATAGGTGATCTCAGAGGAGAATCGAGTACCGAGTCTGAGGATTAGTAGATTTATATTACTACCTACTTTCTATCTATATATTTTGATTTGACCTTTGTATTTGTTTTGCTTTAGAATTATGCTTTCAGATCTCTGTATAGCATCTATGTATTTTTATTTGAACTTTGTAGTTGCTTTGCTTTAGAATTATGCTTATACATCTCTGTATAGTTGAGACTAAGCATAGGATGTTTTATTTTCAGCATTTTGAGTGTTGTGGCTTGGATTGCGACGCTGAATTAATGTATTGAGGTTGAGAAAATACCAAACTTAGGCGTGTTATGTAACGTATATTGTACCCATTGGAATTTATATATAAATGTGATGTTTTGTGTTGTGAAAGTTTATATGTGCGAAGTACATCATTAAGTTATTTAAAATTATGTCTATAATGATTAAACAAATGTCATTTTGGCTTGGAATTGATTGGAATCACAGAAATCCAGAATTTGGACAAAATCAATGAAGCCTGCCGATGGCGCCCTCAATGCCGCCGACGTCGTCCTCGACAACGCCGACGCCACCCTCGACACCGCCGACAGTGGGATTTTCCTGAGACTTAGGATTTAAATTCCAATTAAGCACGCTGATGGCTCCATCAAACTAGCCAATGGCGAGCTCACGTAAAACACCTTTAACCGCTATTTTGATCAGTCAACTGCCACTATTCATCATCCCCTTCCTCCTAAAAATGCCATTTTTGACTTAGGGCTTGAAAGATCTAAGGCAATTTCAAGGCTTTTTGACACTGGATTTGATCATCTTTAGGTAAGAGCTTCACCCAAGCTAAAAATATTTGATTTCCATCAGGAATTTCTCCCATATTGAGGAGATCAAAAAATTTTGGGAATGTAAAGAGAATTTGTGAAGAGATTCATGGATTTTATTGTTGAACTCTTAGAATTACTATTGGAAGCCATGATTTACATATTTGACGTAATTTTTGGTTAGATTGAAATGGCTCCACGATAAAAGAGAAGAGTTGAGTTCGACGAGTTTCGCTTCGTCAATGCGATGGCTCAAACAAAATTTACTTCCATATTTAAAGGAAAGTACAAGATTGAGTTTTTGAATGTCAAGCTGATACAAATGTTGTGAAGGAGTCCTACACTAATGTGATTTATTCTGATGACAGAATCGTTCAAGCGCGTAGATTCCCTGTTGAGTTTATTGCCGCCCGCATCAATACTTTTCATGAAGTCCCAGACTCTTACAGCTACCAAAATGAATCCTTTAGTACTATGGAAGGCCCCCTCAATGATGTGATCAACTTTCCCACTAATGGGAAAGGAACATGGAAGATAAAGTAGCAAGAATGGGTAAATTTTTCTGCTTGCATACTGAATGCCACATCTAAGGTGTGGCACTATTTCATTTCTTCTACTTTATTACCGACCTATCACCAAAGTGAGGTAACTAGAGATAGAGTTATTCTGAATTTCTATATTTATAATAGTAGAACTATAAATGTGGGGAGAATAATTCTTAAGAATATGTTGACTATAGCGAGGAGTGAGACTAGTGGAGGTCTAGGACATCCTGGACTTATTTATGCAATTTGCAAACCGGCAAGGAGTGAGACTAGTGGAGGTCTAGGACATCCTGGACTTATTTATACAATTTGCAAACTTGAGGAGTGAGACTAGTGGAGGTCTAGGACATCCTGGACTTATTTATACAATTTGCAAACTTTCATGAGTTGAATTTGGAGATGAAGAATTGGTTTATCCTATGAAACCCATTAGTAAAGCTAATTTGAAGACAGATTTTGGAAATCAAGAATGGCTTTATCCTATGAAACCCATTATTAAGAATAATCTAAAGACTTACGAATCCCATGAGAAATTGAGAAATAGGAGTAGAAGTCAAGAACCATCTACTAGTAGAGATGTTCCCTCTACAAGTTATGACCTTCCACCTTCTAGTTCCCCTACCCTCTCTAATTTGATGAATGAGTTGACCTTGTAGTGGAAGAGCATAGAATTGATAAGTGAAAGGATTGGAGGTTTGGAACGCCGACATGATTATGATAGTGAGTACCTGCAGAGGCATTAAAATTTTGAGGTAGCTTATTATGAAACTCAGGCTTGACACTACAGAGGTGAGCCTGATGTTACGTTTCCTGAGTAACCCCGATATACTCAGTATCAACCCAATCCACCTGCTGATCAAGGCGATGAATATATAGCTTGAGATTTCGATATAGAATGAAATTGATGTAATTATGTTTGTAATTTTATTTTATGTAATCTTTTTATAAGAGAAATGGATGTTTATGTATTTGGACTTTTATTTTGTGTACTTGAATAATTTTAAATTTTTATAAAGTTAGTGTGGTAGTTAAATGTGCATGTGTAGTTCAATAGATATTAAGTAGAATTGTGGATTGTAATGTGATTTTTATTTCGCGATTTTAATTGTTTTGTTAGTATTGTGTTTGTGTTAGGAAATATTATGTATATTTAATTATTCAATTTTATACCTATTTCAAAATTTCATTACCCATAAATTCCTCTAATAATTTAGATGTGTAGAAAGCTCCAAATTTTACAGACCAGGTGAAGTAAAAATTTGAGAAGGACTGCAAAAATTTCAAAATGATAAAAATGCCAACAATACTGAGGTATGATTTATATTTATAGTTTGTCTTTCCACTTGTATTGTTTCATATTTAAAAATTAATGTTTGGGGGAGGGAGGAAACAGATTAACTATTAGATGTCCTCCATTTCAATATTTTCAAAAAAATTTTATATGATTTCATGTAGTGAATTTAATTCAGGTAACTATATTTCTGTTACTATTTAAATATTATAGTAGATTTAAAGAAATATTTTTGAAATGAAAATTAATTTTTTTAACTTAAGATATTTAGTATAAGAGAATAAGATTATAGTTAACTATTTAAAGTAAAGTGTAATGAAAATTAATTTTGACTTAAGAAAAATTAATTTTGTAAATTAAGATATTTAGTATAAGAGAATAAGACTATAGTTAACTATTTAAAGTAAAGGAAACTATTACTTAAGATATTTAGTATAAGAGAATAAGACTATAGTTAACTATTTAAAGTAAAGAAAACTATAAAAGTATTAAGAATCTTGGAAATTCATTTGAGAAGAAAAGATTGGGGCTCAATGATGTAACAGTTATTATTAAGAATCTTGGAAATTCATTTGAGAAGAAAAGATTGGGGCTCAATGATGTAACAGTTATGACTATAGTTAACTATTTAAAGTAAAGAAAACTATATTTTGAAATATTAAGAATCTTAGAAATTATTTGAAAAGAAAAAGATTGGGGCTCAATGATGTAAAAGCTATGAAATTTTTATAAGATAAAGGAATGCTTTGAGTTTCAAATTTAGGGAAAGAAAGGTGATGTTTAAAATCACTTATAAGGCAAAGGAATGCTTTGAGTTTCGTGGGGCTCAATGATGTAAAAGCTATGAAATATTTATAAGGTAAAGGAATACTTTGAGTTTCAAAAAAGTAAAGGAAACTATATTTTGAAGTATTAAAAATCTGGAAATTCATTTGAGAAGAAAAGATTGAGGCTCAATGATGTAATAACTATGAAGTATTTATAAGGTAAAGAAATTTTTTGAGTTTCAAATTTAGGGAAAGAAAAGTGATGTTCAAAATCATTAAAGGCTATCCACATATAATAATCCTCACTTGAAAAAGGAAAAGGAAAGGATTGAAAACAATCCCTGAAAAGAAAAGAAAAAATATATATAGGACTGAAAGCAATCTAAATGAAAAAAACAAGAAGAAAAAGAAAGAAAAATTATGGAAGTGAGGAGAAGCTTGAGGATATGCCTAATCAAAAATTAGTTTCACTGGACCTACCTAAAAAGAAAACTTAAATTTATTTCTAAACTTATATTTATGGAATTAGATCTTTTACTAGTAGAGTTTTCATGAAGTTCTTATCTCTTAAATATTTTATGTGACTTAATATTACAGCATATAGTCATTCTTGAAATAAATAGAAGACTATAACTCTTAAAACTTGATGACTAGATAATCTGGTGGCTACAGAATTAATTCAATTCTTGTTTTTTCTTCTGAAAATCTCACTATGTTATTTATTCAAGTCAATCTTATAGTATTTCTGAGTTAAGACTTTATTGTATTAGATCATAACTTTTATATAGTACTAAAATTACTTGAGGACAAGTAATAGCTAAGTTTTGAGGATTTTGACCAAAGGAAAATATGTTGAGATTTTCATACCTATTTTATACTATTTTTGATGATATTGCACATTAAAGAAAGGTATTTTTGATGTTTTGTTGCAGGAATGATGAATTAGGGTCATTAGAGCAAAAAGATGCAAAAAGGAGCGAATTTGGAGCGAAAAGGACCAAAATGTGAAGATTTGAACTAGGCCGCCGACGGCGCCCTCGCCGCCGATGGCGCCCTCGACGCCGTCGATGGCGAGATTTTTCCGAGACTACAGAACAAAATCCTCTAGAATCCCGTTGATGGCACCCTCGAGGTCGCCAACGGTGAGATCGACGGTTTTGCCTACTCAAGCTTTGGATAAGGCCAAATTTTGAAGGGATTCTTAGGCAACTCTTGGGAAATCTCATCTACAACTTAAAAAAAACATTTTGGCTAAAAATAGAAGAGAGTCTAGAGTGCAAGAGGCCTTGGAGTTTACCATTAGTGTATAGAACTTCCAATAGAGTGTAACTCTTGTGAGGAATTCATTGAGAGATTGTAAGAGTGGAGGGAAAGTGAGAGATTTCTTCCTCCTTGCAACTTTGAAGAAGAATTCTGTGTGCTGTAAAGAAAGGAAGAGATTCAGAGGAACTTCGAGGGGTGTTCTTGGGGAGAAATTAGAGATAAGTTATTTACTTGTTGTATTTTGTATGACTTTGATTTTATATATGAATGTCGAGTTTTGTTGTGTTTTCCCCATGAGTTCTAAGTAGTTTTCTTTGTCTTTCTCCTTGTCTCGAGATTTGTGAAATGGTGATTTGAATTGGTGAATCCATGAAAATGTTTAAGAAATTGTGATGATCTTTTCACTTCAATCTTAATTTACTTTCTATTTCGCCAATTGATATGTTAAAATATGTTGAGTTTTACAACTAAAGTGAAGGTTACATCCAAGATTCAGGGAGGTCAAAGCCCTTGGAAGTTGGGTGCAAACAAATAGGGAAATATTATTATCTGGCAAAGAATTGAAGATTTTAGAGTGAGAGACTAAAATCCCCAATTCGGTCCTATAGTTTGGGTGCTGATGTGTATATGTTAGCCCTCAAGTGCGGGAAACATGGGAGCTCCGAAGTAAGAGCCGGTTTCCTCCCAGCCTAGCCGCATAATCAGTAACCAAACATAGGATTAGTCAATGTTCTTTATGCCTGGACCAAAGGGTGAAAAAAATGTATGCTCCTATTTGGCACAATATAAATTGAACTAATTCATTTTATCCATTCGCTATAATTTATTGACAAGGAGAATGATGCTTTCTTATATATTGAATATCACAATAAAACCCTACTTTATATCATTAGTTATTTATTAGTTATTAAAATTATCTATTTATTCATTAGTGATAGATAAGCAAATTGAACGTCATTGTTGTGATTAAAGTCTTACTTTTCTAAGGTCTTAGTCCTTAATTCTAAACCACTCTTTGTGGGATCAATATCTAGGACTCCATTAGAGCCCTATATTACTTGAGTGATACATATACTTGCGTTGAAAAATTTCACTTTAACATTATTGAATAGTATATTTATACATCTTAATCAAATTTGACACATCTATAAAGTCGCGATCAAGTCTTTGGACGTCATTGCTGGAAATTAAATCTTCTAGTAGCACCATCAAATTCTAGTATTTGTCGATTTACAAAAAAGTCGGTCAGGACACTTACCAAAACAAATGCCAAAAGATAAATTTCAACTTTTTTAAGAAATATGGAATGCTAAAAGTCGAACTCCAAATTTAAAAGAGGATCTCATATTTGATACAATTGGATCAGTCAATGATTCTGACTTTTGCATGGTTGTTACTGGTGAGGATTACCTCGACACAGAGGATGACTCTACTGATAAACCAATACAAGGTGCTCCGCCAGAATTTGAGGAGGAAATTAAATGTACTATTTATGAATTGAAAGATATTAACCTCAGGATTGAAGAATGACCCCGACCTACATTTATAAGTTCTCTACTCAATGACGAAGAATTTGCAAAATTGATCAAACTATTAACAGAATTCAAAGATTGCTTTGCATGGAGGTACGATGAAATGCCAGGACTATCAGCAGATGTTGCATTCCATAAACTTGGGGTGAACAAGAATATAACCCCAGTAAAACAAGCTCCCAGGAGAATGCGCCTCAAAATAGAACAATAAGTCATCACTGGGTTGAAGAAATTAATAGACACCAACTTTGTAAAAGAAGAGCAATACCCCACGTGGTTAGCTAACATTGTACCTGTTAAGAAGAAAAATAGACAGATTCGTGTTTGTGTTGACTTCAGAGATTTGAGCAAGGCATGTGCAAAAGATGAATTTTCACTACCCATACCAGAGATGATGGTAGACATCGCTTCAACGCATGAAATTTTCTCCTTCATGGACAGATCGTCGGGATACAACCAAACAAAGATAGCTCCCAAGGATGCAACACTTACAGCCTTCAGATCACCGATTGAATTTTCTACTACACAGTAATGTCATTCGACCGAAAGAATGCCGGAGCAACATATCAGCGTGCAATGACAAAGATTTTTTACGACCTCATTCACAACCAAGTAGAATGCTACGTGGATGATTTGGTCATCAAAATTTTTGATGACCTCATTCACAATCAAGTAGAATGTTATGTGGATGATTTGGTCATCAAAAGTAAACTGGAAAATAGACCTTTTGTATGATTTGAGGATTGTGTTCAAATGGTTACGACAATATGACATTAAAATGAATCCATTAAAGTACGCCTTTGGCGTTACCTCTGGGAAATTTTTAGGATTCATTGTTCGTCATCAGGGAATCGAGATCAACCCGGATAAGATTAAAGCTATCTTAGAAATGCCTCCCCTTAAAACCTTGAAATAACTACGTTCCTTCCAAGGGAAGTTGGAATATCTAAGAAGCTTTATTTCTAATTTCTCAGGAAGGTGTCAGCCTTTCTCAGCATTAGTTAAAAAGTATGTCAAATTCATTTGGGAAGAGAAATGCCAGCGGGCTTTTGAGGACATTAAATAATATTTAATGACACCTCCTGTCTTGGCAGCCCCTATCCCAGGAAAAACTCTGGTAATTTATACTGTGGCTTTAGATGACTCTCTTGCAGCCCTCTTAGCCCAAGTCAATGATGAAGGAAAAGAAAATACACTACTACTTGAGTCGTCGCCTATTACCGATGGAGATAAGGTATCCGCCTATTTTGAAGCATTGCCTGACGTTAAATTTTACTTCCTAAAAGCATAGGCATTACATGTTTTCTCATAAGATTACCCTAATTTAGAAGGTTAATCCATTGCAATATTTGATGACCTGACCAACACTCTCTGGGCATTTAGCAAGATGGTCAATGATCTTATTGCAATTTGATATAAATCTTATTCCCCTTCATGCTATCAAAGGACATATACTAGCAGACTTTCTCGCTACACACCCACTGCCAGCTAGGTCCTCTCCCAATGAAGAGTTACCAGATGAGCAAATATTACAAATGGAATTATCCAGTGCGCAATGCTGAGAGATAAATTTCGATGGCGCTTCATCAGCTAGAAAAGAGAAATGATCAGGCACAGTTATATCAAGTAAAGCAGGGATTGGTTTGCTCTTTATCACACCAGATAAGGGTATATTGAGGTTCTCATACCACCTGCCAGAGCCGTGCACCAACAATGAAGCAGAATATGAAGCTTTAATCACCGGATTGGAAATTGCAATCTTAATGGATATAACAAACATTACCATTTATGGCGACTCCCAACTCATCATCCAACAAGTCGCCGGACAATACAAAATTTTGAAACCAAGATTAGCAGAATACCATCAGTACATTATGAAGCTCCTAGAGCAGATTCTTGATGTAGTTCTCTACCAGATTCCTAGGGGAGATAATGCCCATACCGACGCATTAGCAAAACTTGCTAAGAAAATGGCGTGTCCCCTAGAGGATTCCATTAAATTCACAGTATAAGAAAGATGAGTCTTATCTCGGTTCGACTTCAAAACTCTACACAAGCTTGGAAAAGAAGAAACAATAAATACAGTTGAAGACTTCAACAAAGATTAGCGCAAGCTAGTAATAGAATATTTGCACATTGGAAAGTTGCTAGAAGACAAGTCTGAGGTGCACCACTTCATAAGAAGGGCTAAGTCTTATGCCCTGATAGGAAATGTTCTCTACAGAAGATCATTCGACTAAATGTGGCTATGGTGTTTGAGCAGAGCCGAAGCACAAAATATTATCGAAGAGGTACATTCCAGATTGTGTGGTGCTCATCAATTAGGGCCAAAAATGAAAATGAAGATCAAAAGATTCGGATATTATTGGTCAACAATGATGTCTGATTGCATGGATACAGCTAGAAAATGTCACCACTGCCAAGTGCATGGGGTGGTCTTACACGAGCCTCCGAATGTGCTACACCGAACTGTTGCCTCGTGGCCATTTGAATGTTGGGGAACATGCATAATAGGTCTGATAGACCCTCCACCTTCTAGAGGACACAAATTTATATTTTTCGCTACAGATTACTTCTTCAATTGGGCAGAGGCAGTATCGTTACGTGAGGTTACGACACAGCAAGTCTTTCAATTTTTCAAAAGCCAAATCGTCTACCGTTTCATAGTACCGCAAAGAATAATTTCTGACAATGGGATAGCTTTCAGAAGTACAAAGATCAACAATTTTTTCAAGAGGCATGGGATAGATTAGAGATACTCTACAATTTACTATCCTAGAGAAAATGGTCTCGCTGGGGCTTTCAAAAATACACTGGTACAGATTTTGAAGAAAACGCTGGATGATAACAAAAGGGATTGGCACAAGAAACTATTAGAAGCCTTGTGGTCCTACCGAACGACTTTCAGGACTCTCACTCAGTGTACACCTTATATGCTCGTGTATGGGGCTACCGCTAGATACCCAGACACCATCTCTCAAAGTCTCCATTACCAACCAACACACAACAGAAGAAAGTACAAAACTTAGACTTGAAGAACTGGAGAGTATCAAGGGAAAATGACTAGAAGCGCAAGAACATTTGGAGCTTTACCAGTCAAAGATGATACAAGCCTATGACAAATTGGTCCGCCCAAGGACATTCAAAGTTGGTGACCTCATACTTGTGCTTAAAAGGCCTATTCTTGCACACTGTAAACTAGGTTTAAACTTTGAGCCGAGTTGGGAGGGACCATTTGTCATTGAAAAGGTCTATACAGGAGGAGCTTACACGTTAGTGGACTTCCGGGGCGAAAGACCCATGTTACTAATAAACGGACAATACCTGAAAACTTATTATGCAACCTAAAGCCGCTTGCCTTCACTTGCTTTGAAACTTTGAAACTTTGATTATTTTAGGGTTATCTATGTGGTCAAATGCCTATGATTGGGTCCAAATTTTGCAATTAACTTCAATAAAATGAAAATTTTGAGAAAGAAATTTTAAACTTCAAATTTTACCTTTTCTATCTTTTGAACTTAATGTTCCATTAAGTTAAACAAAACTTATACATAAAATAAACAATTCATTTCACCGAAGGAAACTGAAATTTACTTTAATAAATACTTTGTTTCGTTCTTGTTCATGACAAGTTTCAGCCCACTGACGTTTTTCCTTTCGCCTGCAGAAAAATGTCGGGACAGAGACTGATCTTTGCTTTCAAGGATGGCTGGAGCCTCGCACTAAATGAGGAGATGGCACCGCAAGGAGGTAACTTTGACTTCAACAAAGATTTTAGCCAGGTTGATAGGACTACGAAGGTCCTCTCATGGATGTAGTCAACTACAAAGAGAAAGAGGGATTGCCTTCACTACTGAGAGTGACCGCTAAGGATAATGTATCTCGCAAAGTCAAGAATGTCATAACAGAGCAAGATCCGATGGAAGGGCCCTGTCGTCTGCCCTCCATGATAGCTACACCAGCTGGAGGACTAATAGCCGCCAATAACGAAGGACTACCAAGTACTTTGATTCGCATGACGCAACATAGAAACTCCAGCTGCAAGAAGCATAGAGCTTTTCTACAACAAGAAAACATAAGTCAATAAGAGACGAATAACTTGCTCACCCCTATTCCTGAGGGGAACATTTATGATCCAGACCTAAAAGAAACTTATGCTAGCCTACCCATCATGGATGAAGAACCAAGGTTTGTGACAGAGACAGATACACTTTCAGTTTCAGATGTTTTGTGCAAGGGTTGGCTGACATGCAACGTTGAAATACTGGTCGGGACATCAGCTACGGGCACATTTGTAGAATGCTCGGATTACAATGTTCTACATTTACAACATTTCAGTACATTGGAACAATATACTTTAAGCACCAAGGGGTCTCAGACTTCAGATTTTATGATGGATCAGCCATAGGTCCCATTGAGGATAGATCGGTATGTACCGTAGAGCCTAGTGTCGTATATCCCGCTAGAGGCCAAGTCTCATGTTCCAGATCAACCAGCGCCAGTTTGGGTTCCTACCAATGCTTGAAGGAAGGAATGCGTACGACAGCTGCCAACCTCTGGTATGATAGAATATTACAAGATAAGTAAAATAAATTAAAGAGAATTCGAGTTTTATGAAGAAGTTCAGGGAAAGTTTATTAATATACTGGAAGGCCTGGAGCTGTATATCTGGGTTTTCTCCGAAAAAGATGAAAGAAGCATTATGGACTGTATCTTTAATTTAAGAGATAGAGGTCGAGCGGGCTTCTCATGAAAAGAACATATTTTGAGCCAAAGAAATGGATGAGAGGAAAGGGAAGAATCACCATCCAATGCGGCTATTGTTATAACTACACAAATGATAGATAGGGGTATCCACCTGGGATCCTCAGACATGATCAAGTGGATCAACTACAGCCAATGATAAATGAATGATTAAAAGATTGGTCAAATGGAATATTCTACCTGCTACCTGCTTTTCCAATAGTTCGATTATCAATATCTATGAAAAGGGTGATTGCATTCCCCCACACATTGATCATCATGATTTTGTGAGGCCCTTCTACATGGTCTCATTTATGAGCAAAAGCAATATTTTATTTGGGAAAGAAATTGATATTGTTGGCCCTGGTGAATTCATAGGTGCTGTGGAGATTCCACTACAGTGCAGACTTTGCTAAACATTACATTCCACGGGTACCGTAGGGTATATGTGACTTTCCACAGGATGGATGACAGCAAATGCCATATGGATTACAGCTAGAATCGAAATTGGAAGATATACTGCCATACGAGCTATGAGAGGGTTGTAACTCTAAGTACATACGAAGGGAAATCTTAACCTAGAGCATGACTTAGAAAGTTTGCTTGATCAGGAGCTCGTCATACCTAGTACAGACGGTTAGAGGGTTTCACTTTTATTTTTAGTAACATGATATGTATCTGATATATTCAGCCTACAAGGTATTCATAGCATGAGATGTTCTGAATGTATTTCAACAAGGACTACATATTGTACCTTTTGAGGCGTTAGTCTATGTTCGATCTGTGACATCTTTTTATTGAATCAGATTAATGGAAATTTCTCTAAAAAATGTGTCTTTTTTTCAGTTGCCTTTTTGTGCGATGGATGAAAGCCACGAACCACGTGTTGGTTCAGAATTTCTATAAACAAAGAACGAAACAAAAAATCTTTAACAATAAATAAAATTTAAATAAAAAAAATCATCAATAAAATAAACAACAAAACAAATTTCATTTGAAAATCAATAAATTAAAGTTAAAACTTTAAAGACATATTTTGAAAAATTAAACGTGATAAAAATTTATTGAGTGGATTCTCTCACTTTCAGAGTTTCTTACTCTTTGTGTGCGCAACACAACCATCCTTATCTGCATTAACTCTCTTCACATCCCCACAGAATTTTGCATTCTGCCCAAAACCCCACAAAGCTCTACAAATCTTCTTCAACAAAATCAACATTTCCACATGACACACTTCTGCATAAAACCCCACGAAGCTCTACAAATCTTCTTCAACAAAATCAACCTTTCAACATGACACACTTATGCAAATTCAACGTCACAAGCTCTACCTAAATTTAAATTATCCCTTTGAATCAGTACTTAAATTTTGATTCTCTCCTTTTGAGGCTGATACCTAAATTTCAATTCTCCTTTTAAATCAGTACTTAAATTTTGATTCTCACCTTTCAAGGCTGATACCTAAATTTTGACTCTCTTCTCGGAATTGATATTTAAATTTCAATTTTCACATTTTCGAGTTAGTACCTAAATCCTGATTCTCACCTTTCAAGGTCGATATCTCAATTTTGACTCTCTTCTCGGAATTTATACCTAAATTTCAATTTTCACATTTTCGAGTAAGTGCCTAAATTCTGATTCTCACATTTCGAGGTTGATACCTAAATTTGGACTCTCTTCTCAGAATTGATACCTAAATTTCAATTCTCCTTTTAAATCAGTACCTAAATCTTGATTTTCACCTTTCGAGGTCAATACCTAAATTTTGACTCTCTTCTAGAAATTGATACCTAAATTTCAGTTCTCCTTTCAAGTCAGTACCTAAATCCTGATTCTCACCTTTCGATGTTGATACCTAAATTTTGACTCTCTCCCCGAGATTGATACCTAAATTTCAAATCTCATTTTTAGATCAGTACCTAAATTTTGATTCTCATCTTTTGAGGTCGGTACCTAAATTCTGAATCTACCTTCTTTTCGGAATTGATACTTAAATTTCAATTCCTACCTCCGGGTTAACACTTGCATACTGATCCCCATCTTCTACAAATTTTTGAAATTTCATAACTCAAAATCGACTTTCCAATCCCTAGTAAGAGTCCCTACTTCTTGGCTTGATCAAATGTGCACCTGTTAATTTCCCCAGTGAAAACAAATCACACACACAATGCTACATATACTTCTGGGTCTGTTGACTTAGGAATTTGTATTATTTTTTGTTGATCTTGTCTGTCAAAGTCAATATGTGTTGTGTGCTTCCCCAGCACACCCCACCTATTAGGGAAAAAGGGTGAAAAATTGTGCAAAAGAGTTTTGGCGCCTAAGCGTCAGATCCAGCACTTAAGCATCTGTTAAACAGAGAAGGACGCGCCTAAGCACCGAGACCGCTTAAGCGCCAGTGACAGTTACTAGATGAGTAAAATCAGTTTTCACAAATTTCAAAGAGGTTTTTGAGGCATCCATTGGCTTATTAGGTGGTTGTAACCACCATAGACAAAAATTATCATGAAAGGATGCATCTCTTAAGCAAGTACATCGAATCAAGAAATATTTTCAAGAGATCCCAAGCCACCCCTTGGAAAACTATAAAAGAAAGAAGAGAGGACTTAGAAAAGAGTCCTGAAAATATTTGTAAGTTTTGAAAGTTCTTCTCTGGGGAGTTAGTTTGGAGAGATTTTCAGGAACCACTTTTTTCATTTACTTTATCCTTTTTGCTATTTTGTTTTGAGTGATTGTAAAAGAGAAGAGATTTATAGGAACTTCAAGAGTTTTATGGAGGACTTGAGAAAAGATTTTATCTTTCTGTTTTAGACTACTTTTGGTTTTAAACGAGACTTGTTGTTGGTTTGACAAAAATTTCTTCTTTTAAACTAAAGTGTGGTTATGTTTTCTCCATGGATTATGAGTAGTTTTCTTTATCTTTCTTCTTAAAATGATAAGTAATTAAGNCTGCTTCAGGTAATTTTGCATAAAATTCTCGCACAACAGCAATGATGCCAAAAACAGTAAAGAAACACAAACATTCCCATTAATGTGCCACAAAAACATTATCTATAGCTCCACGAGGTCTATAAAAACTTTGCTCGAAATAAAATTTCTCGAAGAAACAAATTAGTTGTACTGAATTTGTGCATTAAAGTTGACAAATTTGCCACTTTCATTGGAATCTTTTACCCTTCCTAACTTTGTCTTAGGAGCGAGCTAAAATAAATTTGAAGAAAAAAAGAAAAAAAATTCAAAATAAAGATAATAGGCTTCCTACAAGCGTTTTTAAACTAACAAAGCTTAGATCGATGGATTTTTCACCACTAAATCAAATATTTTAGTATATTTTCGGTTTCCACTTACTGTAGAAAAAATCCATGGTGAAATGGAATAATAACTATGCCAAAGTGAAGATCTAACCTCAAGATGATGAAATCCAGTGTTTTGTAGCCAAGAAAATTGAAGATCAGTGTTTGATGCGGGCATATTTAGTGTGTAAATTTTGCAAATATTTTTCAATATTACAAAATTACATACGACAGTATATAATAAATATGTAATATAATCCCAACAAAAATACCTTTTATGAAAATAGCTTATCTCTTAAAATTCTTTTTAAACTGCCAAATCTTAGTTAAAATGAACACAAGTTTATGTATCGCTCAAGTAATAAAGGGCTCTAATGGAGTCCTAGATATCGATCCCATAGGAAAGTTAGAAAATCCTTTAAATAAGTATTTGAAATTATTTTAAAATTAAAAATACAAAAGCAAACGTATAATGTGAAGTTTGAATATAAATTACTAAGGTAAAAGCTATATAAAATGCAGTTGAAAAATAAAGTTAATTAACTAAGAACTAACTTTCAAAAGTAAAATTACATAAAACTAAACAAAGTTTTTGTTTTGACGCAAAGTTCAAATTTAAGAAAGCATCATTCCCTTTGACAATGAGTATATCGATTGTAAAGAAATTGAAATCATTTAAAAATATATTTAAAAACTGTTTTGTGCCAAATAGGAGCAATCTTATTCTTTACCCTCTTCCAAGTGTTAAAAAGAACATTGACAAATCTAAAGTTTGGTCCCTAATTCCATGGTTAGGTTGGGAGGATACCAACTGCCACTCTAAGCTCCCACTATTGCTCACTTGAGGGTTAACAATCTCGCATCTGTTTCCTATCAACTGGACTAAATTAGGGATTTTAATCTGTCACCTTAAAATCTCTAATTATGCATCCAACAAACTATATTTCTCTATTTCCAATCCCATGGATGACATACACTCCCATGAAATCAAATGTGACTCTCCCTATGTTGTACAAATCATATCCCTTTTCATAACATATGTTTCTTAACATGTTTTAACATTTTAATTGGTCAGCTCAAAAAGTAAATGAATATTGGAGTTCAAATCATCACAAATTATTAATATTTAAAACCGTAGAAAAAAAAAATCAATTATTCACAAAATCATATATCAAAGTAGGGAGAAGGATAAAGAAGACTACTCAGAAGTCATGATTAGGATACGACAAAACATGAATTTCATATAAGAAAACAAGTTTACAAAGCAAAAGAAATAAAAGACATAACTTATGTCACAATGCTTTCCAAGCAAATACCTAGAAGTTCTCTCCAAGCTTTTCTCTCATTATAATCCCACTCAATTCTCTCTTAGAAGTGTAATGATGAAGAAATCTCTCACCTTCCCTCTCCTTTTACAACCCTAGAAGAAAATCTCCTCTTCTCTCCTCTTGCCTCTCCCAACAACTTTCTTTCTCTTACCCTTTCTCGTCTCTCTCCTAGCCCGCTTTGAAGTCTTCTCTTTAATTTTTGAGCTGCCTCTTTGAAAGAGAAGTCCAAATTCCTTCTAAAATTCAACTCTTTTGAGTTCAAAAGATATGTCATTTGATCCAAGAGACATATCCATTCATAAAAGAACCTTCTAAAGTGTCTAGATGCATCGAATTACTCTAATCGACGTGTATAACAAGTGTCCCTTTGAAATTCGCGCAAATCTTTTCTCGAATTGCCTTACTTTGTAATAAGTTATCTCTTGCGCATTGATACACCTAAAATATTTAATATTTTTAGAAACATTTTTATATCTATTTTTGAGTTATTGCACTTTAATGGAAAGTATTTTTGTGTTTTTCTTGCAGATACTGGTAAAAAGAGTGAAAAATGCTTAAAGAAGTGAAAAAGGATCAAATTTGTACCAAAAGGTGAAAAATGTACAAAAGAGTTTTGGCGCCTAAGCGTCAAATCCAACACTTAAGTGCCGATTAAACTGAGAAGGCCACGCCTAAGCACCAGAGGCCCTGTGCTTAAACGCAAGTGACAACTATTAGACGAGTAAATTTGGTTTCTGCGAATTTTAAATAGATTTTTAAGGCACCAATTGGCTTAATAGGTGGTTATAACCACCATGGATGAAAATTATCACGAAAGGATGCATCTCTAAGGGAAATACATCAAATCTAGACATATTTTGAACAGAAACGAAGGAACCTTTTAGAAAATTATAAAAGAAAGAAGAGAGGACTTAGAAAGGAGTCATGAATGTATTGGAAACTTTTGAAAGTTCTCATTTAGGGAGTTAGTTCGAAGAGATTTTTAAGGACCATTTTTACTTTTATTTTATTTTTTTTGTTATTTTATTTTGACTGATTGTAAAGAGAAGAGAATCAAAGGAATTTCAAGAGTTTGTTGGAGGACTTGAGATAAGTTTTTATCTTTTTTTTTAGACTACTTTTTGTTTTAATCGAGACTTGTTGTTGTTTTGAAAATGATTTCTTCTTTTAAACTAAAGTGTGTTTTGTTTTCTCCATGGATTCTGAGTAGTTTTCTTTATCTTTCTTCTTAAAATGATAAGTACTTTTAAACTAAAGTGTGGTTTTTTTTCTCCATGGATTCTGAGTAGTTTTCTTTATCTTTCTTCTTAAAATGATAAGTAATTCGTTTTCTCCATGGATTCTAAGTAGTTTTCTTTATCTTTCTTCTTAAAATGATAAGTAATTAAATTTTCTCCATGGATTATGAGTAGTTTTCTTTATCTTTCTTCTTAAAATGATAAGTAATTATTTGATGGAAGTTGTGGAGAGTATTGATCTTTAATGTTGGAAAAAGTTGTGAAAATTTAAATATGGATGGAAGTTGTGGAGAGTATTGATCTTTAATGTTGGAAGAAGTTTTGATGATTTAAATCCATGAACCGAAAGTTGTGGAAAGTATTGATCTTCAATGATGGAAGAAGTTGTGATGATTTAAATCTATGAATTCTGAGTAGTTTTCTTTATCTTTCTTCTTAAAATGATAAGTAATTAAGAGAAGTTGTGAAGTATTGATCGTCAATTATGGAAGAAGTTGTGATGATTTAAATCCATGCACTTCATTTATTTCTTGATTAGGCCAATCCAGATGTTAAAATTTGTTGTGAGAACTTGTAAGAACTGGGTTGGTATTGTCTCAGTCAACAATTGGAAAGAATCACATGAGGTTGTATGAATGAGAATGTAGTTCATATGATTGAGTGCAAATAAATAGGGAAGTATTCATTGAAGGGTCTAGAATTAGAGGACTTTAAAGTAACGGGTTAAATCCCCCGACTTGGTTTATTGTTTTAGGTTCTAATACAAGATGTTAGCCCCCAGGTGGAGGGAATCAAGGGAACTCTAAAGTGAGAGCTAGTATCTTCCCTGCTTAGTCAATCTTTAGAACTATTTAAACTTTAAATTAGCCAATGTTCTTTATAGCATCTCTAGTAAGGGTAAGGAATATTATTGGTCCTATTCGGCACAACACAATTTGCATACTTCCATGATAGAATTCCTAAACTTATTACTGATTCATAACAAGAAGAAAGATAATTTTATATTTAGTGCTTTTCTCGTACAAAAACTCTAATTATCTTTTTAAATTGTTATTGTTCTATCAAAATATTGAAAATACAAAAAATATTTAAATTTTTATTACTATAAAATAATCATCTTTAGTTTAGATAATTATCTTTTTTATTAAAAATAGAAAGTTTGTTGTCCAATAGTGCATATTGTGTATTCCTCATGTGGGTTTGATATTTAGGTCTTAATAAAAAAGTCTTATATTACTTGATAATGATACATATGCGTGCATAGTATCCCAATATATATAAATTAAAAGTTAAATTCTTATTTTTCTTCAAGATCAAGTTTTGTTTTGTTCTAAAGTAAGGAAATATAAGTGAAATATAATCTGAATTATTGTTGTACTGTGCATATTAGCAATATCCAGGGACACACTTTAGTTTAAAAGAGGAAATCATTGTCAAACCAATAACAAGTTTCAATTAAAAACAAAAATAGTCTCAAAACAAAAAGATAAAAACTTATCTCAAGTCCTCCACTAAACTCTTGAAGTTCCTTTGATTCTCTTCTCTTTACAATCACTCAAAATAAAATAACAAAAAATTTAAAATAAAAGTAAAAGTGGTGCCTGAAAATCTCTCCGAACTAACTTCCCAAATGAGAACTTTCATAACTTTCCACAACTTTTAGAACTTTTTTCTAAGTCTTATCTTCTTTCTTTTATAATTTTTCAAAAGGTGTCTTGCTTTCTCTTCAAAATATGTCTAGATTCGATGTATTTCCCCAAAATATGCATCCATTCATGATAATTTTCATCCATGGTGGTTATAACCACCTATTAAACCAATGGGTGCCTCAAAAACCTCTTCAAAATTCGTAGAAAATGAATTTACTCTTACAATAACTGCCACTGGCGCTTAAGCACGAGTCCTCTGGCGCTTAGGCGTGGCCTTCTCTGTTTAACCGGTGCTTAGGCGCCAAAACTCTTTTGCACATTTCTCACCTTTTTGCTCCAAATTTGATCATTTTTCACTTA
This sequence comes from Phalaenopsis hybrid cultivar, assembly GCA_002079205.1. Classification (NCBI taxonomy): domain Eukaryota; kingdom Viridiplantae; phylum Streptophyta; class Magnoliopsida; order Asparagales; family Orchidaceae; genus Phalaenopsis; species Phalaenopsis hybrid cultivar. The sequence goes on from JXCR01138163.1 coordinate 181,972, forward strand.
TTTAAGCACTTTTCACCATTTTTACTTGTATCTGCAAGAAAAACACAAAAATACATTCCATTAAAGCGCAATATCTCAAAAATAGATAAAAAAATGTGTCTAAAAACACTATATATTTTAGGTGTATCACGCATCATGTGACAGTTCTCTTTCAAACGGCGCATCATGCGCAAGAATCCCAAAATTCGCTGTTTTGGTTCCAAATTTCCTTTTCTTTCCATTTTTGCTCCAAATGCCTAAAAATGATATCCTGCAATAAAAACATGAAAATAAAATTATTTAAAGTGCAATATCACAAAAAATAAACACAAAATATGTACATAAAATATTATATTTTTTGGTGTAACAAAATCCCCCAAAGTTAAATGTTTCTTGTCCCAAAGTTATATGTTTCTTGTCCTAAAGTGACGTAGGATAGAGATTAACTTATAACTTATATAGTTTAGTTTAATAAATAGAATACCTTTAATAATTTAGATTCAAACTCTAAGTTTAGGAATACTCAGTAATCAAATTTAAGATTTCTTAGGGTCCGTTTGGGGCCACTTTTTTGCGGCTTCGCGGTCCCCAATCACGAAAAAAAGCTGTTTGGCTCGCAGCGTCGCGGCAGAGCAAAGCTAAAGCCTGAGAAAAGCAGAAAGAGGGAATCACCCTGCGGCATAGCTTCATCTCTGAAGAGGATATTTTTTCCCTCGAAAAAAAAACCTCGTTCCGCTCTCGTCGCTGCGCGTTCTTCCTCCTCAACCGAGACCGAATCCCGCGCCTTCCTGCCTTCATTGTCCATTCTTCTTCACGCCCTCCATGCCACCAAACCTCACCGACCAGAACTAATTTGCAGAGGCTCTCCCATTCTTCTTTCCCATTTTCTTTCCCGCTCTTCTCCCTCGGGTGTCTCCCGTTCTTGGCGTCGCCGGCTTCACATGACAAGGTGATTTACACCTTTCTCTTCCTCCTCGACCCAGACCAAATCTCGTGCCTTCCTCCGCGTTCTTTCTCCTCTACCCAGACCGAATCCCATGTGTTCCCATCCTCATTTCCTATTATTCTTCCTGCCCTCGTTGCCCGTTCTTCTTCAGACCCTCCTCGCCATCTTTTTTTTAGATTTTTGTGCTCTTTATTCAAATAGCACAAAAATCTTATATATTTTCATATGTTTTTATATTATAGTTGTCCAAGAAAGATTTAAAGATCAAATATATTTACATATGTTTCCAACGAATATATTTACATATGTTTCTACCAATTTTTCTTCCATGGTTGCTTGTTTATGCATTGTCGGCACTATTTTTGGTGTGGGGTTTGTCCGTAAGAAGCTGTCGGCCATCAGAATTGAAATCCCGTTGCCCGCTTCGGAAGGACGTTTTTTTTTTTAAATTTAGTTTTGAAAAAGATGAAGTCAAACTG